>CM076572.1:568606856-568951624 GCA_034641835.2 Pinus albicaulis
TTTACAATTTTAAAAAATATACATTTCAAAACTAATAATAAATTAATGATGGTCCAATTTGATTCATTAATCTTCATTAATTGGAGTTTCATCAAAGTTCCAAAACATTAGCACTGTTTTATAACATGAATTAATGGGTTTTAATTATAATAATACTTTTATGTTTTAATTATAATAATATTTTTAGATTTTAGATTTTAAATATTTATATAATTTATATAATATTAGATTTTAGTATTGTTAATATAATATATAATATAACATTAAATTTAAGAATTAAAATTTAATATAAACAATTGGTTTTAACAATTAGTTTTAATGTGAAACTGCATTTCTTTTTAATTATTATATTTTTTCTCTTCAATATCTAGTTTGTCTCTTGTATTTCTTTTTATTTAACTTTTAAATAAATTTGTTTCGTAAATCAACCAAAATGCTCACACACACACACACACACATATATATAATTTAACTTTCAAATATATTTGTTTCGTAAATCAACCAAAATGCTTTTAAATGCATATATATATATATATATATCAATTTTTTTAATAAAAGCTATGTAGACTATGAAATGTACTCTTAAACAAAATTATATAATGTAAAACTGGCATGCCCTTTCATGTAAGCCTTCAATTCATTAATGTGGTTAAAAACTCTTTACTACTTAGAAAATGAATATCTTATTAATATAATATTATAATATTAGCTTTTGGGTTTTAATATTAACTTTTAAATTTTAGTGAGTTTCCAATGGATAAGTTTCTTCTTGTTTGAATCTTTTGATTTGTTAATATAGTATTAGATTTTAGTATTAAATTTAATATAAACAATTGACTTTAAAAATGAGTTTTAATATGTTAAATGACATTTCTTTTTAACCACTATATTTTTCATCTTCAACATCTGTTGTGCGGCTTGGTCATATAGGTTGAAGCATAATCACATGATTAGCGTTAAAAATATAAGACAAGGAAATCTAAATGTCAATTGTCGTTCACAAAAAGGAAGATAGGAATACCAAAAAGTCAAGGTGTTTAAGACGGTGGAAGAGACATCTAATGGAAAAGAAGTTTACATAAAATTTATATAATTAACATAATGGAAGTTGGGTTCTCTAACCCATAACTATCACAACCTAGCTCTTATTAAAAAAAATGATATATATATATATATATATATATATATATATATATATATATATATATATATATATATATATATATATATATATATATCATTTTTTTTAATAAGAGCTAGGTAGACTATGAAATTCTCTCTTCAACAAATTTAAATAATGTAAATCCCTCATGTCCTTTTATGTAAACCTTCAATTCATTAATCTGGTTAAATCATATTTGCCACTTGGAAAATGAATATCTTATTAATATAGTATTCTAATATTAGTTTTGGGTTTTAATATTAGCTTTTAAATTTTAATAAGTTGTCAATGGATGAGTTTCTTCTTTTTTGTTTGAATCTTTTGATTTTCAAATGCATTTTGAGTCAAAAATATTTGAAATAAATATGATTATTTTATTTCAAATTTCCATATTAAATTTTAATAATATATTATTTTTAAATTTTTTTTTTAAAAGAGGTTTTACACTAAAATTATAATAATGAGAATACATTTAAATATGTTATACAAAGAATATGTTATACAAGAAGATTGTGGTTCAATCACAAACACTTAATTTTATAATAATACAATATTAAGTTTTAATATTAAATTCCAAATTTTTTCCATCTTTATTTACATAATAAGAAATTAAATTGTTTAAACATAAAGAAAATAAACTTCCAATAATAATGGGCTATTTATTTTGTGTAATTTAATAAATAATGGTGGACAATGAGAAATTTATCAATTTCAATAGAGCATAAACTAGTAAAGAATGCATGCATCAAGAGATGACAAATAGGCTTTAAATAAGTCCTAAAAGAATATAGTATATAACCATATCATGACTCAATCACAAATAATTAAGTTTATAATAATACAATTCTAAATTTTGATATTAAATTTTAAGATTTAATATTACATTTCATTTATAATATTACATTTAAGAATAAAATTAGTTTTTTCATTTAAGTTTTATTAAATATGGTTCTTTATTTCAAATTTTCATATTAATTTTTAATAAATATATATTTTTATTTTAACTATTTTTTATTAAAAAAAATTATATTAATTAATATACTTTTACATAATATTTTTAATGTTTATATTAAAATAACAATTGTTAACACTATTATTAATGTTAATTATTAAAAATTGTAATATTAATAAATATAATTAATAATGACAATAACATTAATTAATATTGAAAACCACTTTATTAATAACATCATTAATATAATGTTAATAATGTTTAAAAAATAATATTTGTAATTTCATTAACCCAATATAATGTGGTTATCAACAAATATTAGATTATCAGCATATATTGTGGTTTTCTTATAAGTATTTATGTAAGTTTGGATTTATTAATAATTGATAATAATATGCTAATTATTAAATCTATTATTAATTGCTATATTGGAGGTTTCTGTGGTGTAGTTTTTCAGATGTAAGACTCCATAGATTTGCTAGACTGGCATTAAAAGGATACAAATATATGGAGCATGATTACATTTTAAAAAATAATACATCAACAAATATCATTCATAATATAAAGCAACATGAAAACCCTAATAGCATACCGTGCATAAGTAGCACCAACAAAAAAGTCGTGAATATCTCTTCACATGAGTTAAATAATATAGAAAGAGAGGTTTTGAGCAAAGGACTCAATTTCTTAGTAGCTCCCACCCGTATTCCTAAAGAAGAAATTATTTGTGATATTGAGGACAGCATCAAACCTCTTAATGATGAAGACAAAGATCTTGTGAGACAAGAATGTGTTGTCATTTTGAATAAAGCCAAACTACCCAAGAGAAATTTAAGTAAAGAACAATTAAGTGCCTTAAAAAACTTAAGAGGTAATGAGAACATTGTCATGTTAAAAGCAGACAAAGGAGGAGCTACGGTAATAATGGACAAAGAGGAATACGTTAATAAAATGAGGGACCACCTTCATAATAGTGGGAGCTATAAGAAACTCGAAGAAAACCCCATCTCCAAGGTCATAAATAAGGTCAAAAAAGCTATTAAAGAGTCAAATCTGGATGATAAAATAAAAAAGCACCTATACCCAGATGGTGAGATCATGCCCTGTATTTATGGTGCCCCCAAGATCCATAAGACTGGCGTGCCGTTGAGACCCATTGTCAATACCATAGGGGCTCCTACTTATGAATTAGCCATATTTGTGGCCAACACCCTCGCCCCTCTAGTCGGAAAAACTAGTTCATTCATTAAGGACTCCAACCATTACGTTGATTTCATTAAAAATCCAAACTGGATCCCGAAGATAGAATTGTGTGCTTTGATGTTTTTCAACTCTTTACTAAAATCCCTCTAGATGACGTTTTTCAAGTAGTAAAAGAAGTCGCAGACCCCTAGACTGTGAGGCTAGCTAAGATTTGTCTCCGCTCCACCTTCTTCACCTTCCAAGGTGAAATATTTGAACAAACATCAGGAGTGGCTATCGGTTCTTCGTTGTCGCACATAGTGGAAAACCTCTTTATGGAAAAATTTGAAAAGAAAGCCCTTGACTCTTACCCATTAAAACCTAAATTCTTGATCAGGTTCGTGGATGACACTAATGTCAATTGGCCGCATGGGGATGAAGAATTAAAGAATTTCCTGAACCACCTCAATAGCATTTCCAAAGATATACAATTCACAATGGAAGGTGAAGTAAACAATCAGATCCCTTTCCTTGACATTCCACTCTCGAGAAATGAGGACGGAACCCTTGGACACAAGGTGTTCAAAAAGATATCCCACACAGACAATTACTTACATGTTGATTCACATCACTACCCTACCCAGAAGATGGGGGTTCTATTGACATTTTTTACAAGAGATTTTAGAATATCAGATGATACTCATATTGAGGAGGAAATAGAACATCTAAAAAGATTGTTCATGAACCTAGGATATAGTAAGAGAGACATTAACAGAGCTATCCAAAAAGTAGGATCCAAAAATAATAATAAATCTTCAACTGACTATTCTGCAACTTCGAAAGCATACCTCCCCTACATCCAAGGAGTCATAGACAAGATGGCAAAATTTCTAGCTAAGAAAAACATTAGAACATCCTTCAAACCTCTAATGACCATCAAGCAAAGGATGAAATCTATCAAAGATGACCCCGACCACCTCCAACAAAAAGGGGTTTACAAAATTAATTGTTCATGCGGTGATTTCTATATTGGGGAAATGGGTAGGACCTTCAAAATAAGGTTTAAAGAACATGGAGCGGACATTAGGTTAGGAAGAACTAAAACCTCAGCATTACCATAACACTCCAATAAAACACGTCACCACATTTGCCTTGAAGATGCAGTGATCATTACCAATGAAAAACATCATTTTAAACGCAAAGTACATGAAGCCCTTGAAATCATTAAACACCCTCACAAACTTAATAGAGATGGAGGCCTGGAGATTAGCAAAAATTGGACCCATAGTCTTTCCCGCTAATAAGCTCCCCCTCAATGATGTCACCTCACCCTTCTGACCTCTGGTTAGTTTCCCTTCCGTGCTCACCTGGTGTATTACTCTGACCCCCAAAACCATACCTTCACCTTCCACCCACCCCTATACCCTTTATCATCTCCTGTCCCCCCCTCTAGCCTGTCAGCCTTCTTTTCCTCTTTTATTAAAAAACTCTCCTTGACCTACCTTTACCCTCCCTCCTTTTCTGTTCTTCCCTTATTATGTAAAACCCTATAGTCAAGCCTCACTTCATTTTAATGAACCCTTTAAATACTATTAAAATTAATCCCCTCTAATAATGCTAATTAAATAAACATCTCTAATAGATGCTAATTAAATAAACCCCTCTTTGCCTACCTATATTTATGTCCCTCTTAAATTTATACTTTAAAATTACCCTTTTTCCTTCTTAATTTAAACTAACCTATTTCCCCCCCTTTTTTAACATTAATAAAGTAAAGTAATTTTAATATAACAACTTTAATAAAATAATGAGAATTAGACCCCTATAATCAATTATTATAATCTATGATCCTATTACAATATTTAGATAACATACAATTTTGATTTTATTTTAAAGACTTAATGAAACCATAAATGGAATAAAAAAAAAATTAATATCACTACTTTATAAATAATTATAAATCAAAATACTAAATATTATTAAATAAAAATAAATAAAAAATTACCCCTATTATAATATATATTAGTATTATCCTCTATACTTTAATCTAATCAACCCTTTTATAATATATATTAGCATCATCCTATATATTAGCATTATCCTCTAAATTTTAAATACTAACAGAGTTAAAAATTATAAATATTTTAATAAACATAAATTATAAATTTTTTAAGGTAATAAATATAAATAAAATAAGAAATAATACATTAATTAATTTACAATTATTAAGAGCTGGTCGGCCTTTTCTTATTCTTCTTTTTTACCTTTATTTATTAACCTTGATCTTATCTCTTCTTAGCAGGTTGTCCTAATGATGAGCCTTGTTCTAGACTCGAAACATAGACTAAAAATGACTATTGTGGACATTCCGAGTCTTACATCTATTATTGATTATAATTAATTAGTAACATTTAATAATTATATGTGATTATTAATAACATTGTTAATACAATACTAATTATATTTTTTTTTAAATAATGAGTTTAGTGGTATGGTCTTATTATTTAAAATATTATTAATAATAATATTTTTTTGGAATTATTAACATTTAATTTTTTTAACATAATAACAATAAATTATTATTATTATTTAAATTGTAACATTAATATTAATAATATGGAAAGTTTATATATATATATATATATATATATATATATATATATATATATATATATATATATATATATAATTCAATTTTAAAGTCACAGTCAAGGCAGACACGAAATTGGTGTATGAGACCCCCTTGTTTGTGGGACAATGGACCCACCTCTGCGCAACAATTTGACTGGTAAGCCTACTACTCTACTCCCTCTAGTTTTGAACCTATGACTTCTTAGGAGGAAACACATGCTCTTAACCATTAGGATATATATTAAATATTAAATATTAACAAAATTAGATTAATATTACAAATTTTTGGAATTAATATTTTAAACTCAAAAGATTAATATAAAAATTCAAGGGTTTAATCCTTTAGGTTTATAATGTTAATATGTCATGCATATAATATTAATCCCAAAAGTTCATAATATTAATACCTTTAGTATATAATACTATCATTAGAATTTTATTTTATTTTTCTGAATTTGACTAATCTATTAATATAACAAAAATTTTACAAAGAGGCACCGGCCTCAGCGAAACTTGCCCAAAATAGCGGCATTCTTACACTGCAAAACTGTTGGAAGATTATTTACCAGACATCCCGGACAAACTAGACCATTAACCCATGCTAGAAAAACTAGAACATGTCGCCCACGCAGGGGAAACCAGCCTTTGACCATTAACACAGTATCATGTCCAAAAAACTGAAACCATAGACGAGATAGCATGAACAGAACTGAGTAACATGACACTGCCGAAAGACTATGAAGAGAAAAACTGCTAATTCTGACCAGATTATGTATCATGAGAAGTGGATGGGGGTTCTTCAACAATACGACAGCCATAAGCATACAAATCATCTACCTCAGCCTACTTGTCTTCAATGTCGTTGGAGCCACCTCGCTTGAATTCGTCCTGGTCGTTGGAGCAGCCTCGCTTGAAATTGCCTAAGTCCTGGTGTTCACTGTAACTGGGAGCCTTCCTCTTCAAACCTGCATTAGGAGGAGTGCTTTTCTTATCGACAGCGCTCATCTCCTTCCCAACACCAGTTTGCTTAGCATCCGAACTGGGTAGTTCCTCCTTGAGCTCGATGGTGATGGTGGCAATGACTGTAGGCCTGTTCAGAGAGCAGGGGAAACGAAGTTGGGCAGTTTGGGAATGCGCAGGGAAGATGGTCTGAGAAGCAGGGATGTGGGCAGAGCCCATCTCGAATTGAGATTTCCCATGGCGCCCACGCCCACGACCACTTCTAGTTTCAGGATAGCAACCGATGAAATTATCATAGCAGGGGAGGAGGAGTCAGTAATAGACGTGGAGGGCTGGTGAGAATATTTTCCACGACTGTTGCCTCTCCTGCAGTGCATACGCTGGAGAAGGCACGGCATTATCCTCCGAGCAGAGTGGAGCTTTCGAACAGCAAAATGACTAGAGACAGATTGGGCAAGAACGGTGGAAGTATGAGAGAGCAGGGAAGTCTGAAGGGTGTGCAGAGGGCATTCTCTCAGAGCAGGGGAATTTGCATTGAGAAAATTGAGCCTTAGAGTGTAGAGAGGGCTCTGCGAAATGTGAAGACCAGGCGCAATTTCAATACAACAGACAATGGAACAATGTCTCCCCATGTTGGTTCGAGAGCTAGGCTCTGCAACAACAGGGGAGCAGCATGAGCGCAAGGGAGGCAGAGCGGGAATGAAGTTTCCAGAGAATGCCATAGCTGTTATGGGAGAGGGTTGGTCTTAGCGACTTTGCTGCATTAATGCAGTGTAACAAAGGACGGTGGGAAAATTTAAATGCAACCTCGCGTGAGTTTGGGTGGTGGTGTAATGAATCCACGCGCCAACCCAAAACCATATCAACTTACACCTGTGGTTGATCACCCGCATCCGTGGTTGTTAGAATTTTAATTTAATTTATAAATAGTTTATAGTAAGTTTTTTAAAAGTTTGTAATAGTTATTATCATAATTAAATAAATAATATCTCTTAAAAAATATAAATAAATATGATGATTAATAATAACAATAACATTAAAATTAATATTTAAAAATAATATTAATAACATTAATAATATAGATAAATGTATTTTTGGATTAATCACATTTAATGATGTGATTAATTTGAAAAGAAATTTATCTACTTTATGGATCACAAAAGTCTCACATATAACATTAATAATCATAATAATTTTTAAAAATTATTAACATTTAATGTTATTAACATAATAACGATTAAAAATATTAATAGCATTAATTTTTTATAATTAACATTAATAATATTGATAGTTAAAATATATTTAATATTTAATATTATAAATATTAAATATTAACACAAAGTCTCCCCTATTTGACTAATATTATAAACCCAAGGGTTTAATTCTTTGGATTTATAATATTAACTCCAAGGTCATATAATATTAAGGGCAAGGGCATATAATATTAATTCCAAAAGTTTATAATATTAATGCCTTGGATTTATAATATCAATATATTGTATTTATTAATCGCAAAGGTTTATAATATTAATCCCTTGGGTTTATAATACGAATGTTAGGGTTTATAATCTTAGTTTTAATATATTTAACTTAGGTTTATAATATTTTGTTAGTGGTGTTAGGGTTTATAATATTCAATTTAATATTAGCGTTTAATATCGTGATGTTGAAATGGTTCAAAACTATGAGGAACATCATATTGTGATCAACATTGTTTCAATGTGACAATCAATCTAACAATGATTGCCACAATGTTACATTACATCAAAATTTATTACAAAATTACAAAATTAGGTTTAATGTGAGGGTTTTCAATATTAGGGTTTCTAATATTTGGTTTATAATATTGATGTTTATGCATTACATTGCAATTTATTCAATGTTGCATGATGACATTGAATAAATTAGGGTTAATATTGTGGCTTATAATATTGGGTTTAGAATTTAGTGTTTATGCTATTTTTAATATTGGGTGTAGGGTTTATTGTTAGACACCTAATCCACTAAAGATTAAGATATGGGAGTTGAACATTCAAGGGAAATCCAAGAGATCTTGAAATATGAATCCAAAAACCTCTCCAATGTATTATAAATATATATCATTGTGAATAATATTAAATATCAAGCTTATCTTCGTATGTTGATCTATCTTCTCGATGTGTGTTTAACATGTTATAATTAGAGCAAGTTGAGTTTTAAAACAGATGTGCCTAGAGAAGAAAGGTCGTTGAGAACGACACCCATAATTAGCGTACGACTGACGAAAACTGCAATGGTTTGTTCATGTATATCCAAAACGGTGGAATTTATTCTATAAACAATAGTCCAGCTAAAATTCGTCTAGATATTCAACGTACACAATGCCCAAAAGCTTATATCAACTTCAATGGAAGCCCAACGAATCCCTTTCAGTTGAAAAGGTATGTCTCAGTTCGAATGAATGTGCCCCAATTCTTTCTTGTTTCAGAATAGGCATGCTAATCGGTGAAGCTGGTGGGCTTAAAATGCAGGTAGTGCATTTGAAAGAGATGGATAAATTATCCACCCGTGCAAGTCGATATACCAACCTTTGTTATTCCTAGCTCGCCTTTGTTCGACCTACGTGATTTGGCTGAAGAGAACCACAGAATTTCTCCCGACTTTAATACATCTTCATCTTCCCCCATTATGCCACACTCAAATAACTCGTGCACAGACACACTCGAAATACATTGGATATTGCTCTCAGCGTGCATAGAAACATACAAAATGGATAAAAGAAGAGACAAGGCGAGTGGATCTGTTGTGTTTCAAGCCTGCGATCTGCTGTACTTTGACCACGCGATCGGCTTTGCTTCGACCCCGTGACAAAGGAGAAGCCAACAGACAATCCACCCACCACGTGGCTCAATACACTGAATCTAAATTTTCTCGTCCCATTGATGATAGCAAGTTATGCTTGCTCTTAGTGGCTCTTCCTCAGGAACTGTTTCTTTAATCACATTGTGGTTGATACCATATAAGACAGGCATTGTCTACTGAGCCGGAACATTTTCCCGAACAGTAGAAAATAATTGGAAGTTGGCCATTTTTTCCTGCGCAGTGAGATGAGACAGTGTGACGAGGGGAGTCGGACCGGAGCCAACGCTGCACAGAGAGACTGTGAGAGGTGGCAAGTAAGGCCAAGCCACGGGAGGGAGCCGAGCACCGAGACTTCCAAATTGTCTCTTGGTATATTGCTGAGGTCGGCTTCCAAATTGTCTTTGCGTATTGTTGAGGGGAGGCTGCTTGGAGGAAGTGTTTGGCAGTGTTTTTTACACACTATAAATGGGATTACCCAAAATAATGAGTGTGATGTTGGTTGGAATTACACCTGCAAGAGATGGCAGGAAGCGTTATCGAGTGGTGCGGGAAAGTAACGAGGACAGGGACCGGTTCAGTAATGTAGGAGGAGCGTTAAAATTCATATATGACATACGCACGGTCACAAATCTGAGAGCCATTTCTACTTGACCGGTATGGTGCAGAGGAACGTTATGTCAGGCCAGAGCTATCTGTGCGGGAAGTTAATATAGATACAGTTCAGACATCCCCGAGAAATAGCTACACAGAGTTAAATAACGCTATACTTGAGGGCATGTCTCACACATTCAGAAGAGTCATATTTCTGAGTAAGACCAACTCCTCTCATGTTAAACATAAGCATGATAATACATACAAACATGAAATATAAGCATTAGATTCATCTATTATTTATCTCAAGGTTTATAATGGTAGGATTTATCTTTTTAATCATAGGATGTATTAATCATAAGTATTTATAATATTAATAGGTTTACAACACTAATATCAGGGTTTATAAGCATAGGGTCTAATATATTTATCTTGGGGTTTATAATATTAATCTTAGGGATTATAGAATATTGAGTTATGATGTTAGGGTTTATCATATTTAGCTTGATATTAAGGTTTAATATAAATTATGTTTATCGAAAGTCAGTATCCGTTATCTATGGTCAATCTTGGTGAACCATAGTCAACCATGCCCAGTGGTGTTGTATGAAATCAATCATGGTCAATCATGGTCGAACATCACATGGTGACAAAAAATTATCCAATATGAAAATCAACCTTTGTCAACCACGGTCAAATGTTGTATTCTTGTAGAGATTGTGTTGATATGGCAATAAATAATGGTAAAACATGGTTTATCATCCTATGCCACATTGTGATAAATATTGTCTCAATATGGAAATCAACCATGGTAAATCATGGTCAACCATGTTCATTTTATGATTTATAATATTTATCTTGGGGTTTATATACCTTGAGTTTGTAATATTTATCCCTTGGGTTTAATATCATTCCCTTGGGTTTATAATCCCTTGGTTTTTTAGTATTAATGATTTTGGTTTATTAATCCCTTGGGTTTATAATGTCCATCCTTTGTGTTTATTAATCTAAGAGTTCTTCTTCCTAGGGTATAATATTAGTCATATGGTTTCCATAGTCTAGCGTCTCATTGTGACAAAGATTGCATCGATATAGAAATCAATAATGGTCAAACATGGTTGATCATCTTCCTCCACTGCATTGTGACAAGGATTGTCTCAATATAAAAATCAACCATGGTAAATCATGGTCAACCATGTTTATTTTAGGGTTTATAATATTTATCTAAGGTTTATATACCTTGGGTTTATATTATTTAACCCTTTAGTCTAATATTATTCCCTTGGGTTTTTGAATCCCTTCGGTTTTATTATTAATCCTTTTAGTTTATTAATCCCTTGGGTTTTCAACTTCAATCCCTTGTGTTTATTAACCTAACAGTGCTTATTCCTAGGGTATAATATTATTCATAAGGTTTCCATTGTCCAGCGTTGCATTGCAACAAATATTGTGTCAATATGGCAATCAATAATGGTAAATTGCGGTCGCCCATAATCATACATTGCATTGGGACAAGGATTGTCTCAATATAAAAATCAAGCATGGTAACAAATGATCAACCATATTTATTTTAGGGTTTATTATATTTATCTTAGGGTTTGTATACCCTGGGTTTATATATTTATCCCTTCAATTTAATATTATTTCCTTGGGATTATAATCCCTTGGGTTTTTATTACTAATCCTTTTTGTTCATTAATCCCTTGGGTTTATAATGTTTATCCCTTGGATTTATCGACCTAATGGTTCTCATTCCTAGGGTATAATATTATTCATAGTGTTTCCACGGTCCAACGTCACATTGTGACAAATATTGTGTCAAGATGGAAATCAATAATGGAAAATCATGGTCACCCATCATCCTACATTGCATTGGGACAAGGATTGTCTCAATATGAAAATCAACCATAATCAACCATATATATTTTAGGGTTTATAATATCTATCTTGGGTTTTATATACATTGGGATTATATTATTTATAATTTGGGTTTAATATTATTCCCTAGGGTTTATAATCCCTTCGGTTTTTAGTATTAATCCTTTTGATTTATTAGTCCCTTGGGTTTATAATATTTATATAATAGACTCAATCTTTTGGGTTTATTAACCTAAGGGTTCTCATTCCTAGGGTATAATATTATTCACACGGTTTACACGGTCCAACATCGCATTGTGACAACTATTGTGTCGATATGGAAATCAACAATGGTGAAACAAGATATTGTCCTTGCATTGGGACAAGGATTGTTTCAATACAAAAATCAACCCTGGTAAATAATGGTCAACCATATATATTTTAGGGTTAATAATATTTATCTTGGGGTTTATATACCATGGGTTTATAATATTTATTCCTTGGGTTTAATATTATTCCCTTGGGTTTATAATCCTTTGGGATTTTAATATTAATCCTTTTGGTTTATTAGTCCCTTGGGTTTCTAATCCCTTGGGTTTTTAGTATTAATCCTTTTGGTTTAATAGTCCCTTGGGTTTATAATGTCAATCTCTTGGGTTTATTAATAGAAGTGTTCTTATTCCTTGGGTGTAAAATTATTCATAAGATTTGCACGGTCCAACGTCGCATTGTAACAAATAGTGTCGATATTCCAATCAATAATGGTTGAACATGATTTCTCATCCTCCTACATCGCATTGTGACAAGGATTGTCTCATTTGAAAATAAACCATGGTCAACCATGTTTATTTTAGGGTTTAAAATATTTATATTACAGTAATGTGACAATTAATATAGAAATGCTTGTCATAATGTTACATTACATCAAAATTTATTCGTCGTCACAATGCAAAATTACAAAATTGGGTCTAATATCAGGGTTTCTAATATTGGGGTTATGATATTGGTATGTATGCATTACATTGCATTTTATTCATTATCGCATGACGACATTGAATAAATTAGGGTTAATATTGTGATTTATAATATTGGGTTTGGGTTTCAATGTTTATGTTGTTTTTAATACTCGATTTAGGGTTTACAATCTTCAGATTTATAATTTTGGGAGTATATTCTTAATATTATGGTTTATTAATCACATATGTTTATAGTATTAATCCCTTGGGTATATAATACTAATTTCAAGGTTTATAATCCTAGGTTTTAATATATTTATCTTTTGGTTTATAATATTAATCTTAGGGATTATAGAATATTGGGGTTATGATGTCAAGGTTTAAAATATTTAGTTTAATATTAGGGTTTAATATCAACCATGGTCAGCGAAAGTCAGCCTTCGGAAGCCATGGTCAATCTTGGTCAACCATGGTCAACCATGTTGTGTTAAATCATTAATGGTCAACCATGATCCAACATCGCATGGTGACAAATATTCTGCCAATATTAAAGTCAACCTTGGTCAACCATGGTCCAATGTCGCATTGTGACAAATATTGTGTTGATATGGAAATCAATAATGGTCAAACATGGTTGATCATTTTCCTACACCGCATTGTGATAAAGATCTTCTAAATATGAAAATCAGCCATTGTAGATCATGGTCAACCATGTTTATTTTAGGGTTTATAATATATACCTTGGTGTTTATATAGCTTGGGTTTATAATATTTATCCCTTGAGTTTAATACTATTCCCTTGGGTTTATATTCCCTTTGGTTTTAGTATTAACTATTTTCATTTATTAATCCCTTGGGTTTATAATGTTAATCCCTTGGGTGTATAATGTTAATCCCTTGGGTTTATTAATCTGAGGGTTCTTATTCCTAGGGTATAATATTAGTCATAGGGTTACCGTGGTCCAACGCTTCATTGTGACAATGCTTATGTTGATATGGCAATAAATAAAGGTAAAACATGGTTGATCATCGTCCCACGCTACATTGTGACAAGGATTGTCTCAATATGGAAATAAACCATGGTGAATTATGGTCAACCATGTTTATTTTAGGGTTTATAATATTTATCTTAGGGTTTTTATACCTTGGTTTTATAATATTTATCCATTCGGTAAATAATAGTATTCCCTTGGGTTTTTAGTATTAATAATTTTGGTTTATTAATCCCTTGAGTTTATAATGTCAATCCCTTGGGTTTATTAACCTAAGGTTTCTTATTCCTAGGGTATAATATTATTCATAAGGTTCCACAGTCCAATGTTGCATTGTGACAAAGATTGTGTTGATATGGAAATCAACAATGGTAAAACATGGTCACCCATCGTCCTACGTTGTATTAGGACACATATTGTCTCAATATGAAAATAAATCATGATAAACCATATATATTTTATGGTTTTTAATATTTATCTTGAAGTTTATATACCTTGGGTTTATAATATTTATCCCTTGTGTTTAATATTATTCCCTTGGGTTTTTAGTATTAATCCCTTTTTTTATTAGTCCCTTTTTTTTATAATATCAATCCCTTGGGTTTATTAATATAAGTTTTCTTATTCCTAAGGTATAATATTATTCATACGGTTATCACAGTCCAACATCATATTGTGACAAAGATTGTGTCGATATGGCAATCAACAATGGTTGAACATGAGCCCAACTTCCTACATCGCATTGTGACAATGATTGTCTCAATATGCAAATCAACCATGGTCAAAAATGTTTATTTTAGGATTTATAATATTTATCTTGGGATTTATATACCTTGGGCTTATAATATTTATTCCTTGGGTTTAATATTATTCCCTTAGTTTTATAATCCCTTAGGTTTTTAGTATTAATCGTTTTGATTTATTAGTCCCTTGGGTTTATTAATCTAAAGGTTCTTATTCCTAGGGTATAATATTATTCATAGGGTTTCTACAATCCAATGTCATATTGTGATGAAGATTGTATCGATATGGCAATTAATAATGGTTAAACATTGGCCCCTATAGTCCTATGTCGCATTATGACAAGGATTGTCTCAAACTGAAAATTAACCATGTTTATTTTAGGGTTTATAATATTTATATTGGGTTTATATACCTTGGGTTTAAAATATTTATCCCTCGGGTTTAATATTAAATTCTTTTGGGTTTATAATCCCTAGGGTTTTTAGTATTAATCATTTTGGTTTATTAGTACCTTAGGATTTATAATCCCTTGGGTTTTTAGTATTAATATATTTGGTTTATTGTTCCCTTGGGTTTATAATATTAATTCCTTGGTTTTATTAATCTAAGGGTTCATATTCCTAGGGTTTAATATCATTCATAGGGTTAATATTAATCCTTAAGTATAATATAAATCCCCTTGGTTTATAATCATGATCAACCATGGTCCAATGTCACATTGTGAAAAAGATTTTCTAAATATGAAAATCAACCATCATCCAACATTTCATTATGACAAAGCTTTTCTGCATATGAAAATCAATCATGGTCAACCATGGTGCAATGTCGGATTGTCACAAAGATTGTTTCAATATGAAAATCAACCATGGTCAACCATGATAATTCTAGGGTTTACAATATTTATCTTAGGGTTTATGTACCTTGGGTTTATAATATTAATCCCTTAGGTGTAATATTATTCCCTTGGGTTTATTATCCCTTGGGTTTTTTTTTATTAATCTCTTGGGTTTATAATATCAATCCCTTGGGTTTATTAATCTAAGGGTTCATATTACTAGGGTGTAATATTATTTTTATATTTTATAATATTGATCCCTACGTTTAATTTAAATCCCTTGAGTTTAATTAAATAACAATAACTAATATAATTTAAGCTATATATATATATATATATATATATATATATATATATATATATTTCATATCTTTTACATAATATTAATAATAATTAATTAATTAATAATGAAAAATTAATTAATTAATTAATTATTATTATTTAATTAATTGTTATTATTACTTTATTAATTGTTATTATTATTGAATAATAATTAATTAATTAAAATTATTAAATTAACGGGATTATTGTTACTATTATTAGATAAATGTCTTTTTGGATTAATCGCATTATTAGGATTTGGTGTAATCCTAAGATGTGATTAATCCAAAAAGACATTTATCTAATCTTTGGATCACAAAAGTCTCAAATATAATGTTTATATATATATATATATATATATATATATATATATATATATATATATATATATATATATATATATATATATATATATATATATATATATATATATATTATTGTTAATTAATTAATTATTATTAATGAATATTATTAATTATTATTATTATTTATTAATTAAGAATGATATTATATTTAATCAAAAATAAAAATAATAATATTATTATTAATTAATAATAATAAAAAATTAATTTGTTGGGTTTAAAATATTAATTCTTAGGGGTTATTAATATTTTGAAATCAACATTTAAAATAAAAGGGATTAATAAACATAGGAATTAATAAACCTTAGAGTTTAATATATGAAAGTTTAAAATCGAGAGCCTTTAATACTAAATCCTCGGGTTTAAATTTTTTATTTTTATTTTTTCTAAATTAGGCTATTTCTATTATAAAATACAACAGTACAACATTACATTCTTCAACTATTGTAATTTTTGTGTTAGCCAGTTCTGGTGGGAAAACCAAGTTCAAAATAGCAAATAAGGGATGCCCCAGAAGGGGAAACCAGCCCATGAAATATGTCCTTCAAACTTAGAGAGCGTTGCCCATGTAGGGAAACCAGTATTAACCATATCATATCTAGACCAGTGTTTAAAAAGAGGTAAAATAATTGAACCATAGCTGGACCCACAGGACCAAAACACAAAGAAGAGATCAGAGGGAACCCAGAAGTTAATCTGTGGATTTTTTGTCATCTTGGATTGGTGGTTGAAGCGGCTCCTCCTCAATTTGGCACATGTACTCAGCGTCATCCTCCTCAATCTTGGACATTTGGGCGTCCAACGAAGGAGAGGAGGTTGAGCAGGCACCTATCCCAGCCTTCGTGTCCAAGAAGCAGCTTCCATCGTTGTTTAAGGCATCCTCAACTAGTTTTTTATAATATCTATCTTGGGTGTTATATACCTTGGGATTATATTATTTATACTTTGGGTTTAATAGTATTCCCTAGGATTTATAATCTCTTGGGTTTTTAGAATTAATCCTTTTGATTTATTAGTCCCTTGGGTTTATAATATTTATATAATAGACTCAATCTTTTGGGTTTATTAACCTAAGGGTTCTCATTCCTAGGGTATAATATTATTCATAGGGTTTACATGGTCCAATGTCGCATTGTGACAAATATTGTGTCGATATGGAAATCAACAATGGTGAAACAAGATCTCCTATCGTCCTATGTTGCATTGGGACAAGGATTGTTTCAATACAAAAATAAACCCTTGTAAACCATGGTCAACCATATATATTTTAGGGTTTATAATATTTATCTTGGGGTTTATATACCCTGGGTTTATAATATTTATTCCTTGGGTTTAATATTATTCCCTTGGGTTTTTAATATTAATCCTTTTGGTTTATTAGTCCCTTGGGTTTTTAGTATTAATCTTTTTGGTTTATTAGTCCATTGGGTTTACAATGTTAATCTCTTGGGTTTATTAATATAATTGTTCTTATTCCTTGGTTGTAAGATTATTCATAAGATTTGCACGGTCCAACATCGCATCGTGACAACTATTGTGTCGATATGGCAATTAACAATGGTTGAACATGATCGCCCATTGTCCTACGTCGCATTGTGACAAGGATTGTCTCATTTGAAAATAAACCATGGTCAACCATGTTTATTTTAGGGTTTCAAATATTTCTATTACAACAATGTGACAATGAATCTAGCAATGATTGTCATAATGCTACATTACATCAAAATGTATTCATCGTCACAATGCGAAATTACAAAATTGGGTCTAATATCGGGGTTTCTAATATTGGGTTTATAATATTGGTGTTTATGCATTACATTGCAATTTATTCAATGTCGCATGATGACATTGAATAAATTAGGGTTAATATTGTGATTTATAATATTGGGTTTGGGATTTAGTGGTTATGTTGTTTTTAATACTCGATTTAGGGTTTATAATCTTAAGATTTATAATATTGGGGGTATATTCTTAATCCTATGGTTTATTAATCACATATGTTTATAGTATTAATCCCTTGGGTATATAATACTAATTTCAAGATTTATAATCCTAGGTTTTAATATATTTATATTTTGGTTTATAATATTATTATTAGGGATTATAGAATATTGGGGTTATAATGTTAAGGTTTATAATATTTAGTTTAATATCAGGGTTTAATATCAACCATGGTCAGCGAAGGTTAATCTTCGGAAGCTATGGTCAATCTTTGCCAACCATGGTCAGCCATGGGCAGCCATGTTGTGTTAAATCATTCATGGTCAACCATGATCCAACATCGCATGGTGACAAATATTCTACCAATATGAAAATCAACCTTGGTCAACCACGGTCCAATTTCACATTGTGACAAATATTGTGTCGATATGGAAATCAATAATGGTCAAACATGGTTGATCATTTTCCTATGGCACATTGTGACAAGGATCGACTCAATATGAAAATCAGTCATGGTAGATCATGGTCAACCATGTTTATTTTAGGGTTTATAATATTTACCTTGGTGTTTATATAGCTTGGGTTTATAATATTTATCCCTCGGGTTTAATAATATTCCCTTGGGTTTATATTCCCTTTGGTTTTAGTATTAATTATTTTCATTTATAAATCCCTTGGGTTTATAATGTTAATCCCTTGGGTTTATTAATATAAGGGTTCTTATTCCTAGGGTATAATATTAGTCATAGGGTTACCGCGGTCCAACGCTGGATTGTGATAATGATTGTGTCGATATGGCAATAAATAAAGGTAAAACAAGGTTGATCATCATTCCACGCTACATTATGACAAGGATTATCTCAATATGGAAATAAAACATGGTAAATTATGGTCAAACATGTTTATTTTAGGGTTTATAATATTTATCTTGGGGTTTGTATACCTTGGTTTTATAATATTTATCCATTTGGTAAATAATAGTATTCCCTTGGGTTTTTAGTATTAATAATTTTGGTTTATTAATCCCTTGGGTTTATAATTTCAATCCCTTGGGTTTATTAACCAAAGGTTTCTTATTCCTAGGGTATAATATTATTCATAGGGTTCCATGGTCCAATGTCGCATTGTGACAAAGATTGTGTCGATATGGAAATCAATAATGGTAAAACATGGTCACCCATCGTCCTATGTTGTATTGGGACAAATATTGTCTCAATATGAAAATCAATCATGGTAAACCATATATATTTTATGGTTTTTAATATTTATCTTAGGGTTTATAATATTTATACCTTGTGTTTAATATTATTCCCTTGGGTTTGTAGTATTAATCCCTTTTTTTATTAGTCCCTTTTGTTTATAATTTCAATCCCTTGGGTTTATTAATATAAGCTTTCTTATTCCTAAGGTATAATATTATTCATAGGGTTTCCACGGTCCAACATCACATTGTGACAAATATTGTGTCGATATCGCAATCATCAATGGTTGAACATGAGCCTATCTTCCTACGTCACATTGTGACAAGGATTGCCTCAATATGAAAATCAACCATGGTCAACCATGTTTATTTTAGGATTTATAATATTTATCTTAGGATTTATATACCTTTGGTTTATAATATTTATTCCTTGGGTTTAATATTATTCCCTTAGTTTTATAATCCCTTAGGTTTTTAGTATTAATATTTTTGATTTATTAGTCCCTTGGGTTTGTAATGTAAATCCATTGGGTTTATTAATCTAAAGGTTCTTATTCCTAAGGTATAATATTATTCATAGGGTTTCCAGAATACATTGTCAGATTGTGATGAATATTGTATCGATATGGCAATCGATAATGGTTAAACATTGTCGCCCATAGTCTTATGTCGCATTATGACAAGGATTGTCTCAAACTGGAAATCAATCATGTTTATTTTAGGGGTTTATAATATTTATCCCTCGGGTTTAATATAATTCTTTTGGGTTTATAATCCCTTGGGTTTTTAGTATTAATCCTTTTGGTTTATTAGTACCTTAGGGTTTATAATCCCTTGGTTTTTTAGTATTAACCTCTTTGGTTTATTGTTCCCTTGGGTTTATAATATTAATTCCTTGGTTTTATTAATCTAAGGGTTCACATTCCTAGGGTTTAATATCATTCATAGGGTTAATATTAATCCTTAAGTATAATATAAATCCCCTTGGTTTATAATCATGATTAACCATGGTCCAATGTCCCATTGTGACAAAGATTTTCTAAATATGAAAATCAACCATGGTCCAAAATTTCATTATGACAAAGATTTTCTACATATGAAAATCAATCATGGTCAACCATGGTGCAATGTCAGATTGTCACGGAGATTGTTTCAACATGAAAATCAACCATGGTCAACCATGATAATTTTAGGGTTTACAATATTTATCTTAGGGTTTATATACCTTGGGTTTATAATATTAATCCCTTGGGTGTAATATTATTCCCTTGGGTTTATTATCCCTTGCGTTTTTTAGTATTAATCTCTTGGGTTTATAATATCAATCCCTTGGATTTATTAATATAAGGGTTCATATTACTGGGGTGTAATATTATATTAAAATAAATATTCTGCAAAATCACATGAGAGATTTTAGAACCGACGCGTTTTGAACTACTGAATGTAGTTCATCATCACGATAAATGATCCCTAGGTGTAATATTATTTTTAGGTTTTATAATATTGATACCTAGGTTTAATTTAAATCCCTTGAGTTTAATTAATTAACAATAATTAATATAAATTAAACAATATATATATTTCATATCTTTTAAATAATATTAATAATTAATTAATTAATTATTGTTAATTAATTAATTAATTAATAATGAAAAATTAATTAATTAATTCTTATTATTATTTTATTAGTTTTTATTATTATTGAATAATAATTAATTAATTAATTAAAATTATTAAAATAATGAGATTATTGTTACTATTATTATTAACAATAATATATATATATATATATATTATGAAATTATTGTTAATTAATTAATTATTATTATTATTTATTAATTAAGAATGATATTATATTTAATCAAAAATAAAAATAATAATATTATTGATTAATAATAATAAATTAATTTGTTGGGTTTAAAATATTAATTCTTAGGGGTTATTAATATTTTGGGATCAATATTTAAAACAAAAGGGATTAATAAACATAGGAATTAATAAACCTTAGTGTTTAATATATGAAATTTTAAAACCTAGAGCCTTTAATACTAAATCCTCGGATTTAAATTTTTTATTCTTATTTTTTCTAAATTAGGCTACTTCTATTATAAAATACAACAGTACAACATTACATTCGTCATCTGCTGTAATTGTTGTGTTAGCTAATTCTAGCGGGAAAAACCAAGTTCAAAATAGAAAATAAGGGTTGCCCCAGAAGGGAAAACCAGCCCATGAAATATGTCCTTCAAACTTAGAGAATGTTTCCCGTGTAGGGAAACCAGTATTAACCATATCGTATCTATACCAGTGTTTAAAAAGAGGTAAAATAATTGAACCATAGCTAGACCCACAGGACTAAAACACAAAGAAGAGACCAGAGGGAACCCAGAATTTAATCTGTGGATTTTTTGTCATATTGGATTGGTGGTTAAAGCGGCTCCTCCTCAATTTGGCACCTGTACTCAGCGTCGTCCTCCTCAATATTGGACATCTGGGCATCCAACGAAGGAGAGGAGGTTGAGCGAGCACCTGTCCTAGCCTTCGTTGATAAGCAACATCTTCCATCGTTGTTCGAGGCGTCCTCGGCTAGTTGAACCGGCACAGCCACCATTTTGCGAGGGGGCATGGGGGAGGCGGTGGAGATGGTGGATTTTCGCATACGCTTCCTGGAGCAAGAGTCGGAGCTAGAGGGCTTAGTAGAGGCCTCAAGAATGTGCAAATACAAGTGAGCGGAGAGGTGATGGTGGTCCAGGACCTCTGGCTCAGCCCAATGAACATATAAGTCTACTGATCTACCAGCCATGGAGTGCAGGGGAGGACATTAAGGGAGCCCACAACCACCACCTCTACGATAGTGCATGCGTTGACAGCAAGGCATGGTTGAAGCTGAGGTGCAGGGTTGCGAATGTGACGAGGGGGGGGCACGATGTTGTGACAGAGAGCTGAATGAGCAGAGGAATGGTGCAAGAGCTTGGCAGGAGTGAAGGTGCTGGGAGAGACAGAGCCAACTCTGAGATCGACAGTGAGGCCACAATGAAAATTCGGACACACAAAGAGGTCCATATATGGTTGCAAGAGGAGTGATGGCGCAACTGTCGGAATGAATGCAGGAGGGATGACGTTAATGCGAGTCTGATGTAGAAGGGATGCAACATTGAGACCGAGGGTGGTGGAGTATGAAATACCCACGCCCCAGACTTTAATAGAAGTGTCGTGGCCATGTGCCTCCTCGTGGGGAGGATGGCTGGCCATCATCGACGTGGCCAGATGGCGGCATACAAAATCACATAAAAGCACTTGCATCCTAGGGTGTTTAAATTTTTTATTATATATTATTACATTATTGTTATATTATTTTATTTTCAATATATATTATTGTATTGTATTATAATATAATATTAAATTTTTATATTTTATTTCCATGTATATTTCAGTTTAATATATAGTTAATTAATAATATTTATATAATGTTATTAATATGTTATATGTGAATTATATTATATTTTTTAATATAACTGTTAATATATTATTAAAAAAAACGTAATTTTTATGTAATAACTAATATTATATTAATATACAAAATATTATTAATATAATAAGTATAATTATATAAATAAAAACTATTATGGCTATTATTATTTATATTGTTATTAATAATAAGAAAAAATTAGCCTTTAACAAAATACACCTAACTGTTATTAATGTGGTCAGTGGTGGGTGGTGGATAAATGTCTATTGGCTTATATCAACCATATTGGTAAAAGTGATTGTAGATGTGTTTCATATACGCATATCGGCGTATATCAACCACATTAGTAAATGTGGTTGTGCTAGTTACGTCGATAGGCGCCCCTCCCCCCCCCCCATATTGGAATTGGCTAGTTTAATCTTTTTCTTAATTAATTTTTTTGATCAGATGTTGTAAACTTAAAGATGCCAGTATATTCTCGTCATCGCCACTAGATCAATGGATGGAATTCACACCATTAATTTTCTTTCGTATCTAAATCATATGTTTAAACTCTAGTTAAAGTATTTTTTTACAAAGCACGAATATAAATTTACCATACAAGTTATTTATCAACACATACGAAGATTATAGAAATGGAATTAAAAATAAAAATGTTAAAACGTATATTATTGAAACATGGTTGCACATTATTGTGTGTTACATTCTTAAAAAGTGTGTGTTTCAAAACTAATGATGGTCTAATTTGATTCATTGGTCTTCATTAATTGCACTTTCATTAAAGTGCCAAAACATAAACATGGTTTTATAACATTAATTAATGGTTTTAAGTTATAATAATATTTTTAGATTTTAGATTTTAAATGTTAATAGAATGTATATATTTGAGAGTGCAAGCTTCTGTGATCCATAACATATTAGATATAAATCTTCCGGATAATCACATGAGAGTTTTAGGAACGACGCGTTTCGAACTACCAACTGTAGTTCATCATTATCCTGATGATGAACTACAGTTGGTAGTTCGAAACGCGTCGTTCCTAAAACTCTCATGTGATTATCCGGAAGATTTATATCTAGAATGTATATAATATTAGGTTTTAGTATTGTTAATATAATCTATAATATAATATTATATATTAGTATTAAATTTAATATAAACAATTGGTTTTAAAAATAGTTTTAATATGTTAAACGACATTTCTTTTTAATCACTATATTTTCCCTCTTCAACATCTGTTGTACCCCCTTCACACTTCTTTAACTAAATTTCAAATAGATTTGTTTCATTTAAATTCAACTAGAATGTTTTTAAATACATACATATATATATATATTGCAATTTGTTTAATAGAAGCTATGTAGACTATGAAATGTGCTCTTGAAAAAAATTAAATAATGTAAAGTCCTCATGCCCCGTCATGTAAGCCTTCAATTCATTAATCTGGTTAAATCCTCTTTACCATTTGGAAAATGAATATCTTATTAATATAATATTATAATATTAAGTTTTGGGTTTTAATATTAGCTTTTATATTATAATGAGTTGCCAACGGATAATCGTTTTCTTGTTTGAATCTTTTGATTTGTTAATATAATATTAGATTTTAGTATTAAATTTAATATAAACAATTAGTTTTAATATGTTAAATAACATTTATTTTTAGTAACTATACTTTTCCTCTTCAATGTATGTTGTTCCTCCTTCACTCTTCTTTAACTAACTTTCAAATAAATTTGTTCCATTTAAAATCAACATATATATATATATATATATATATGAAATCCCCTCTTTAACAATTTTTTTCAAAGCCCTCATGTCCTTTCATGTAAGCCTTCAATTCATTAATGTTAAATCTTCTTTACCACTTGGCAAATGAATATCTTATTAATATAATACTATAATATTACGTTTTGGGTTTTAATATCAGCTTTTAAATTTTAATGAGATGTCAATTGATGAGTTTATTTTTGGTTTTTGAATCTTTTGATTTGAAAATTCATTTTGAGAAAAAATTATTTGAAATAAATATGATTATTTTATTTTAAATTTCCATATTAAATTTTACTAATATATTATTTAATTTAAGTTTTTTTTTTTAAAGAAGTTTTACATTAAAACTTTAATAAAGAGAATACATTTAAATATGTTATACAAAGAATATGCTATATAAGGATATTTTGACTCAATCACAAATACTTAAGTTTATAATAATACAATATAAAGTTTTAATATTAAAGTCCAAATGTTTCACATCTTTATTTATATGATAATAAATTAAATTATTTAAACATAAAAAAATTAAATATCCAAGAATGATGGGCTATTTATTTTTTGTGTTTTAAAAAATAATGATGGACAATGAGAAATATATTAATTTCAACAAAGCATAAACTAGTAAAAAATGCATGCATTAAGAAATGACAAATAGGCTTTAGCCAAGTCCCAAAAGAATTTTTTTATATAGCCATATTATTATTCAATCACACATACTTAAGTTTATAATAATACAATACTAAGTTTTGATATTAAATTTTAGGATTTAATATTAGATTTCATTTTTAATATTAAAATTTAAGAATAATATTAGTTTTTGCATTTAAGTTTTATTAAATATGGTTCTTTATTTTAAATTGTAATAAATATATTATTTATTTTAACTATTTTTTATTTAAAAAGGTTTTTTATTAATTAATATACTTTTATATAATATCTTTAATGTTTATATAGAATCATGAGCAGCATTATGCTAGGGTTTCCGAAAAATGTGACAACAAGTTGTAGAGGGTCAGTCTGCCAAGCTTCAGAGGTTACCATCTATCGTGACACCCCCTACCAAAGACCATGAGCATACCTACAGGGAGGGGAGATATCCCCTCTTATAATAATGTCACTGTTAGTGATGTAAGTGGCAGACCAAATGGAAGTATTGCGGGCTCTCACGGCGTCGGCCCTAATGAGGACTCGGTAATGGGTGCTCATTGGAAGACCCGTATGAGAGGGAAATGGCTACCCTGAGCCACAAAGAAACCAAGATTTGTTATTCCTACCAACAAGCTCAATAACTATCGAAATTAATTTAAGGACCTTGCGCTGATCTGCAAGTCCATAGGCATTTGGCCGATGGAGAGGGATCTCATCAAGTGGATTCAATTGAAATGGAAAACCAAAGGACATATTGACCTGAAATTAGGAGAAAGGGGTTTCTTTACAGTTATCTTCACCACCCTGGAATATAAGGAGCATATCTTCGAAAATGGACCCTATTTCTATTATAACGTTGCATTCTTTATGAAAATTTGGGAAGAATGCTACAATCCTGACCAGAAATAGTTTATGGCAGCCCTAGTGTGGGTTCGCCTCTTTTCCCTTCCTATGGATTTTTGGGACCCTGAAATTATGGAAGGCATAGGTGATTCTATTTCAAAGGATAAGATGCTACTAGGAGGGGAATATATACTTTATACTCCAGGATATGCGTATACATGAATATCACAGAACCACTAACTGAATTAGTGGAACTGGAATACCAAGGAGAAATATGGAAACAACCACTTGATTATGAGCATATCCCATTTCGGTGCAGGAGGTTCCATGAATATGAGCACCTGTACAAGGAATTCTCTCTCAATCAAGTGGAAGAAATGGGAGTAGCGAGAACTAAAGAAGCAGGATAGGTCTAAGAGGAAAATGAAGGGTTCCATGAAGTTTCTCATAAGAAGAAGGCTAACAAACCCCACCAAGCAAATCAGGAGGTTAAAAAGCTGAAAACTCATACTACTGAGAATCAATTTATGGTTTTACAGGAAATGAGAAAAACCTCAAATGCAAGTGTGAAAGGAAAGGAAGAGGAAACAAGGGTTATTCCTAAGACAAACCCTAAGGAGAAAAGAAAGGCACAATAAGAACCAAATGAAAAGGAAGTGTCAAACGTAGTTATGGAACAAAACAACATGGAGATTGATGGGGAAAGGGAAGACCTAAGTGATGAAGAAAAAGTCCTGAAGAGATTGATTAACAAATGGAGAAACCTGGATGATAGGTTCATATATGAAGATAAAAATAGATTACAGCAAGAAAGCTTTGAAAAATACCAATCCAAACAAGCTAAAAAACCACCAGATCTGTCGAAACCCCTGGCTCCTAACTGGGGAGCTCTAAAGATCTTACAGGACCTAGCAAACGAGGGAAGAGATGTGGCAAAAATAACCTACAGGAGTCAATTAAAATGGTAGGAGAACTATTGGTAAATTCATGAAGGGTGATACTGTTATTGGCAGTATTTCAACAACTAAATAAGCCTTCTCAATGATAGTACTCTCATGGAATATAAGAGGTCTCAACAGCTAAAGAAAATAGATATATCTAAAGGATAGACTAAAGAAAGAAAATCCCAGTATAATTATGCTTCAGGAGACAAATGCGTCGGAGGATAGACTCAAATCGATCATCAGATCCATGCGGATAGGATATGAAGTAATGGTAGAAGATGCCCGAGGAAGTGTTGGAGGTCTGGAAATTCTCTAGAACCCCTCTGTAATCCTCTTTGATAATTAGGTAAGTATGCCATGAATCCTTCCAAGTCACTTCTGTCATATAGGAACCAAATAATAGGTGTTTCTCACAAACGTTTATGGGTCTCACATCCCAGGTGAGAAAGGCGCCTCCATGCATAACATAGGAAAGCTCAGGAATGTATGTCATGAAGAGTTGTGGATCATAGGGGGAGACTTTAACCTGATTACATCCTTGGAGGAAAAAAGGGGAGGCATTAGACAATAGGAACAAGAGATGGAGGACTTCTGAGACGTGATCTCAGATCCGAAACTTGTATATTTTCCCACCAACAATGGCATATTTACTTGGAACAACCGTCGAGGGGGGGGAAAACAGATAGTCTCTATATTGGACTAATTACTGGTATCAGAAGGTCTTATCAGATAGGACATTTTCTTTGAAGCAGTAATACTCCCCTATATGGGATTATATTAGTAGCCAATCTGATTAGAAATGGACCTCAATTTTTCCCCCAGAAATAGTCCATTTCGGTTTGAAGCCTTCTGGCTCTGGGACCCTATATTTTCGGGTAAATTGGAATGCTAGTGGAAATCAAGCTTGATGCACGGATGAAATCGCATGCACACTTTCCAACTGCACCGAAAATAACTAAAAAAAAATACATATTAAATATTGGAACAAGGAAGAGTTTGGGAATATTATGAAGGAGAAACTACGTCTTGAGGCTCACATGAAACACATCCAACAGCAGAATATTATGGAAGGAAGAACTGAATATTTGGCTACAGAGGAGGGACATATCCTAACCAAGATGGAAGAAAGAAGAAAGAAACAGGAAATCCTTTGGAAACAAAAATAAAAAGTCCAATGGCGTCACGAAGGTGAACGAAATACCTAGTTTTTTCCTAAAGCCATGATCTAGCATCGCCATCATAATAAAATATTTTCCCTAAGATATGCTACAGGGAATAGATTGGTCCAACATGAGGAAATGGAGAACCTATTGGTGGATCACTTCCAGGCTCTCCTATCCAAACCTGAACAAGATAGCTCTGAAGTAATCCAATGCATTACCAGACACATCCCCCAGCTTGTGAGTAGGGATCAAAACCTGGCTCTGATGAGGACTATCACCATGGAAGAGGTTGAATAATTAATCAAGGCGATAGCCATAAATAAGGTTCTGAGGCCAGATGGATTCACACTGGAATTCATTCAAGCAATGTGGTAGTTTAGAGGACCTGATATTATGGAGGTTGTGGAGGAATCAAAGCGGTCTCAACACATAAATTTGTCTCTAAACTCTACCTTTATTGCTTTAATACCAAAGCCTTTTAAAATGAAATAACCCCAATGGTTTAGACCAATTTCCCTCTGTAATTTCATTTATAAAATTATCTCAACAATCATGGTTCAGAGATTGAAACCCCTGCTCCCAGCCCTGATACCTCTGGAACAAACTAGTTTTGTTCAAGGTCGTCAAATTTTGGATGGGATTATCATGTCACAAGAGGTAGTTCACTCCCTTAAGCATCTAGAAAATAAAGGCATGCTCATTAAACTAGACCTCTCCAAGGCTTATGATCACCTCAGTTGTTTGTTTCTCTTGTGTTGTGAAAGCTTTTGGGTTTCATTCACGGTGGATAGTTTGGGTCTCCTCCTTTATCTCCACCCATGTTTTCTCCATCCTCATTAATGGATCTCCCTCCTACACATTTAATATCTCTAGAGGTCTTAGGCAAGGGGAACCCCTCTCAACCTTCCTCTTCATCCTATAAGTGGAAGTTCTAGGTCGATATATCCGCTCTGTTGTTCACTGTGGTACTCTTAGAGGGATTCGCCTCTGGGGTAACAACCTTCCTCTTACTCACCAGAAATTTGTGGATGATATTATGCTCTTTTTCCAAGTCTCCCCCCAAGAAACCAGAAAGATTAAAGACATCCTATATGAATTCATGAAAGCTTCAAGTATGGAGATCAATAATGACAAGTCTAATATGTTTTTCTTCAACACCCTAATTCCCACCCAATATTTTCTTGCCAGAACTCTTGGTTTCATAATAGGATCCCTTCCGTCAAAATACTTGGTATACCCTTAGTACTAAACTCTCTTTGTACCTCTTGCTGGAAATATCTCCTGGACCGAATCCAACCCCGCCTCGTGTCATGGTCCTACCGTTCCCTTAAAATTGCTAGCAGAGTGGTTCTACTAAAGGAAGTTCTCCAATCTATGTTGATTTATCAGTTGTCAGGTTTGGCTGCTGCCAAATCTTCATGTGCAAGTATGGTGGATATATTCATAAAAAGTGTGGAGAAGGACACAAGACGCGAAGATATGGACTCTGGTCTCCTGGGAAAAAATAACGAAACCAAAATTTGCAGGCGGTCTTGGATTTTGGGAACCTTATATTCTGAATCAAGTCATGGGGGTGAAAATATGGTTGAGATGGATACAGGGAGGTCAGGATACATGGAAAACCATATGGACATAGAAATATCACTATGAGGTGTGTGTCAGTTTCTGGCCGCACTGACAGTTTAAATTTTTTTTAAATTAACAAATTAATTTGAGGCAGTGCGTTAGTTACTGGGACACGTCGCCATATTTTATTTATGACAGTGCCTTGGTCAAACATATCGCACCAGGGCAGTGTGTGTTTGGTACCGCATCGCTAGTGGTAAAATGTTGCAAACTAGTGGTGTGTTGCACTATAACAAATGCCCTTGGGCATATATGTTTTGTCAACGCACCGCTAAGTAATATTTTTTTCTTTTCATGGTGTGTGAGTTTTTTTAATGTGCACCATGGACGTTGTGTGATATAAATGTACACACTTCTGGTAGTGCATGACGGTTTTTGGTGGCGCACCGAATGTTTTTTTTTTATAAAAGTTATATTTATATATTTTTAAATACATTTTTCATTTAATAAAAAATTTAGGTTTAATGTATGAGGGAGTCTGATGTATTTAAAATTTGAATCATTTAGTGATTTCAACAGAGAGAGGAAAGACAACAACAAGAGTAAAGGGATGACAATTATAACATGATACAACATTGGGAGGCAAGGGAGAGGGAGAGACTTTTGTACCCTCACCCTATTAGGCCACCCACCTAGTTTCTCTTAAGGGAGGTAGGCCTCCTTAAGTTCTATGAGGAGGATACATCCCTGAAGGGGCACAGTGGGTTATTAGGATAGTTGATCTACAGGTGGGATGCCCACCGACAGGTATTCTATGTCAGTCCTAACCAGTGGTACCAGCCCACTGAAGAGGACATTTATTTTATTATTTGCCTATCTAAGAGAGGGGAGGATTTTCCTCAGTTCCCTTATTTCCCTACCAATTATGCAGTAAGGAGTTAGTTGGTGTACTACCAGAGATACATTAGGGATGATATACTTTCTCCTGCAGATTTTCAGGTGTCTGGTGGATAGCTACGCATTGCTTCTTTTGGTCTAGAGGAGGTTAGGTGCCTCTCACTATTACTAACAACCATTACACATTATACCCATCATGGGCAGCGCATTATTTGCCCTCTTTTATTTTATGTTGATTATTTATTCTAGAGGCCACAACTTGTTAAATTTTCTGCCATTTTTTGCGATAGATTTGTATAGCATTAGATAGATGTCGTTCTCAGGCATGTGGGAGGTTGACCTCCCCTTTTTATTCTTAGTTGTTTTGTTTATTTTTTAGAGGTTTTCGGAGACGAGGCCTACTTTTTTGCATCAGCCTCGTAGGCCAATGATACCAGTATGGATGCACATGTGGGGCGATATGATGCCCAAGAGGGGTCTATCCGAGTATCTAGACAAGATTTCTAGTGATGCACTGGTGTTCCTAGCCAGTGTGGATGATCACATGTTCGTGATGGTGTCGTGTCCTTAAGTGGGTTTGGATTGGTGAGGGTGTACCAACATCCTCTTCACACAGGATGAGCCACCAAATGCTAGAGGTAATATTAGTGTTTTCTTTAAATAAATATAGTTTCATTTTATTTTCTTAATTAATTAGAATAAAATTTATTCTAACACGTTCTTTAACTTTTTTTATTAAATTTTTTAATGAAATTGTCTAATTATTGTTGTGTACTATATATTTTGTAGATATTGGCTCATTCGTTGGGACATGATTCCACCCCACCGGATGATCCTGTAAATGATGAGGAGATCATGGCGGAGGTCGTGGAGGGTGAGAGACCTCCTCGGGTGTAGATACCCATGGACATGCGACGTAGGGTGGACATTCGATTCAGGATGGAGTTGGGTGACTGACTATGTAGACTCTTGATTGATGAGGGAGTCCACTCTGTGATGACCAGAGAGATCCAGGCTAATTGTATGCTCACATGGATCTAGAAGGTCATGCCCCACGATATGATGAGCTTTATGCATCATATCATCAGAGCTTCCAGGCTACTGGCAGCTAGGAGGGATAGGCACCATGAATATGTACGACACAACAACTCATCATATGATCATGATCATGATGGGAGTGATAATTATAGTACTCCACCTCCTCCTCCTTCACCTCACACTAGAGATGAGCAGCCAGCATCTAGTCCTGAGCAGGCATCTTTTGAGTAGGCACCATCTCAGCAGGCACCTCTTAAGCAGGCACATCCATCTGATCAGACACCATCGACTTAGCAGGCACGTCCTGAGCAGACACCATCTCAGCAAGCACCTCCTAGGTAGGCACGTCCATTTGAGCAGGCCTTCACTAGTTATAGTATTGATGTACCACTAGATCTTTAACATTTATATGCAGTTCTATTATAGTTATATATTTTTGACATTATATATATATATATATAAATATATATATATATATATATATATATATATATATATATATATATATATATATAGTGCATGTATTTTATGTTCATGTTGATGTACTTAATTTACATGTTGGTGTTCATCATGATGTGTATCTTATTAGGTCATGTTAGATATGTTCATTTAATGTGCTTGCAAATATATGCGTATTTCATAGAAGTTATTTGACATGAGATGTATATTTGATGTTTTTGTTGTGATGATCTTATACAATGCTTTTGTTTTGTTAGATGATCATGATCACGATGATTAGATGATGTTAGCGACTTTGAATGTGTATTTTAGAATATGATATTTCTATGATGGTTATCATGATCGTGATGCTTATTTTTAATATTAAATCATGATATTTATTATAATTGTAATTGTAATTGTATGTATTGTCATGATTCAATTTTATTAAAATTGTAAAATTTGCAAATTTGTAAATTTGTAAAATTGCAAAATTGTAATTATAATTGTATGTATCATGATAGTAATTGTAGTTGTATGTAAAATTGTAAAATTGTAATTGTAATAGTAATTGTAACTTTAATTGTAGTCGTATGTAAATTTGTAAAATTGTAATTGTAATTGTAATTGTATTTTGAAATTGTAAAATTGTAATTGTAATTGTAATTGTAATTGTATTGTGAAATTGTAAAATTCTAATTCTAATTGTATGTATTTTCATGATTCAATTTTATTAAAATTGTAAAATTTGTAATTAAATTTGTAAAATTTTAAAATTGTAAATAAATTGTCAATTTGAACCATAACTACCGTATGAAGTAAAATTGTAAAATTTTAATTGTAATTGTAATTAAACATCAGCAAAAAACTGGACATTCTGCAAGCAATGGTAATAATTGTATCGGTGTATGAGTAAATGACTCAGACTCTTGAAGTCTCTTCCTGCCATCGTTTGTGATCAGTCATAATATGGGGGTGGCGACAGTGATATTCCAGTTTAGAGTGAAGGCCCTGCAATGGTAGCTTGCAGAAACTTTGAGAAAAGGCATGTCAGGTGTGCGGTTGTTCGAGTATAACTAATCTTCTCCAGGATTCTCAGCCGAGGATTCTACTGGTTGGTGGAGATCATTCATGGAGGATTACCCAACTCGATTCAGTCCTTCCCTCTGTTACAGTATACAGATTTTCAACCTACGGGATGAGCTTCACTAGTGCAGTCTCTGAAGTTTTTTACGGTTAACAAGTAGTCATAAGGGATAATTTTTTACAGAGATGCTCGAGTGGTGGCAAAGAGACAACCATTTTCTTTGATGGTCTCATCGTTCTTTGTGTTATCATGTTGACCCCTATCTATATTTTAGCTCTAGGTGGGGGACACACAAGTATATCTTATACTTGGGATGTGTTCGTGGGGCTAGACCGGTGTATCGGGGGGGGACATCGGGTAATACAGGTGGTGTCCATCTCTGCCTTTTTTATTTCTTCCTGGGGTGCAGATTTCACTGATGAACTTGGGGTTATCTTTCTATTGTTGCTATCCTATCTCTGTTTTTTTGGGAATTTCTAACCATCTATTGGTTATCCTGTCCATTAATGGATTCATGGTTTCTTGCTGATCGACACTGGTTTTATCGGCAGGGGCGATAATATTTTTCGGGATCGAAAATTTTTCAAAAAATATTCAGTGAGGGTGGTGGCTGACAGGGGCGACGAGGTGCGGATAACTGATGGCTTGTCCTATCTGACCCAAGGCATATTATTTACTCTGCCATTTACTTCCTTTTTTCCTTTGATTTCTCGAATTGAGTACGTAGCGGGTCTCCTGGCTGTTCATTGGGATAACTACTATGAAGTGAGTACCAGGTTCAGATTTTCTCTATATGCTTCTACACATATTTGAGATAGCTTCTACTCTATGTGGGTGGTTTACCATACATGAAAGCATATTATTAATGTCATCTCTATGTCCCTGATTTAATGATGGAGGCTGATGGTATGTTGGAGGATCTCGAGAATGATTCAATTGACAAGGAGTTCTTCCATGCCTTAGAGCTAGTGGAGGGTGACGCCCATTCTGGCATGCCTAATTCCTCTTCCATACCACTCTCCTATTACTTCTTTCCCCCTTTTCGCTCTTGGCATTCATTCTTCTTCCAGCACTGTTGTTTTTGGGGAAAAGGTGGTACTGGGATCAGATTCTGATGCATTCCTGAGGAATTCATCGCGGCCATAAAACCTTTCAAACCTGCACCGGATTATAGACTATTAAGTTTTGGCAGTGATGTAATGTGGGAACTTAAGATAGTTTTCTTTCGCGGGCCATAGTGGGATAGTGGCAGTTTGAGAAATATATTTCGATTGATATGCTTCAGTGGTTGATGGTTGCCTGGCAAAAGCTCCTTGGATATGAACCAAAGAAAAGTAAGCTTCCAAATGGTTGGCTCTGTTTCCATCTATTAAGAACGAGGATGTGGTGGAAATTTTACGATGACCATGGGTTCATGGGAGGTGTTTTCTTGCTCTTTACTGTTGGTATATTGACTTCCACCTTATTAACAATTATCTGAAGAATCACCTCTTATGGGTTCACATTCCCAGATTGCCAATACAATTCTGGTTGCCTCTATTTTTAAATGCTATCAGCAATAGTACTGGCACCTGCCATTTTTTCGACCCTAAATGTGTTAGTATATTTGATAAGTGGGTTGTGTGGATACTTGTGGAGGTTTCCTTCTCCGGGGGTTTCCCTGCAAACATCGACCTGGAATGGGACGGGATGATATATCATCAAAGCCTGGATTATTGGCAGACGCCTTTTTGCTGCCACCTTTGTCATGACATGGTCCATTTGATGCGTTCCTATTCGAGGTGGAGATCGGACCACTCACAAGGGCTCTATAAGAAGGCAAAAGTCAGAAAGGTTCCAATTGTGGGTGATGAAGAGCATCATGGACCAGAGCTGCCAAAATCACATTCGACCTCTTCGGGTAAGTCTCATATCCTACCCACAAAACATCCTTCTTGTGATAAATTGGAGGTGGCATGGAATTGTGTTTCTACTTCTCCTGTGGGTCTCGACCCTTATTGTGATAATTATGAGGTGGCGGGGAATTGTGTTTCTAATTCTACTGGGGGTCCAAATTTTCTTCTTGGGCAGGATAACCTATCAGGAGGGAACCCTATCTGGGATTGTCCCAAGCAATCCATTAACCCGGTTGCGGGTTCTGATATGATTCCTCTTACTATTCCTAACGCTTCACATGTTGACTTCCTAACGCTTCACATGTTGAATTCCGATGCTCTGTGCACCAGGCTAAAATTTCGATGTCGCCTCTGATCGTTTCCCATCCGACCTCCCCTTCTCCCCTTTCTCCCGCGGGCTTGGGACCATTATTGTCTACTCAGAACTCTATTAGCAGTGATCTGGAGCTACTGATCCTAGATCCGGCTACAAATATGGTTCCTCTGTCTTTGGACATAAGTAAGCCTTCTTCGCCACCTTTGATCATCATCCCATCATCCTCTTCAAACATCAAGATCAGGAAGGATAAAGGCAGGCCTTGATTAAAAAATAAATCCTTGGCCACATCTGTTATGGAACTGGATCTGGAGCCTAGGAATTTTCGTGACGTTCCTATCACTTTGGCCTTACATAGGATACTTAGAGCTTTGAACCCTTCCCATGATGTGTCATGATTCGTCTCTGTTCTCTGAATTTGAGGGGGTTGGGGGGGAGGGATAATTTTTTATCTGTGAGGGATTTCTTCCATAAGTTAAATCCTTCCATTATCTTTATTCAAGAAACCATGCATCCTGTTGATAGATCCATTTCCTATTTTCATGCCATGTTCCCAGCATGTCACATGGTGGCGCGGGATTTTACGGGTCGATCAGGTGGTGAGATCGTGTTATGGGACCCTCGTTGGGCCAATCTCCAGGAATTTGGATTCTTTGGAGGGATTATCCTTACCAGTTTTATGAGAGGTTAGAAGCACAAGATACATATGATTAATCTATATGCCCCATATGTGGACAGAATTCTTTTTGGAACAGGATGGTGGACAGTGGTATTTTACTATTGGACAGACTACTAATTGCTGTTGATTTCAACTGCTTGCTCCATGACAGGGAGGTATGGGGTGCAAAAGGGAGGAGTAATCCTATTGCTAGTTTTATATCTGAATTGTTCCACAATTCACATCTTTGTGACATCAACCTCGATCATGAATGCCCCACTTGGTATAATGGCAGATAGGGATAGGATTTCATTGGTAAAAGGCTCGACTGGTTCCTAGTAAATTCAAATCTCCCTTCCCAGACGGGGGATCTTTCCTCCCGTGCAGAGGAGATTTCCATCTCTGACCATTGGCCCATCACCATGGAATGGTGTTTTGAGAGGAATCCTAGTGGTTTCCCTTTTAAGTTCAATCGAGTGTGGCACTAGGATCCTACTTTCAACCATCTGGTTGTGGGATATTTTAAATCACACAGGAGGGGTGAAGGAGTTTCAGCCATGGTACATTTATCTAATACTCTCAGGGGACTAAAGAAGACTGTTAGACGTTGCAAGAGATCTGAGAAGAGTCTAATTATTGACAGACTAAAAGTATATGCTACGGAAACATCCAGGATATTAAAAGATCTGGAGGATGGAAATCACTCTGAAGGAATTTGGAAATGGCTTAAGGAGATTGAGAAGGATAAGAGGAATATTCTACTAATGGAGGAACAATCCTGGAGGTTAAAAGGTAGAGAAACTTGGTTGAAAGAGGGGGACAAGTGTTGGGTTCTAGTTTTGTATATTTTTCCTACACTTATCTTCCTTATTTTGCCTCATAACCATAACCAATGGGAGTATATTTACCCCTTTTTCCTACCTTTCCCTAACTTGTGATGTTTCACCTTACTTTCGTTACTTTGCTAATTCACCAATTATTATGATCTATTATACCTTTTTATGACTAATTGATGGTGAATGTTTGGAGAAGATCGATGGTATTTGTGTTTTCTTTTTAGATGTCATTTGTAGCACCAAATATCCTGAACACAAATTTCACAGGAGCAGTTCAGATAGTGCTAATACAACAAAGCGATGCTATTACACCTTGCTGTTACATACCCACCGACAAACTGCTATTACACTCTGTTGTTACAGACTCGTTGGCGAACTGCTGATACAGTTGTACCATTGACTGATCTCATCAATATTGTTGTTGATCTGTCCTCTGGCCATTGCAATACAGTTGTGATTCCATTATGATAGTTGTAGGAGTTGTTAGCATTGTATTTTTGGGATAACAGCCTAAGGGAAGTCTCGATTGTAATCTTTTATCTTCTAGTCAGAACTTTATTAGGAAGTGGTTATAACTGTATGTGTTCTATTTCAATCAGCATGAGAATCGTAAGATTCTCATGACTGATCTATCCCTGGATTATCTGATGTAACCACTATATAGATCTCATCCCTATAGGTCAAGAGGTTAGCAGAGAACAGCATTGTTTGGCTTTGTAATTGTGTTCAAATTAATACATATTATCATGTTATTGATGTTACATGCGTGATTCTATTTAGTTTTCGTTAAATTTCCTTCTCTACCTGTGCCTAGCTAGGGAGGAAGGTCCCTCCTTCTTAGTAGGGATTGTAGTGATTAAAGTAGTTGTGTGTATGTAATTGTATTTTAGTTTATATATCAATAGAGTGTTGTTGTTGTTATTCAGCTGAGAATATATCTGCTTCGATTTCAATACTTTATATGATGTTACACATGTGATAATAGAGACACCAGTTGGGTACTTATTGTGTGGCGAGCTAGACAGATCAATAGAAGTGTGATTTCAGTATTGTAGATTCTTTTATTTCTGCATGAGTGATTTATTTCCAGCATTTACTTCAACAATGACTTCTTTTCTCTGAAATTACTTCTGGTTGTTGTATGGACACATACAATGAAACTATCATTGGAATAAATAAACGTCCTTGGATTGATAATTAAATGTGTGTTGTTCAGTCATTTAATAAGTGATTTATATAGTCCAACATTTTGGCGTCGTTGTTGGGGACGGAAGTGACGATCCAATCAATCAGAGTTTTTTCTAAGAAGTGAAATTTTCATGTGTTTTCATAGAGTGCCCCCAGCAACACGATTGTCAAGCAGTAAGACGAGAGGTAATAACTTGCACAGTGCTCTAACAGGCTAGAGCGGGCTCGCCAATATCTTGCTAGGACACTTAGGAATTTAATTTTGGGTGGATTTTTAAGGGTGCCTTCAATTATACAGTCGTTGGGTGGTAAGACAAGAGGTAAGAACCTGTGCATCGCTCTAACAAGCTTGGGCAGGCTCACTACTGTAGAAACTGAATAAAATATACGATGAATTAATATGCATAGGGACCATCTGTGATGGTAGGACAACATCAACATCTACAAAAACCCCCTCACTCTACTAACTATAGGAAAGACAGGTAGTAAGAAGGAAAAGAAGAGCGCAGATTTGGGAAGGAAAACATTCTTTGGAGATCTAATTTCAAGGGAAAAAGAGGAAAAGTCCACGTCATACAGAGATAATAGGAAGACAGGACCACAGAAAGAAGCTACCATATCAAGGCCTGGACCATCGATGTCTTTCGTGTCTGAACCTCATCATCCTTTGAACAACATATCCACTCCTGATATCAAAACTCCAGATTCAAAACAATAGTAGAGAATTATTGATCAGGATCTGAGAATTGAAGGACATGGAGATACCAATGGGGATCATCAGGGACCTGAGGAACAATGGTCAATTAATCATCAATTGGATGTTGATAGTGTTGTTAAACAATTGATCCTGGAGCAGCCTGATCCTTCTATTTGTCAATCTCTAATGCACTCTGAGGCTAGTTGATCCCATCAGGAAGAATCAGCCATGGGGGACGAGAATGTCAAAACAAATAGCTCTGTTAATTTTGAATTCCCAATAATAGTAACACAGGATGAGGCTCCTATGAATAATATCCCTTTATCATCCCTACCATCTTTTCAGGGGATGGTTGTTGAAGATCCTGATACCTTTCTATTCGAATTTGATGTGTTGTGTAGAGTTTATGACTACACTTCAGATGCCCAGAAGTTGAAATTATTCCCTACTACTCTGAAAGGGGGAGCATTAATATGGTTCATGAGATTGGGTGCTAGCACAATTCGAACATGGAATTACATGAGAGAGGCCTTCCTCTTTAAGTATCAAGACTATTGCCGAACCAAGGATTGGAAGGATGAAATTTTCAGAATTGCACAAAAGGAGGAGGAAAGCCTGGAAGACTATCTAGAGCGATTCAACTACAATTTACAGAGGTCTAAGTTCAGTAACTTAGATCTAGAGATTCTAAAGCCAATATTCTTAAGAGTTTTAAGAGATTATTTTCTGGAACATCTTAACATAATAGGAAAAGGAGACATATCACAAGAAATTTTTGATGAGATAATGAAGCTTTTCTTACGTAGCTCAAGAGGATCGGTCAAGGGGAGAGTTTCAATTCAGGACCCTTCACTTTGGATACAGAAGTCCGCAAGTGGAGGATTAACCAGAGCAGAGATCGGGAACTTATTCGAGGATTTTAAAATCGATCTCCTTAGCACTCTCTCTGCCCAGATCACTACGGTACAAGTCAAGAAGGCACAAGCGGAAGCTGAAGCAGCCTTAGCAATATTCTGTCCTCGATGCAAAAAGAAACATTTGGAAAGAGAATGCGGACTAAATAGTGTCAGCCTGTGCAACATTTGTGAGTTGGCGCACTCTACAAATTAGTGTCCTAAGTTTCCCAGACTTAAGGTGGTACTTCAAGAATCAAGCGAGGATGTTCAATATTCTTATTTTATCGGATCAAAGAGACCATGGCAGCCGCGACCTACAGGTATGCCTTCAGGTTTTTCTTCTTTTTATCCTTGTAATAATATTTATAATAGTCTGCAATACCTATGGCAGTATCATACTCCTTCCTCAACACAATTTCCTTCACCATGGAACCAGTGCCCATCTCCTCCACCAATGCAATATCCTCCATCACAACCTAATCCTTGGGGTCAGAATTGGAGAGGCAATGGCCAAGGTCCAGTACCCCCTCCAATACCAATGCAACAACAACAGTTACAACCACCTTCTATTCATAATCCTACACCTTATGTACGGCCCCAATTACCTATACAACCTAACCCCAATCCAAATAATAAGGCAGCCCAGAGCTTGGACGCTCTGGTTACCCTCCAAACTTATCTTATTACTCCTATCAGACTTAATGAGGTTTATCTTTGGCCAGGGAAAGTAATCAGATCTGAACACACATCCATTATTATCCAAGAAAGTGAATCACCCAGGAAGGATATGGACGATTCTGAGGCAGTTGTTAGACATGTAACAGCTGATACAACACCCATTGTTACATCTATAACAGCCGGCTTGGGAAGTTTTGATGTTCCTACAGCAGCCAATCCGAGTAAGGTTGGTACATCTGTGGTATCTGACTCAGCTGTTAGCATTCAGAATCCCCTACCCTCAACAATTAATTGAAACTGGGCTAGTCTTCCAATCTGAATCCGAATTCCTCAAGGAGCTGCAAAATTTGTATGTACGGATTCTATTGTTACAAGCTCTTAAAGAAGTGCTTATCTATGCTAAAACAATGACGGATCTATGTGTTAAAAGACCTGGGAGGAAACCTAAAGACCTTGCTACTGTCCATGTCATGGGAAAATTGTCTGATCTTATGATTGATCAGCCTTTGTTGACCAAATATAATGACCCAGGGAACCCCACAGTGACTGTCCATATTGACAATAATCCTATAACCAATACCTTGATTGATCTAGGGGCAGCTATTAATGTCATGACTAAAGACCTCTTCATATTCCTAGGACTTCATGAACTTATACCTACACCTACAATGCTAGAACTAGTAGATAGGTCCCGTGTTAAGCCCGAAGGAATGATTGAAGATGTGGTTATCACTGTGGCTTCCTGGAACTATCCAGCTGACTTTCTCATTTTACAAACCAAATCTAATTTGGGGGTCATCCTTTAATCTTGGGAAGATCGTGGCTAGCCACTTCAAATGCATATATCAGATTTAGGTCCAGATCTATGGTGATCTCAGATGGGCAGGCCACTCAGAACCTGAATCTTTATCCCCCAGAAAAACCTCATATGGATTCGAATAGTCCCTGCTGGGATGAATTTGCACCTGAATCTAATATTTCCCTACCTCTTCTTATGCATGGAAAAGCACAATACTTTAAGGATGAAATAGAGGATGATATCATTAATGTTTTTTATCAGTAATTCACTCCCTATTGCCTCCATTAGAGATTTGGGAGAAGAATATGAGGAATATGATGTAATTATTGAACATTTGAAAACAACTCCATTTACTATCAGCAGTCTCGTTGAAATCAAACCTAGAAAATGTTTAAAAATAAATCATAACCTGACTGCTGAACTAAACATATTACTGATACAGTTGTTACAAAAATACAAAAAGGCATGTGCGTGGGACTATACCGATATGAAACAAATCCATCCTACCCTCTGCACTCACCGCATTTACCTTAAACAAGATTGCAAACCTATTAGACAACCTCAGCACTGAATGAACCCCGCACTTAAGGAGATAGTAAAAGAAGAATTGCAGAAACTCCTTAATGATAATTTCATCTACCCCATTTCTAATAGCCAGTGGGTGTCTATAATATCTCGTGTGTGGGTAGGGCCCACAGCCATGTATCTGGGTCTGTGTAATGAGGGGTGTTGTGCAAGGGCCCCCACCCTCAGATGCTCCGGTCGCAAGGGCCCCCGTCCTCAGATGCTCCGGTGGGGTTAGGCCCACCCTTAACACTATAGGATGCCGCCCTCACTAAAAGTTTGAGATTTTGGTGTAGTGGTTGGATCTACGTGGTATCAAAGCCGATGTCTCGAGGTCGAGACTCATGGAGCGTGGTGGGTTGTAATATCCCGTGTGCGGGTAGGGCCCGCAGCCACATGTCCGGGTATATGTAATGAGGGGTGTTGCGCAAGGACCCTCGCCCTTAGATTCTCCGGTGGGGTTAGGCCCACCCTTAACACCCTGGGATGCTTCCCTCACTAACAGTTCGAGCTTTTGGTGTAGTGGTTGGATCTACGTATGTAATATTCCCATTTTTAGCACACAGCTAAATGGAATATTAAAGTTTTGTTTTTCTCACCTAATAGCTTAATAAATGGGTAAGGGAACCCATTATTATTGAATACATGAATAAAATCCCTCATAATGTGAAAGAGATCATCAGAGTAGCTTTATTTTTCACCCTTAAGTGTGAAAAGGGGAAAATGCATGAAGACAAGGTCAGGTTTGACCAAGTGAACAACGCTGACATAGGAGGAGTGGATCACTTTAGAAGACAGTGTAGTGTGAATGAGGAAGAGGATATTTGGTGGAGGAAACCCTAATGAGTGGGAGCCATGGAGAGATATCTTTCACTTTTTTAAAAGGAGGGCAAGGCAGCCATTGTTATTTAGGAATTGGATTATTGATTTCATTGTCTATGCAGACATTGTGCATTCTTTTGTTGTTTAGAAAATTTGTCGGGGGAATTCCTGTTTATGATTTCTTCACCTTCTTGAGAGGCCTCTTGAGGGATTTTTCTTCATTCTCCACATTTCTTGGCTCAAGGCCAAAGCCACCTCCTTCAGTCACGGTGTTATTCCTGAAGTAGGGTAACTTTGTGTTGCAGGGTGTTGCAGTGGGGACTCCATAACACCATTTCCTTGGCTCATATTTCAGAGGAGGGAGCTTCTATTCCTCTAGGAGGTTAGTGAGGGAGATTCATGAACATATTTCAGATCATTGGCATCAGGCCAAGCACTTCCCTTCACCAAAAATGCAGTCCCTTCTCTATACTGCTTTATTTCTGAGTGCAATTGCAGTGGGGACTTGCTCCACTATTTTGGAGGGTGAGATCTTCAGGGATTGGATTAGCCTTTCACCTAAGATATCCTTTGGATGAGATTCAGCCATCATTTGCAGCATCATCAACTATCTTCATCCATATCTATTTTCTGAGTTGTAGCTGCTGCCCAGCAACTCCGGCATTTATGCAAATTTTCCATTTTGTATGTACTTCAACCAATCCTTCTAAGGATTGTGTATTGTTGCTTACATGGGTTGAGATCTTCCTCCCCCTATTGTATTTGAGTTTTATATTGTCATATTTTTGTATTGACACTATTTTGCAGCTATTCTCCTTTATATACTACACTTTCATAGCCAAGGCTTCTTTCATGTAGCAGTATTCCTCCATTTGTTATGTACATGTTTCATTGAGGCTGCATTGCCTAGCTTGAGAGATCATTTCCTCAAGATCTTGTACACTTTTTTTCTGATATAATCTAATGTAATGGTTATGAGGATCTTCTGGCATTCTTTTATTAATGCATTCACTGCTATTTTCTAGCCCATGTTTATGTATTGCTGATCTCCACATTGGTAATATCTTGAGATATTCCCAATAGTGTAGTTGTTCCAAATTTGGGGATATTACAGTAGTATCAAAGCATGATCTCTGGCTCAGCCTGTGAGTCTCAGCCAAAGAAGATCAAGATTACGAAGAAGATGAGTTTACTCTCATCAATTTTCATATCCAAAGGATACCTCTCCAAGGAGGTCAAGAAGATTGAAGAAGGGGAAGAGGAAGGACCATGCACTTCCTACTCTCACAAAGAAGAAGACCAGAAGCATGAAGAACACTTGGAATTTGAAATTCTAAGTGAGTACCTTGCTGAATACTAAGCTAAACCTAGAGCCTTCCAAGAGACTCTGGCTTTTCCACAATTTATTCAGCAGAAAGAAGAAAGAAGACCCCACAGCCATGGCATGTTGAGAGGCAATAGATTTCTATTGTCCACATTTGATGGATCACTCACATGTGCAGTAGAAGTTTGGGTGAAGAAGCTAGAGGCTTTCTTCCCACTACATCCTGTAGTAGACAGAGAGGTTGTGGAAGTTGCAGTGCTGCACCTTGAAGGTGAAGCAAATAATTGGTGGATCAGCCATCTAAGACATACAAGGGTTTCTACTCTTGTTGAGTCTTCTCAAAGATTGATCAGAAGTTTTGGAAAAAGGAGGGAGGAGCCCTCACCGCTAGTTGATGAGGCATGTACCAACGTTGTTGAGTCCATGGAGGAACAACCTTCATCTTCCACAATTTGGGAGGCCAACACTTATGAGGAGGAAACTCTTGTATCCCTGTAAGGATATTCCACATTTCACCAAGGTATGATTAAAAATCCATCTCCTATCATTTCAGAAAACACTTTGGATGGGTCTACATCATTGCATGCAATTGACCTAGAGCCAGCAAAACAGCACTCCGCTGTACAAAAGCAGTGATGGAGAAAAGAGGAACCATTCCTCATGTGAGCACTCAAAGAGAAGTTTCATTCAGGAAGCCATGGAGGAAGCAGTGAGGAGTAGACATTTGGAGATAAGAAACTCTTTCTTCTCTCTATATGACACTCCCTCAATGAGCATGCCACAGCTCAAAGAGAGACTTCTACTGGCAGCAGATCCAAGGCCTCTTGGTTTTTGGAGGGCCATGCATGAGGAGGATATCTCAAGGAGATATTTCCATGGAGGTGCACTCCCATATATTATGGAGTGCAAGATTCTTCGACAGTTTGAGGACATTCTTCCCTTCTCACAGGAACAGATAGAAGATGGAGGACATCTTCAGATGGATAACATCTCTCATGACTATGTTGGACATTCCTTGAGCCATGCACATCATGATGGGAGGTTTTTGCCTACCACCTATTTGGATCCTCATAGGGTCAAATTGATCCTCGGAAAGATTTCATTTGAAGGTCCCATGAAATCTAGGAATCTGATTTGGGATGATGGTAGCCCTCATGGGAGGAGTACCAATATGAAGGATGGAAGGAGACATCCACAATTGGTTGAGTGGATGATGAGCAAGGAGCTGGTGAGCTACTTGAATATTTATGATACCGAGCAGCAAGAGGCTTGGCTGCGCTGGTTACTCTTGAAGGAGTTTGTCCATCACTTGGCATACACTCTTTCCAAGGGTATGAGGATGGAGAAGATGTGGCAGGATGCTGGCATCATGGAGCAGCAAATATTATGGATGCATAGTGATGATGCAACATTCATATCATTCACTATGTCTTCATCACATGTCTTGTATGATGACAGCGTGAGGAAGCAACGAGAACTTTTGTTGCTTGGCTTGTTCTTCGGAGAGCAAGGGCAGATTTTCTCTCATTTCTTGTATGATGTTGCAGGAGTAGGATATGGCACTATCATGGTGCAAAGGGGATACTCCTTGGCCTTTGATGATCAGGAATTACTTCCACCTTGGGAGAGATTCCATATTTGTAGCAACATTTTTGTAGGGTTGCCCATTCATGTTGAGGGCAACAGCGTTGTGCCATCTAGAGATTATCTAGTGCCTCATGTAGAGGAAGGAGGAGCTCTTGCTCCAAGTTGAGGGATTCTTGCATCCTTTCAAGGAAGTCCCCAGGATCTCATGTATGGAGATCAAGGCACAATTCATGTGCCATTGTTGAGGAGCTGTGGAACCATGGAGACACAAGGAGAAGATAGGGAGGATGACCATCATGATGTAATGAGGAGCACACATCCCTGTCTATTTTACGAGGTTGATGCACCTAAGAAGGTGATTGGATTGTGCAGTGGAAGCATGGACAGACTTGTTTAGTCACCTCTTAATGATGATGTCTCATTGCATGGAGACATTTTGCGGGAGACCGTTGGATCAGTAGAGGAGGATGGATGCTTCACCAGTTGGGGCACCACTCAGTGATTTCAGAGGAGTGGAAACCTTGGGAGATAAATTCACAGCGTTGACAATATTGGGTAGACTCAAGGAGGAGAGAGAAATTCTCTCAACATCATTTTCATCCACTCTCATTTCAGATTCTATGCTGTGGCAGAAGCAGCAGGGGAAGGATAGTAGCCTTCCAACTTGCATCTTTGGCATAGGGGATGTCAAATAAGGAGATGACCATATGACAGATGTCCTTCATGAGGAATCATCAGTGCTATCACTATGGAGGATAGATCCATGTTGGAGCTCTGGGTTGTTGGTGGAGTATTCCTAGGATCATCTTGCCTGCATGGTATTGACAGATCAGCATATGAGGAGATGCATAGATCATGTGCAGTTGGAGGAGTTACATAACTCTTTGGAGGAGTTAGCACAGCCACCTCTTTTCTCTTGGAGGATGAGAGGGGACTCAATTTTGAGCCACTCCATTTGCATGAGCAAAACTTGTGGTGAGGGTATTGTTTATTTGTATGATGATTTTTATATTCATCCCTTAACCATATATGTACAGGATGTTGCTCCAAGGAGGATCATTCTTTTGTCTAGACCCCATGGTCTACTTGAGGCCATGAGCACTATTGGTGACCACTCCCTAGGAGGACTTGGGGAGGACATGTATTTTGGAGAACATACCCACCTTGCACCACACATCATTCACCTTCTCCATACATTTGAGGAGAGAAGGATAGCAAGAAAGTGGTTGAGGGGCCACACTTTTTGTCACACTCTTTTGCAGTTGAGGGTCAAACTGCATTGGTTACAATTAAAGGACCATTGTCCTTCTCCCTTGCCACACATGACAGCAAGCATGGTTCTCATTATGGTTCATTATGTTGTTGTTATCTTTATATTTTTTGAGAGCATGATTGGGGGAATGGCACATTGGTTGGATGTGTCCCTTAGGGGAGAGATTCCCCACATTATTTGCATTGCATGTTCTAATGGGAGCATGAGAGCACATGTGGTCACTATAGAAAAACATTTTTTCCCATTTCAGGTGAGCCATATGATTGATTGGATGCCATATGATGGTGACATCCAACTCATCACATATGAGATGATTTGGGACAGCATGTTTCATAACATTGGAGAAGAGATCCTTGGAGGTCTATTCTTCATCTGGCCACTGGAGGGTAACATTATTGCAGTCCAAGATCAGCATATACTCTACACTTATCCTAAGTGGAGAGGAGGACAGCGTGGGGTAGGCTATTTTGTCTACCAAGATCAGATTTTTAGCCCACCTATATTGCAGGAGCCAAAGGTGGAAGGTGATTTTCAGGAGTTGCCATGTTGGGAGGTAACTCATTTTGTACGGATTATTGCTTGGGGATGGAGGATCCACTTGGGGAGGATGTTCCTCAACACATTTCAGACTCCATGCCTTGAGTGGAGGTTTTCCAGTTCTATCCTTGCAGTTGCTTAAGGACAAGCAACATTTGGGAGGGGAGGACTGTAATATTCCCATTTTTAGCACAGAGCTAAATGGAATATTAAAGTTTTGTTTTTATCACCTAGCAGATTAATAAATGGGTAAGGTAACCCATTCTTATTGAATACATGAATAAAATCCCTCATAATTTGAAAGGGATCATTAGAGTAGCTTTATTTTTCACCCTCAAGTGTGAAAAGGGGAAAATGCATGAAGACAAGGTCATGTTTGACCAAGTCAACAACGCTGCCATAGGAGGAGTGGATCACTTTAGAAGACAGCGTAGTGTGAATGAGGAAGAGGATATTTGGTGGAGGAAACCCTAATGAGTGGGACCCATGAAGAGAGAGCTTTCACTTGTTTAAAAGGAGGGCAAGGTAGCCATTGTTTTTCAGGAATTGGATTGTTGATTTCATTATCTATGCAGACATTGTGCATTCTTTTGTTGTTTAGCAAAGTTACCAGGGGAATTCCTGTTTAGGATTTCTTCACCTTCTCTAGAGGCCTATTGAGGGATTTTTCTTCATTTTCCACATTTCTTGGCTCAAGGCAAAAGCCACCTCCTTCAGTAATGGCATTATTCCTGAAGCAGGGTAACTTTGTGTTGTAGGGTGTTGCAGTGGGGACTCCACAACACCATTTCCTTGGCTCATCTTTCAGAGGAGGGAGCTTATATTCCTCTGGGAGGTTAGTGAGGGAGATTCATGAGCATATTTCAGATCATTTGCATCAGGCCAAGCACTTCCCTTCACCAACAGCGCATTCCCTTCTCTAGACTGCGTTATTTCTGAGTGCAATTGCAGTGGGGACTTGCTCCACTATTTTGGAGGGTGATATCTTCAGGGATTGGATCATCCTTTCACCTGAGAGATCCTTTGGATGAGATTCAGCCATCATTTATAGCATCATCAGCTATCTTCATCCATATCTATTTTCTGAGTTGCAGCTGCTGCCCAGCAACTCTGGCATTTCTGCAGATTTTCCATTTTGTATGTATTTCAGCCAATCCTTCTAAGGATTGTGGATTGTTGCTTATATGGGTTGAGATCTTCATCCCCCTATTGTATATGAGCTTTATATTGTCATATTTGTGTATTGACGCTATTTTGTAGCAATTATCCTTTATAAACTGCGCTGTCATAGCCAGGGCTTCTTTCATGTAGCAGTATTCCTCCATTTGTTATGTACATGTTTCATTAAGGCTGCATTGCCTAGCTTGAGAGATCATTTCCTCAAGATCTTGTACACTTTGTTGCTGCTATAATTTAATGTAATGGTTATGAAGATTTCTGCATTCTTGTATTAATGCATTCACTGCTATTTTCCAGACCATGTTTATGTATTGCTGATCTCCACATTGGTAATATCTTGAGATATTCCCAATAGTGTAGTTGTTCCATATTTGGAGATATTACAGTGTCTCCACTTGTCATAGTTCCGAAGAAGAATTGAAAATGGAGGGTATGTGTCGATTATAGAGAACTTAACAAGGCCACTCAAAAAGTTCATTTTCCCTTACCATTTATTGATCAGGTCTTGGACACTCAATCTGGAAAAAAATTATTTTCATTTCTATATGGGTTTAGTGGCTATAATCAAATACAGATTGCTCCAGAAGATCAAGACAAGAAAATCTTTACTTTTCCATGGGGTAGTTTTTCATACAGGGTCCTCCCCTTTAGTCTCTGCATGCACTAGCAACCTTTCAAAGGGAAATATTAGGTATTTTTTCTAATATTTTGAATGATTTTCTTGAAATATTTATGGATGATTTTACACCCTACGGAGATGCCTTTGAGACAGCATTAGCTAACTTGGATAAAGTGTTGGAACGTTGTGAACAAAATAATGTTTCTCTGAGCATGGAAAAATGCCACATGATGATGGGTGAGGGAATTGTGTTGGGACATTTCATTTCAGCAGATGGAATCAAGGTAGATCGTGCAAAAATTGAGGTAATCTCAAAAATCCCGACCCCTAAGACTCTGAAAGAGGTACGTAGTTTTTTGGGACATGCAGGATACTATAGGAGGTTTATAGAGAATTTTTCAAATATTGCATCTCCTCTGTTTTCATTACTGATGAAAGATGCGGAATTTGTGTGGACAGAAAAGTGTGAGCAGGCCTTTTTAAAATTGAAGAATTGTGTAACAGCAACACCTGTTTTACGAGGACCAAACTGGGAATTGTCGTTTCATATTGCTACAGATGCATCTGACATGGTTGTGGATGTTATTTTGGGGCAGATGGAGGATAAGAAGCCTTATGCCATTTATTACATCAACAAGAACTTTACTCCAGCAGAACTTATGTTACTAATGGTAGAGTTACACGATGGTTATTGATGTTACAAGAATTTGATATTACTATTTTAGATAAACCCAGAAAAGATAATGTAGTTGTTTATTCCCTTTCTAGATTAACTATAAGTGACGACTGCACTGCTACTGATGATTCTTTTCTAGATGAGTATATTTTTTCCATCTCTACTCATTCACCATGGTATGCAGATATAGCCAATTACCTTTCTGTAGGAAAATTCCCACACCAATTGTCTTCCAAGGAAAGAAGGAGTATTATACAACAAAGTGCTACCTACTCCTGGATAAAAGTAAATCTCTATCACACCGGGCTAGATTTTTAGATTAGGTGATGTGTTAGAGAAGATGAGGTATTTTAGATCCTAAAGGCTTGTCATGAGGAACCTTGTGGAGGGCACTTCGCTGACAAGAGGATAGGACATAAAGTACTCTCAACAGGGTACTACTGGACAACTATATTCCAGGATGCCAATAAGTTTGTGAAAGGATGTGATAGTTGCCAAAGGATGGGCCAGCCTTTGAAATAAGATGATATGTCATTACAGCCTCAGATAGTAATAGAACCATTCGAGAAATGGGCCCTAGACTTTGTGGGGCCAATTAATCCTTCATCACAACAAAAATCATACATATTGGTCTGCACTGATTATTTCACAAAATGGGTCAAAGCAAGGGCACTAACTAGAGCAATAGAGCAGGTTGTTTCAGACTTCCTGTTTCAAGATATTTTTGTTCGCTTCGGGATACCCAGAGAGATAGTGACAGATGGGGGTCCTCAGTTCACATCTCATTTTATCAAGAAGTTGGTTTAAAAGTATGGAATCCATCACAAAATCACCACACCATATCATCCACAAGCATATGGTCAATTAGAAAGCACCAATAAATTCATTGAAGGAATATTAACAAAGACAGTAGCCAGCCACTGAAGAAACTAGGCTGAGAAACTTCCAGAAGTACTGTGGGCTTCCAAGAAAACATGGTGGGAATACTACAAGATTCTCAACATCTGAACTAGTGTATGTTAAGAATCCTTTATTCCCCATAGAATTTGAAATAAAGACATTAAGAATAGCATTGCAGGTCGATCTAGATTTGAGTACAACACAGACTCAAAGATTGAACCAGCTCAATGAGTTGGAAGAGAAATGGTTGGCTTCCATTCAACAGAAAAAAATCATTCAACAACAAAGAGCTAGATGGCATGGTGGGTTTATTAAGAATAAAAATTTCCAGAAAGGAGATTGGGCTCTTTTGTATGATTCAAGGTTCAAATATTTCAAAGGCAAGCTTTGCACTAGATGGCTAGGTCCTTACAAAGTGGATACGGTCTTTGACAATGGGACTGTACAATTGGTCACCATTAACAGTGCTAAGACGTCATTACTGGTTAATGGGCACCATCTAAGGTTATATCATCAACCCACTTCGAAGGAATCATTTTTCAAGATTGTCACGGACTCTGATCTTAATGTTATGATGACAGGGGAACATTCTCCTGTGCATCTTTAAAATTTGAAATTCCAATAAGTGCAGCAGTTGAAAACCACCTTTGTGGAAGCTGTTATACCTGTTTAAAAATAATAATAATAATAATAACAAAATAAAAGAAAAACAAAAATAAATCTAACTATGAAAACCCCTTTTCGGGGCGCAATTAGACAGTCAGTAATAGCTGAAAACCACTCTTATGGCGGCTATTACACCCATTTTTTAATTCATGTAATATCATCTTCCCTTTCTGATCTATTTCATAGGATGATTGTATTCATGTAATTTCCTTTTCTGTACCAATTTATTTTGATTATTATGTTTTTTGAGAATAATTTAAAATTTGTCTTGGTTGTTACACATGTAACAGTGAACAGCCACAAATACTATTATTTATGATTCATTCCATAAACAACAATAACCATGCCAACTAAACACAACAACACAAGCACTGCAAGCAGGACACCGTCAATTCAAGTCTTCCTCCACGTCACCTCAGGTATGTCATTAAAAAGGTAAATGATTGTCATTGATGATACATTGATTAATTGGAAAAGTAATGATGCTCCTATGACGGCCGTGGGCGGACGTCACCATTAAAGTGGGGGAGGGGATATGACTTGAAATAATTGGAAAAAGGCTCTAATCATAAATATATATTAAATTCTCGTGCATTTAATCAATAATAAAATTGCTAATGATGACCGAATAATATGATTTCATGTGTACGAAATCCCATTACTTTCCATAATAAGCCATTTATGAATATTAGTGTAGGGTACGATTCAGTAAATCTGTGAAAGTCGTCACCTTCCATAAACCTCTTCGACTGAAACCTTGAATTCTCATTGTAAACTCATCGATTGGGATAAGCAGAGGCAGCGAGCAGCAGCTAGTTCAGAGACATAGTGATGTTACAGCAAGACTGAATAGTAAAGAAGTGAACTCAGAAACTCAGTGATATTACAGTGTGGCCAAACATTAAGAAGAAAATTTAGAAACAAACAGCAGAGATGGGTGGAGCAGCGGTCATGAATGAGCTATATTCCATGGGTTCCCTATAGAATTTCCCAGAAGCTTACCATATATTCAGAGATGTTGGATGGCTTGAGTTTTTCCAGAAGCTTGAAGTCTCAGACGAGGCAGTGGCAATTGAATTTGCTCAGAACTTGAACAATAATCAAACCCGAGTAAGGGGCATGCAAGTGGAGGTGACTAAAGAGGTAATTTCTCGAGTCACCTCATTACCAATAAAGGGGCGAAGGTGGTTTAACAGAAAAATCAATGACCCCTCCTTGAACGGGGATTTCCTAGTAGGGGAAGAAAAACTAGAGAAGAAAGGAAGAGGAATTGACAGATTGTCACTTCCTCATCCTTGGGAAGACGTTGCCCTAGGCTTTATCAAATATATCACTTGCGAGGGAAGATACACTATAGTGTTCAACTATCACTTTCCTATACTTAACCACCTTTGGCACCAGCAAAGAATCAATCTTCCATTCTATTTGCTAGGGAACATGAAGCATATGGTGGCAACAGTGAAAACATTAGCACACCCGGAGGCATGCGTGACTAATCACGAACTCATTAAGCTAATCATGCTATATGCCCTAAGCAAGCAAGGAGAAACTTGGGAAGAATTCAAGAGAAAAATACCAAGGACAAACCGGGGGAAATAGACCATGACTTCAAGAGGAAGTCAGACAGAGATGGAGATCCAGACTCGGCCTACTGGAATTAGGATTTGGAAGAAGCCTATTGATGAACCAATTGGGGACAAAAGACCAAAACAAAGAGTGAAGATCAGCATACCTGCAGAACCTTTTCCTACGGCCGAGAAGTAGATGGAAGCAGAACTTTTAGAAGAAGAAAGGCAACCTTCCTCATCAGGTAAGGACAAAACCAATGCCTTGTTTTTAGAAATTGAAAATATAAGAAAGGAAAAAGAGGAATTGAAGCAGAAATTATCTAAGGGGAAGTAAATCCCGGTATCCGTATGCATGACATGTTTTCAAGACTTAATAGCAGCAGGATATAAGGCCCGTAGAGAAAATGTCAGCCCAATGGAAGTAAAAATAGAACAACAGGAGGTTGTTACATAAGAACCTGTTGATGATAATACTGTTACACAAGAACCAGCAGTTAAAGCAGAGCCTCCTGTAATAATCAACCTAGAAGCTGACCCACAAGAACCTGTGGAGGCCACTCCTATTGTAGAAGAAACAGCAATGGACATACAGGTGACTCTAGGTAAAACAAAGGGGCTGACACACAAGAATTGTTAGGTCAATATATTAATAGTGTAGTCCCATTATGTTAGTATAGCTCCCATTATTGTTATTTTGTACCCCTGTAACCCCAATATTGTTATTATTGTGCCCTTAAATTATTATTGTTAGGTCGGCTAGGATTACATTGTGGCCCACTAGGATTACATTATGGCCCCATGGACTCCTATATATAGAAAGGAGGTTTTGTAAATTGTATCATCCAAGAATTGTTCATTTATGTAATGTATTGGAGGTTTACCCCTCGAAGTGGCTTATTTCTAAGGCGTTCATATCTCTTTTCTTCTATTTTTGGAGCTGGTTACACAACATTTGGTATCAGAGCTTTGGATTCTAGGGTTTCGCTGCTCCAAACAGGTCATCGTGGCATTTTCGCTATAACTTGTTTTCTACGAAGTTTCAGAAGTTGAAATTTTTAGGGTGCAAAGCCAAAATCCTGAGGACTATTGGGTAAAAATTTTAGAGCTTGGTTCGCAATATTTTTGGAGATATGATCTGTGGAAGGTAGTGCTTTTTCAGGCTCCTGAATTTCATCTCAAAGAGGTGATCGTGGGAAAAGTTCAATAACTCTCTCTCTGGGCATCGGATTGGAGTGACGTAAAAGTGATTGCAAGTACACGGATTGCAGTTTCTTGGCTATCAATTTCAGAGACAAAGGAGTGACATTGGGTATGTGTTATATTCTTTTCCAAGACTAGCCCCACACGGCATGCGTTGCGCCGGGGCACGGCGAGGGGGGTCACGGGGGCGGCAACCTCCCCTATCTAGTTAAAATTGTTAGCGCCGGTGAAAAAAAATTTGGTATGCGGCCCCACTCATATGCGGACCCACCCATGTTTTGTGCATGAGTTTGCACATGGTTTTGGGGTACGATGGTTTTCGACCCCTGGTATTTTGTAGATCCGGTCAAGGGAACTACGGTTATGTTCTAATCCAGGGTTAATGGATTGGGGTTTATGTATTCTTCGGCATGTATATATATGTGTTGTAACACTAAAAGGAATATAATGAAAAATCAAGCTGGTCGTCCCGATTTGGGATCCAGGGGAAAATCTCTGTGTTTATCTGTTTTATGTTTTATGCTCTCGCTATGGTTTATTTTCTGTTATAAGATTCGTGTGTAGATAATTTCTGTTCAGGGTTAAAACCTACATTTGGTATCGGAGTTGTTTCGGCTTCAAGGGGACGCCTTTGTTGTTGAGGGTTTTTTGCTCGGGCCTGTGGTAGACCCTGTGCAGTGGGAGATCTGCGGGATCGATTCTTGCGGTGAAAGAATATGGTGAGCGGCGGAAAGATAGAGATCGAGAAATTTAATGGTCAGAGTTTTGAGTTGTGGAAGCTCAAGATGGAGGATCTGCTGGTGGATAAAGATCAGTGGATCGCAGTAGATCCAGGTACTAAACCAACGGCAATGTCAGATGAAGACTGGAAGAAACTGGATCGGAAGGCCAAGAGCACAATACGGTTGTGTGTGTCAGATTCAATATTGTTGAATGTATCTGGGGAAGCTACGACGAAGAATTTGTGGGAAAAACTTGGGACTTTGTACCAATCTAAGTCTCTGGTGAATAAGTTGTTCCTGCGGAAAAAGCTGTATAACATGAGGATGAAGGATGGAGACTCGGTGACAGAGCATCTGAACGCCTTCAATACTGTGGTAAGTCAGCTGTCGTCTGTTGATATTAAAATCTCAGATGAAGATAAGTGCATCAGTTTGTTGTGCTCTCTACCAGAATCGTGGGACAGTCTGGTTATTGCAATAGGTAGCAATACAACTACCTTGAATTTTTATGACATTGTCTCAGCCTTGCTGTCGGAGGAAATGAGACGGAGAAATATGGAAGGTCAGAATGGAGATGCCTTATCTGTACGAGGAAGGTCCCAGAACAGAAACAAGAATAAGGTTTCAAGTGGGAGATCTAAATCTAGAGGGAGATCTAAATCTCATGGAAAGTTTGTAAAGGTGTGCTGGAAATGCGGAAAGGAAGGGCACTACAAAAAGGAATGCAAATCTAAATCTCCTGAGAAAGGAAAGGGATCTGATGAAGGTCCTTCTGCAGGGGCAAAAACCACCTCGGATGAAGGTGGGGATGTGTATTTGGCTTCTTCTTCAAATACACATGTAGATCATGAGTCATGGTTGATTGACTCAGGTGCATCCTTTCACTTCACTCCCCACAGGGAGTGGTTCTGCGAGTATGAGAAATATGATGGTGATGTCTTCCTAAGGGATGATAGGAAGGCCAAAATTGTCGGACGTGGAAAGGTCAAACTAAAGCTACAAGGTGGAAGGATTAGAACACTTCCTGGTGTTCTGCATATTCCTGCATTGGCCAGAAATCTGATTTCTGTAAGCAAGATGGATGATGCAGGTGTAAAAACAGTGTTCGAGAAAGATGCCTGCAAGATGGTTCGGGGAACACTAGTATTAATGCGGGGAGTTCGGAATGGAACTCTGTACAAGCTACAAGGTAGTACTGTTATTGATGGGTGTAACAGTTCTGTGTTTCCTGAAAGTGGGATGGAAAGCCTAGCTGTCTCTGGAGAAAAGACCATGCTATGGCATCAAAGGCTTGGACATATTGGAGAGAAGGGCCTTCGGATACGCATAGAAATAGTGTGGTAGAAGGTACGTCTAACTAATTGCTCTGGATTTCGATTTCGGTAAACAAGGCAACGTAATATATGGGATTCAAAATCGGGTGATTTTTTCCTTCGGTGCTAGAAGGCGAACAAGATATTAGAACTTGTGCATAGTGATGTGTTTTGGACGTTTGGACACATGTCGGTTCCATCCTTTGGGAAGTGCAGTAATACTTATGTTTCATTCTTATATGAGCGTACTATGTTTCATTCATAGATGACTTCTCAAGGAATACATGGATATATTTCTTGAGGAATAAATCTAAAGCTTTTGATAGATTTAAATAATCTAAGGCTCTGGTGGAAAACCAGAGAGAGAAGAAGATAAAGGCGCTGAGGACGGATAATGGTGGGGAGTTCTGCAAGAAGGAATTTGAAGATTTCTGTAAGAAGTGTGGTATAGCACGGCAGAAGACTACTCCATACACACCTTAGCAAAATGGAGTTGCAGAAAGAATGAATAGAACACTGATGGAAAAGGCAAGAAGCATGCTCAGTGGTACCGGGTTAGGACAAGAATTCTGGGCAGAGGCAGTGGAGACTGCATGTTACTTAGTTAATAGATCACCTTCATCAGCGTTGGAGGATAAGACTCCACATGAGGTATGGACCGGTAAGAAACCCTCTCTTTCACATCTAAGGGTATTTGGATGTGATGCATATGTACATGTTCCAAAGGAGAAAAGGACCAAGTTGGATAATAAATCTGAAAGGTGCATCTTTATTGGGTATAAGGATGGTTTAAAGGGTTGCAAGCTTTGGAACCCAGAAACAAGGAAGGTTGTGTACAGCCGAGATGTGGTGTTTAGAGAAGTGAAAGATGTTGTTAAACATGAAGTCCTACCAAAGGAACCTGAGAAGATAGAGTTTGAGCTAAAGGAGAATGAATCAGACTCTACAACAGAAGAAGACTCAGAAGATGAAGAGCCACAAACTCCAGCTTTGAGAAGATCAGTTCGGGAAAGAAGGCAACCAGAAAGGTATAGTCCATCTGCTTTCTGTTCAGGTTTTTCCTTAACTATAACTGATGATGAACCCAGAACTGTCAGGGAGGAAGTAGATTCAGAGGATGGAAAACTCTGGAAGGAGGCCATGGTTGATGAAATGGCATCCTTGCACAAAAATGAGGCATGGGATCTGGTGGAGTTGCCGGCTGGAAGGAAGCCCATCGAGAGAAAATGGGTGTTTAAGAAGAAGATGAATGTAGAAGGCAAGGTGGAGAAATACAAAGCTCGGTTGGTAGAAAAAGGTTATTCCCAGGTGCCGGGAATTGATTTTGGTGATATTTTTCCTCCTGTTGCCAAAGTTACTTCTATTAGATTACTTTTATCTGTTGCTGCTGCATTTGATTTTGAGATAGAACAGATGGATGTGAAGACAACATTTCTTCACGGGGATCTAGAAGATGAGATCTACATGAAGCAACCTGAAGGCTTTATGGTGAAGGGTAAGAAAGAACTAGTATGCAGGTTGAAGAAGTCTCTGTATGGGTTAAAATAGTCACCAAGGATGTGGTATCGGAAATTTGATACCTATATACGGGGACTTGGCTTCACCAGAAGCAAGGAGGATCACTGTGTTTATTTTAAATTAATTGGTGACCGTGTTATTTATTTGGTCTTGTATGTGGATGATATGTTGTTGATTGGAAATGACGAAGAAATTATCCAAGATTTGAAGACCCAACTGTTCTCCAAATTCGACATGAAGGATCTTGGTGCTGCAAACTATATTTTGGGCATGGAAATTAAGAGAGATCGGGCAAAGAGGAAGCTCTGGTTAAACCAGAGGAAGTATGTCGAGACTATATTGCAGAGGTTCAATATGCGGGATAGTAAACCAGTGAATGTTCCTATTCCTCTATGTGTAAAGTTGTCTGCTGAATAGTGTCCCAAGACATAAGAGGAAGAGGAGGATATGTCCCATGTTCCATATGCAAATTGTAGTGGGTGGCGATGTATGCAATGAGTCGCACTGACGGACTTGTTTCACATACGGTGGGAGTATGTCAAACCCAGGGAAGGAGCATTGGACAGTAGTGAAGCGGGTTTTCAGGTATTTACGTGGCACTAGTGATTATGGCTTGTGCTACCAGGGAAGACCAGGATTGGAAAGAATGTTGGACATTCGTGGTTTTGTTGATGCAGACTGGGCTGGAGATTTGGAACAAAGAAGATCTACAAGTGGGTATGTGTTTAGCCTATTTGGAGGCGCAGTCAGTTGGATGAGTAAAAGACAGTCTGTAGTGGCTCTTTCAACTACAGAGGCAGAATACATAGCAGCCACTCATGCAAGCAAGGAAGCAGTTTGGTTGCAGAGATTGTGTTCAAGTATGGGGTTGGTACAAAAAGCTATAAGGATATACTATGATAGCCAAAGTGCAATTTTCTTGGCTAAGAACCCTGCTTATCATTCAAAGACAAAGCACATTGATGTTCAATATCACTTTGTTAGAGATATGGTTGAGGCTAAAAGGGTGTTGCTGGTAAAGGTGGACACTTTGAAGAATGTTGTAGATGCATTGACGAAGTCTGTGAGCACTCAGAAGTTCTCTTGGTGTAGAGAAACAATGGGTGTTGAAGAATTTCCCCAATGACTAAGCTCTCTTGTGGCCCCTTGTGGAAAGAAAACAACAAGTGGGAGAATGTTGGGTATGTGTTATATTAGCACCCGCGGCTATTCCCACCGCGTGGTTGTGCCGGGGAGCCGGCGGGGGGGTCACGGGGGGGGTGTGGCACCCCCGCCGGGGAGTCCCGGCGAGCGCCGTGGCATTGGTATGCGGTCCACTCCTTATGCGGACCCACCTGTTTTGTACATGGGGTTGCACATGGTTTTGGGGCATGATGGTTTTTGGCCCTTGGTATTTTGTAGATCCGGTCAAGGGAAATATGGTTATGTTCTAATCCCGGGTTAATGGATTGGGGTTTATGTATGCTTCGGCATGTATATATATGTGTTGTAACACTAAAAGGAATATAATGAAAAATCAAGCTGGTCGTCCCAATTTGGGATCCAGGGGAAAATCTCTGTGTTTATCTGTTTTATGTTTTATGCTCTCGCTATTGTTTATTTTCTATTATAAGATTCATGTGTAGATAATTTATGTTCAGGGTTAAAACCTACAAGGACGAAAGCATTGACACACGGAAATTTGTCTAAAGTTCACTCTACTGAACCAGTCCATAATTAGGTCATTGTGGGAGATTGGACATAACTTTTCCTTGGAGAATCCAAATCAGGAAAAACCTATGGCATTTGAAAGAGAATTCAGAGGGCTACCTCAGTGCCAAATTTTAGATATTAAAGAGCCGCAATCACAGAGATAATCCAATTTCAATATCGAGCTCCTCAAAAGAAAGATAAAGGTGTGTATTTTTTTCCGAATTGCATAAGTCTTATTTGAAGAATCAATTTGAATTGATACTAAGGACATATTATAGAATAGATATCAGTATTGGGTTCTAAAAAATGCCCTGTAAAAATAATTCAACGCCCATTAAGCCTTCAAAAGGCTCTACTATGACTCATGAAGATGAATAATTGCAACATGATCTATCAAAATTACAAGAGCAAGTGCACCAAATTTTGCTCTCGCAAAGAGCAACAAAAAATGAAATGGAAGTTTTGAAGAAAGGCGTGGATGTGAAGATGGATGGTTTGAATAATAATATGGATGGTTTGAAGAAAGGTGTGGAAGCTAAGATGGAGGACATGGAATAAAAAATGAAAGACAACATGGAAAACATGAAGAATGATCTAAAAGAAAACATGGAAGGTTTGACAAAGTTGATACAAGAAATTATTCCTAATGGCGAAAAGATAGTAGAGGAAACTCATGATGAGAAAAAAATACATGTTAATCGTGATTTCATAAACTCTAATGTTGGATTGAAGAACCACCATATTCCAAAGTTGGATATGAGGAAGTTTGATGGCAACGATCCCGTAACATGAATACTAAAAATGGAGCAATATTTTGATCTCAATAATGTGAAAAACACACAAAAGGTACGCATTACAACTTTACATTTAGAACAAAATACCTTTGTATGGTATCAATGGCTTTGCTCCTGTAAACAAATTGTCATTTGGTCAATTTTTACGGAGGAAATGATAGCACATTATGAGGATACAAAGAGCAACACCTTCTTTAGCCAATTGACAAATCTCAAACAAAAAGGTTTATTGGTGGATCACATTGAGGACTTCCAAAAATTGAATATAAGGGTAACTGATATTCCAAAGGGACATAGGATTGATGTCTTCATAGAGGCTTTGAAGGATAACATCCAACATGAAGTTAGCATTTGGGAACCTGATTCATTGGAGAAGGCATTCAGGTTGGCAAGAAAAATTGAATGTAAAATTATGGCGACAAGGAAGCCTACCACTCACATCTATAAAGATGGAAGTATTGCTACTCCTAGACTTCCACAACCTACAAGGTTGACACCACAACAATTGGAAGAAAAAAGAGAAAAAGGGCTTTGCTACAGTTGTGATAGAAAATACACCAAAGGTCATAAGTGTGCTGAGAAGAAATTATTTTACATAGATTGTGAAGAGGAAGAAGAAAATGAACAAGAAGAGGATATACACCAGGAACCAGCCCTAGAAGAGGAAGAAATGAGTCCAACCATATCATGTAATGCATTGGCAGGAATTACCACTCCTCAAACTCTCAAGATAGAAGGACATATCAAGAAGAAAAAGGTAATAGTATTGATTGATTCAGGTAGTACCCATAATTTTATTCATTGTAAGGTAGCCAAGGAATTGAATTGTTTCCTATACCCAGCACCAGAATGTCAAGTGATGATTGCAAATGGAGGAACTATAAATTGCTCTAGAAAATGCCATAATATCAAGCTAACCATGGGGGAATATGTATTGACTAGTCCAATGCTTTCCATTCCTATGGGAGGTGTTGATGTTGTACTAAGAGTACAATGGTTACAATCTTTGGGGACGGTAGCTTTTAATTTTCAAGAACTTTTCTTGAAATTTTTTTTAGAAGGAAAGGAAGTCGAATTACGGGGTATTGAAGGGAAGCCAAGAAGGATAATAAGCTCTAATGTCATGACAAAGCTTCTAAAGAAAGAACAACGAGGCGTAATTGCACAATTATGCTCACTAGAAGTTCCGACATCAAAATCATCTATTTCTGCAGATCTCCAGCAAGTCTTGGACAATCATTCCAAGGTGTTTGAAACTCCCAAGGACTCCCACCTATTCATGATCATGATCATGCTATTCATTTGATTCCAGGAAGTGTTCCTCCAAACATCAGGCCTTATAGATATCCTTACGTCCAAAAGAGCGAAATTGAACGTATGATTTCAGAAATGTTAGAGGCGGGTATAATTCAACCTAGTCAAAGTTCTTTCTCTGCTCCTGTAGTATTGGTACACAAGAAGGATGGATCATGGCGAATGTGGCCGGATTATAGGGAGCTCAATAAGCTCACCATTAAAGACAAATTTCCCATTCCTGTGATTGATGAATTATTGGATGAATTACATGGAGCAATTTATTTTACCAAGTTGGATCTTCGTTCGGGATATCATCAAATTAGAATGAAGACTGAAGATATTCCAAAAACAACATTTCGAACTCATGAGGGTCATTATGAATTTTTGGTCATGCCTTTTGGCCATACCATTGCACCTTCTACATTTCAAGGGTTGATGAATTCCATTTTCAAACCCTTCCTTAGAAAAATTGTTCTAATATTTTTTGATGATATGCTAATCTACAACAAGTCTTGGAAGGATAATGTTCAAAATCTTGACATGGTACTCAAACTATTGCAGGAGAAATAATTATATGCAAAAACATCCAAATGTTTCTTTGGAGTACAAGAGGTGGAATATATGGGTCATATTGTATCTCACGAGGGTGTTAAAGTAGACCCTAACAAAATTAAAGCCATTAAGAAATGGAAAGTCCCCACAACCATAAAGAAGTTGCGAGGATTTCTCGGGTTAACAGGGTATTATCGCAAGTTTGTTAAGAATTATGGGAGAATAGCAGCACCTCTAACAACACTATTGAAGAAAGATGCATTTTCATGGACTCCTGAAGCAACTAAGGCCTTTGAACATCTTAAAGAGGCAATGTGCCTAGCACCAGTCTTAGCTACGCCAGACTTCACAAAAACCTTTATTGTGGAATGTGATGCCTCAGGAAATGGAATTGGTGTTGTTTAATGCAAGAAGGAAGACCCATTGCTTTTGAAAGTCATCCAATCAAAGGAAAGTATTTACAGAAACCTATTTATGAGAAGGAAATGTTAGCAATACTACATGCACTAAAGAAATGGCGAACTTACCTAATGGGAAGACACTTTAAGGTAAAAATTGATCATGATAGTCTTAAACACTTTTTGGAACAAAGACTATCTTCAGAAGAGCAGCAAAAATGGGTCACAAAGATGTTGGGTTATGACTTTGAAATTGTCTACAAAAAATGGAAGCTAAATGTTGTTGCAGATGCACTCTCAAGAAAGGATGAAGAGGTGGAAGCATTGCTTTGTGCCATTTCAATTATCCAACCAGATTGGATAACCGAAGCAAGGGATGAATGGAAGAAGGACGAAGAAGTGTGGACTCTCATTCAAAAGTTGCAGCAAGATCCTAGTACATTTGATACATTTAGTTGGAAAAATGATTCCTTATGGTACAAAGATCGCTTATATCTTTGTAAGAATTCCCAACTAAAACAAAAGATTCTTTTGGAATTGCACACTTCTCCTTTAGGAGGACACAGGATTTTTAAAAACTTACCACAGGGTGAAGAAAGAATTTTTTTGGGATGGCCTTAAATCTGATATTCAAAAGTTTGTGGCGGAATGTTTGGTTTGCCAGCAGAATAAAGTGGAAACAATTAAGACCTCGGGACTTCTACAACCTTTATCCATTCCAAGTCAACGTTGGGAGGAGATTTCAATGGATTTTATCACGGGTTTACCTAAGTCCGAAGGAAAGAATGTCATCATGGTGGTAGTTGATAGACTTACCAAGTATGCACACTTTTGTGCATTATCTCATCCATTTAAAGCAAGTACAGTTGCTACTGCATTTATGGAAACAATTCAAAAGCTACATGGAAACCCGAATATTATTGTAAGTGACAGAGATCCCATTTTTACAGGAAATTTTTGGACGGAATTATTTTCTTGTTTGGGTACTCAACTAGCTCATAGCTCATCTTATCATCCTCAATCCGATGGTAAAACAGAGATAGTGAATAAATGTTTGAAGGATATCTTTATTGTTTTGTATCTAATAAGCAAGCACAATGGGTCAAGTGGTTACCTCTCCCTGAATGGTGGTATAACACTTCCTTCCATACTGCAGCAAAAATGACCCCATTTATGGCACTTTATGGATATCATCCACCATCCATCACATCTTGTGGGGAAAATTCAGGGTTCAAGAAGTGGAGGATCATCGAGCATCCGCAATTTCTCCAACTCTTAAAGGATAACCTAAATTTGGCACAAAATCGAATGAAACAGTAGGGAGATCAACATGGCAGTGAGAGAAGTTTTGATGTGGGAGACTGGGTATTTTTACGGCTACAACCATACAAACAAATGTCCCTCAAGCAAGCTAAGAAGGATAATAAATTATCGCCAAAGTACTATGGTCCTTACAAGGTGTTGCAAAGATTGGTACTATGGCATACAAATTGGAGCTTCCTGCTTCTTCGCGAGTGCATCCAGTTTTCCATGTTTCATGCTTAAAGAAGGTTATAGGTGAAAATCTTCCAGTTTAAACAATATTGCCAGAACTTGATGAGGAAGGAAAAATCATATTGGAACCTGAAGCGGTCATGGAAACAAGAACTCGACAGCTACGGAATCGATCAATTTCAGAGTATCTCATCAAGTGGAAGAACTTACCCACTGAAGATTCTATATGGGAGGATGAGAATTTTATACAGAAGCACCCGGAGCTACTCAAGCGTTGAGGACAACACTTTTTTGAAGGAGAGGGGCATGTTAGGTCCCTATGTCACTAGTATAGTCCCTTATTATTGTTAGTGTAACCCCCTTATTGTTATTATTGAACCCTTGTAACCCCCATTTTGTTATTATTGTGCCCTTAAATTAGTATTATTAGGTCGGCTAGGATTACATTGTGGCCCACTAGGATTACATTATGGCCCCATGGACTCCTATATATAGAAAGGAGGTTTTGGTCATTTGTATCATCCAAGAATTTTTCATTCATGTAATGTATTGGAGGTTTCCCCCTTGAAGTGGCTTATTTATAAGGCGTTGATATCTCTTTTCTTCTATTTTTGGAGCTGGTTTCACAACAAGAACCCACCAAAGAGGCTGATGTTACACTAGAACCAGCAACAGAGGTGGAACAGCCCCATGAAGTAGAGGCTGGTACACCCATTATTGATGAAGGTATTGAATGTAGGAGAACGTCGAGTCCCATCTCGAGATGGAATTGTGAGAAACTCCTGTTAATTTCTGAGTTACAAAAATGGAAACAAGAAGAAATCTCCCTTCGAGATGGGATGATTTCGCGAAAGGAACATCAGAGAGAAATAGACACTGTACATGAAAGATGGATGGAAACAGAGTTGAAGAAAGGGTGGGAGAATTACAAGAAGAAGGAAGCTCTGAAGAAACAAGAATAACAATTGTTTTTGTTACAGATTATCCTGATATCGTTAAAGTTCCTTCTCTACCTGTGCCCTGCTAGGGAGGAAGGGACCTCCTTCTTAGCAGGTATTGCAATGGTTAAATTAGTTGTGTGTATGTAATTGTATTTTAGTTTATATATCAATAGAGTGTTGTTGCTGCTTTTCAGCTGAGAATATATCTTCTTCGATTTCAATACTTTATATGTTGTTACACATGTGATAATAGAGACACCAGCTAGGTATTTATTGTGTTGAGCTAGACAGATCAATTGAAGTGTGATTTCAATATTTTAGATTCTTTTATTTTTGCATGAGTGATTTATTTCCAGCATTTACTTCATCAATGATTTCTTTTCTCTGAAATTACTTCTGGTTGGTGTATCGTCAAGACAGTACAACTGGCATTGGAATAAACGGACGTCCCTGGATTGATAATTAAATGTGTGTTGTTCAGTCATTTAATAAGTGATTTATATAGTCCAACAACAAGAACACTAAGTACTTTCATGCATTTTCTACAGGCAGGAAAAATACAAATGCAATATGGCATATTAATGTTGACGTGGTGTCCCACTCATCCTCAAAGAGTATTCATGATAAAAATATCAACTATTTTGAAGGTTTATACAAAGCTCATGAGATGCCTGTGCATGAGGATACAATGTGGGGGGTGGAGTATTCCCCACCCTGTTTGATGCGAGGGAAACACAGATTTTAATGAAGGCAGTGAGCAAAGAGGAGATCATGGATGTATTGAATTCTTTTTTGGCGGACAAGAGTCTGGGACCAGATGGATGGACCCTGGATTTCTTTATCTATTTTGCTAATTTTTTCTTTCAGACATTAAAAACATGGTATAGGAAGCAAAGTGGTCTGGTTCTATACATGGGGCTATAAACTCTACTTTTATTGTACTGATCCTGAAGAAAAAAAGGGGCTACATCCTTTAATGAATTTAGGCTTATCTCGCTGTGAAATACCCTGTATAAGATCATATCTAATACCATTGTTGAACGAATGAAGATTGTGTTGTCTAGATTTATTACCCATGAACAATAGGGTTTCCTAAAGAATAGAAGCATACACGACGCAGTGGCCTCTACTCAAGAGATTATTCACACAATCCAATCAAAGAAAATGGATGTTGTGGTTATGAAGGTTGACCTAAGTAAATCTTATGACAGGGTTGATTGGCGATTTCTGAGAATGATTTTTTACAAAATTGGCCTCGAAATATTGGATGTAAATTGGATTATGGGGTGTGTATGCAATACCTCTATGGCTTTCATTATAAATGGGGTTACAACTAGGTTTTTTAAACCTGCGAGTGGCTTGCGTCAAGGTTGTGCTCTCTCCCCCTTGCTTTTTATTTTGGTTATGGATGCATTTAGCACAAAAATAAATCATGCGGTATATGTTGGATCTATAAGGGGTATAAATATCACACACATTAGGGAGATTAACCACAATTTGTTTGTGGATGACGTTCTTATGTTTGGGATGCTTATCAAAAGTGTGTGGCTGGATTTTCATGAGATTTTTTCAAAATTTTGTTCAGCATTAGGGATGATGGCTAATGATGGAAAATCCTGTACATATCATGTTGGAAGGGGTCTAGAAGTGCTAGAATTTATCGGTACCCTTTTTAATTTCAGGATGGAGAAACCTGATCAGGGTTTCAAATATCTTGGCTTTTATATGAAACCAAATAACTACAGAGTTGATGATTGTTTTTGGATGTTGGAAAAATTGAAAAAAAGAATCCATGGGTGGTCATTAATTTGGCTTTCCAAAGGAGGCAGATTAGTATTGGCTCAGGTAGTTTTACATTAGTTCATGGTTTACTGGGAAAATCTATATGCTATCCCAAACAATATTATCAACATGATTAGAAGTATAATGGTCAATTTTATTTGGAATGGGAGAAGGGAGAAAGGTAAGTATCCTTTGGCCCTGTGGGAGATGATTATGAGACCAAAATATATGGGGGGATGGGGCCTTCTCGATCTACATGTTTTTGGGAAGGCACTTCTTACAAAGTCGATGTGGCGTGGTCTTAGATGCAGCGGGTGTAGAGGACATTTTCTTGAAGGGATGGCAAGACGTGAAGGGGGGTTCTATCATTTAGAATGGCTTCAACATATGGAACAGTTTCACTGATAATCTCAGGTAGAAATTTGGTAATGGAGCCAAAATTATTATTGGCCACCTGGGACTTCGTGGATCACCTGATCCTATCCCTATCAAAGGCCCTTTATTATGCCACCTTATTGGGAAGAGGTTATTCTACATTAGACAAATCATCAAGGAGGGGATACAAGGATTACTGAGCTAGATGAATTCCGACCATTTAGACATCCCAGAACATCTGAGAAATGAGTAGGTAAATTATATTGAGGCCCTGTGAAGCTTGGGCTTCCATATGAAGAGCTCTGGGACCAGGTTATCTAAGGAGGGACGATTGGGAAGATTCGAGTAGGAGAAATATACAGAATGTTGCTTTATAAAAATTGTTTAATTTTTAGAAGATGTTGGTTTGGGGATATATGGAAGGTGAATGCACATGTAAAGATGATAATTTGCACTTGGCTACTTTGGAGGGATAAAAATCTCACATTGACGAACCTTCAGAGGAAAGGGAAAATAGGGCCTGGAATTTGCAGACTTTGCATGAAGGGTGAAGAAACCAATCAGCACTTATTATATTCATGCCACTTTGCCCAAAAATTTCACAAAGACATATGTGTTTTCTTCAATATCCAACACTCGGAGCCAGAGAATTCGACTAATTTCATCATTTGATGGTTAAAGAAAAACAAGATGCTCAGGAACATTCCGTTCATTTACCATTGGTGCATATGGTGTTACCGGAACAAATGGATTTTTGAGGAGGTGGTGAGTATCCTATAAAGAACATGTCAGATGATTATTCAAACATGGGAAATGACGAAAATTGAGCAAAATCCTCCATCTAACCTATCGAAGTGAATGAGGCCTTTTGAAATACATTACCCGGAGGGATTTTTTGATGGCGCTTCCCAATAGTCCACATGTGGTTTCGAGGCCTTGTTAATGATTTCTCCAACTTTCCATTATAGGATCTACTGGTATGGAGGCTTAGGGACCAATATGAGGGCAGAAATTCTGGCTTTATGGGGGTTATTATGGTTCTCTAATCATTTTTACATGGATTTAATATGGATATTTGGTGATTCAAAGGTCCTCTTGGATCATCTCAATAAGGGAAATTCATTAAATCCTGGGTATCTAACTGCATGGTTGGATAGAATCATAGAACTTAGATCATATTTTTCCAATATTCAGTTCATGCACATCTATAGGGAGAAAAACACACAGGCTGACAGGTTATCCAAAAAAGGATTGCATTGGGTTATTTGGCGAGATGCACTATGAGTTGTTTGATGTGCCTGGAGAAGGGGCTAAAGGCATGGTGAAATTATTCTAATTCAGACTGACTTGTTCCTTTTTTCTATTTTGATCCTTTGATGGATTAAGTATCTGACTGTGCTGGTTTGTACTACCTTAAGGACCCAGGAAATTACTAAATCAGTAATTCTGACAACAGGATGCTATGGAGCCATAAACATTTTGAAATATACTAACAGAAAATACTTTTTTGATTAGTTAGTGTTTGTAATAAATACTAATATTGGTTAACACTCTCAAGCAACAGACGTTGATCAAAACATTTTGATATCATTTTGGATTTTCTGAGGTATAAATGTTTTTATTTTCTAAGAAGCGCATATGATGTACTGAAGATGTAATTTGTTATGTAATATTTCTGGAATTATCAAGTTTTCAATGCATTGGTACTCAATATAAACCAGGAGTTTTTTTCCATTGAAAAAAAAAAATTGTAATTGTAATTGTAATTGTATGTAAAATTGTAAAATTATAATTGTAACTATATTGTGAAATTGTAAAATTGTAATTGTATGTATTGTCATGATTCAATTTTAATAAAATTGTAAAATTTGTAAATTTGTAAATTTGTAAAATTGTAAAATTGTAATTGTAATTGTAATTGTAATTATATAGTGAAATTGTAAAATTGTAATTGCAATTGTATGTATTGTCATGATTTTATTTTATTAAAATTGTAAAATTTGTAAATATTGTAAATTATTTGTCAAATTTGAACCATAACTACCGTAAAATTGAATCATCATAAAATTGTAAAATGTATACCATAAATATTGTTAAATTACCATAATTGTAAAATTGTAAATTTATAATATAAATAATTGTAAAATAATAAATCTAGAATAATATGAATTTTTGTAACATAATAAAGTTTAGAAAATAATGCAAATAAATTCATGTTTAGAATTATCATTGTTTTATTATGATCTTACATTAATACATTTTTTAAAATTTTGAAGATATATATATATATATAATAGGATGCATTTATTTAAGTAATGATATAGTGAAAAATCATTTAAAGCAATCAATTAGTTTTATTATTTTAGGAATTGACATTATATAAAAAAAAACTTGATACAGTGCATTGCTTTCGAGATCAACATAATTGCAAATTATCAAGTGAAATTATTTTAACATTAACACAATGCAAACTAATTAATTCAAAATGCATATGATAATGTTTGGAAAAAAAAAAAAAGTCTTAGTTATAAGGTTAAGTCCTCTTTTTTATAAAAACCCATCTTAAATAGTATAAATGATGAAATAACACATTTACCATATCACTCTCTGTTCTCATCACCATCATTATCTTCCAGCTCTCTTGTCATGATAATACTATTGTTCTTGGAAATATGTTTTGATTTAGGGTCATGTCTCAATACAAACCACCAATCCCTATCCAAACATAAGGCTCCTTAGCTTCATCCCACATCTTTCTAGATTTCATACATATCGGCCTACTATCACAATCTTCTTTTACATTATTCCGATCAAAGGTGTCCCACCACTTTCACCTAAAAAGAACACATTAGAGAAAAGAGAATTCCACTTCAATGATCTCTTGTATCTTTCTGACGTAACCTAACGTCCCTCGTACTAGGTTTTGATCATGGTGGCTAGTTTGACTAGATTGATCGAACTCAAATTCCACTCCACGGTCTTGTGTCATGTTTCCATCATTGACATTTTATGTGCAAAAATGGTGTCCATATGCCCGCATAGATGGGAACAGATGCACCTATAAAAAAGTTAAAAAATCATAGTGTCATGTGTCTAATAACCCAACTGTTAAAATATATAGAATATATATGTTACATTTCAAAGGTGCATTATTAAGTTTAAAATGTAGATAATTAAATATATTATTACCGAGTTGTTGCACCCAACCCCTACATTTAGCGCATCCTCTTCAGCAAGCAGGTAACGATTGGTTGCACCGTATTTCTCTTTGACTTGGTCAGCAACCCAACTGTTGGGGCATATAATTGGAATATTTTCTTTTAAATGATCAGGATAAGGCACGCTTCTATGATTCCACTGTCTGAATTTTTTCTTGTCACTATCCCATTTCATCCTATTTTGTTCGTACAATGCGACCCGCGGTTGTGTCACGTCGAAATTGTAAAGAAGGAATTTATTGATTGCTTTAATTTCTACATTCGTTGATGAAATAAAACCGACATATAGTACCTATGAGATCAAAATATACAATATATCGAAGTTCAACGTGAATTATTACTTTGTGTAAATTTAAAAGTTTATAAGTCGCTTACTCTTTATCAAGCACCTTTTTCCATTTGTTTGGATAAGCTCCCCTTCTCTTTTTTATTCATCCCTTTCATCGTCCCAAATAAACACACCTGGTGTGTTGTCGATCTTCTTGGTGTACTAACTGGCATAATAGAAAGACTCATACGATATGTACCCCTCTGCTATAAACCCCTCGATTATTTCCCTTTGTCGAACAAAACCTCTCTAAGAAGAACATCCAATGACAAGAAACCACCCAAACTAATTCAACATCATCTACTAGGTGGATTAGAATATGAACCTGCAAGTCCATGAAACTCGTCGGAAGTTCCTTATCAAGCATACAAACAATCTCAACTATCTCTTGATGCCACCATGGAATTATAGCCACATGAATCTCCTTTGACGTGATCCAACATACAAATGTAGATAATTTATTTATGCCAAGTCCTAGGTATTTGGGGGAGTCATGTTTCACACACCCACGTACGAACAAAGGATAATGACACTGCAAAGCTATAAACACATGCATACAAAATTAGTTATGTCTTATGATCCCATGGGATAAAAATTATTAATATAACAAATAATAAAATCATTTTTTGATATTATACGTACTCTTAGAAGATTCAAATGGTCATGTGATTTCAACCCCGAAAAATTGTTTTCCATGGTGAAGTAGCCCCGTAGTGAAGACCCATATGAATATGGCACCCTCACACCCATTATAGCTTCCTTTACCAAAGAAAGATCATATTTTTTTAAAATCCATGGGACATCACCTTCTTTGAAATACCAATTAGAGGGAACAACATCTCCTGTACTTTCTAATTGTCTTGGCATATGTTTATTTTTAGTTTTTGAAGTAATAAGATCTTTCCTAACAACCAATATGTCACTTTATTTCTATGATATATGCCTCCATAAAGACGATGAAAAATTTTTAAATATATGCATGGGATCTAATAATTGGGTAATATTAATATGCTCCCAATATCGGAGGTTATAAAAGATAGATTTCCTTTTCATCCCAATGGGAAATTTATCAACATAGGTGTCGAAGAATTTTGGATCATCGAACATAGGCTCCCCATTTGAATCGAACGTTTATATGAACTCCTTCTCCTTATCTCTCTCATATTCTCTAATCCATTTAGCTGGTGTCATTATTGCAGGTCTTTGGGTGCTCTCTAGTTCACCATTGAAAGAAAATGTTAGCTCTTTTGTAAGGGCATTCTTCTGAGAGGAATACCCTATAGAATTCATACACCGGCTTTCATAGGTCGTTGGACCATCTAGCTTTCAAAGAAGGTACACAACATTTACATCCATAATGCCCTTTTGTTACAAGAACTATGAAATTATTGTTTACAATATTCATGGCACGTTAAAGAATATCATGAATATCAGAACAATTACAACGAATTAAATTAATATGCAAAGGGGTATTGTTACGTATATAAACAAATAAATAAACATGTAATTTACCACAGAAAACTCCTCAACCTGGATAATCATGTGTTGTGTAAGCACATATGCCATACAACGTAAAACTCCTCTTTGTTGCGACGGGTCTTAATACATCGTATACATTTATCCCATCCCATAATTCTTTCAATTCATCTACCAATGGTTGTAAGTAGACATCCATATTCTTCACTTGTCTTCTACCAGGGACTATGAGAACCAACATAATATGTTCATTCTTCATGGACAACCATGGCAGGATAATGTTATTAATCACTACTACAAACCAAACATAATATTTGGTGTTCTGAAGGGAACATGGGTTGACGCCATCCATGGCTATGCTGAGTCGTAGACTTTTTACTTCATCCTTGACATTTTTTGGCCATGTATCCTCTATATGATTCATGGCCAATGAATCTATTTGTATTCGCATAACTCCCAAATCACTTTTGTGTGAGGCATGCCATCCCTGCAACATAGATAATTCTTTACAACGAAAGAGCCTTTGAATCTTTGGGACTATAGGCATGTGCCTCAATATCTTAAAAGGAGGACCATGTGATTTACCCTTCCTTTTTTATTTATCATACCTTTCATGCCCACATTTCGGACATATCTCTTTGTCTGCATATTATCCTCTATATAGAATATAATCATCTGGACATGCATGATATGATATGTACTCAACACCCAACATTTTCAACAATTTCTTTGCCTCTTCACAGCTACCAGGAAAAACATTATCACTCGGAAGAACCTTATCTTTTAATAACCTATAGTTGGTGGACAATATTAAATGTACAATGACAATAGTTATTAAAGTTCATAAAATTTACCATTTATAATGTTGATTGTGTGACAAGATTTCTCAAAATATAAGGGACTTAATGGTTAATTACCTCAAAATTTCAGAGAAACATGCATTCAAAAAGCCAAATTTTTCTTTCAAGTTGTATAGTAGCATCGTTGTCCCCAACTAGGTAGACTTTGACTGACTGCTAGGTCTAAAGAGAGGGGTGGTGGAAGCAAATTTAAGGCTTTCGAAAAAGGTATCGGCAATATGAGCATCATACTCTAGCTGATCATCATTCTGGAATGCATCTAACAACATTGTCTCCATGGCAGTCCAATACCTTAAGTAATCATCCATACCAACCTCTATTTGATTTCGTCCATTGCCAACTTTTGAAGAACTACTATTGCTGTATTCATTCCTAATTGGTGAATCTGGACATAGTGGGAATCGAATAGGTGGTTGATTCAACCATTCTTAGTATCATTCCTCTCCAATTTTTTCTCTTAATTCATCCTTCTCCCAATTTGACACTATCATGGGGTGCAACAGAACATGGTAGGTAGTTCACTCATCATCACTAAAATCCTAATAATTTCAAAAAATATATTTGAACATGATTAGTACAATATTAATGATATCAATTAGTAAGCACTTCAATGCATGATTAATTGGTTTGACGTTGAAATAATTACATTATACCAAAAAATTATTACCATCATTGTCCCAAGATTGTGGCTAGAAGATGGCATGTTATAATTGGCAGGGTGAAGCAGTTTTTCATTTTCATCTACCAACCGCACCTTACGGCATGCTTATCCTGATAAGAGCTTCCGATGCTTTGGAACTGTTTGAATATTTTGTGCATCTGAACTCGATTCTAAATCTGCATGAACCTGCAAATTTGTATACATTAATTTTACTCATCTAATTGACATGGATAAAAAAAAATCAATTAGATAATGAAAATATAACTAAAATCTGCATTAATTATGTCTAAAGATGGATACGAAGAACTCTGCGATGGACTTCAAGAAATATTATGGAACAAGCTGGATTTTGAAGAATTTTCCATTTGATATATAAGATTTTCTCCCTGCATTTGAGAAAAATCAACCATAAATATTGATGTACCTACCTAAAAGTAATTTTGGTGCCTTAAAAAGGGAGTTATTGTTATCGGTGCTAATGTACTATTAACTGCACCGGAGCGATTTTATTATCGGACGCACCGGTGCTGTTAGTTAATAAACGCACCGAATATCGGGGAAAAAAGTGCAAATTTATTTTTTTAAGTGAAAAAAAAAGTGGTAAACTGAAAATGAGCGGAAAATGATTTTTGGAAATCCAATTTCATTAAAAAAAAATAATTTAAATAGTAAAATATATTTATTATTTCATTATTTTTGCAAAAAAAATCAGGGAGGGATTTGCACAAGAGACATACTTGCAGCAAGAAAGAACTATGGAGGAGCAAAATACTTTCAAACAGCAACATTATTCAGAGAATCAGAATTTGAAACGTCTGGTGGTTCACACAAAAACCCTATATTATAGTAAAAATGTTAAATTTTACTATAATAATTGTTTTTTTTATAGTTTTGTTAGATATAATACATGCATAGTAACAATTTTAAATTTTACTATGCATTTTACTAACAAAATCATTTAAAATATCTATTTCTCTTTACATTTAATTACAATTCTAGAAAAAAAAACAAAAAATCCATTCTTACTTTAAAGCCTTGCTTCTTCTTGTTTATATGACTGCAAAAATTCACAATTAGGGCTTTTCATTTTATATTTATAGGGTTTTTATTACTATATGTGTGTGTGTGTGTGTGTATTGCATCTAACCTGTGAGACCCCTTGCAGATTCGGATCCCAATCCCTATCTACCCTTGCATGATTTTTCCAAAAACAGCTTTTGTTAATCAGTGTGCACTGTTTAAAATAGTGCACTGGTGTGCGCTTTTAGTATAATGCACCGAGCGCATATTGACAAAAAACATTGTTTGATAAAAGTAGTTTTCTATTCATTTATGTTTATGTTAATCAATGCTATGGTATTAATATAACACACCAAGTCTTCTATTGACAAAGAGCATCGAACATTGTTTCTACTGTAGTGGTGATGCGTTTATAAGAACATATCACTCCGTTATCGATTCTGAAGTTGTGAAAGTCGCATCAGGAATTTAATTTAGATACACACATTGTTTTCTTCTTCTTTTTTACCTGAAAAGTATGTGATTTATTTATAAAATATATTAATGAATGGTATAGGTTTTATATTGATAAAGAAATGGCTAACAAGAGTTCAAGTAACAAAAATACTGATAGCACATCCAGAAAAGAAAAAAAGGCAAGTTCTTTGTAAATTATTTACAAAAACTATTAATTTTGAACTATATGTAAGTTTAACTAATATGTATTGTTTAGTGTGTATCATGCAGAGCCATAAAATGATGAAGCTCGATAAGATTCTTTATGATCTAAGACCAGATGAACGTAAAATCTTGATGGAAAAATTGCAAAAGGATGAAACAGGTGAATGAAAAAATACTATCAATCCAATATGAGTTTCTTTTTTGAATTTTCAGTAATAATATACTTAAAAATATTAGATAACATGTTTCAAACAATCTGTTAATTCATATATGTTTAATATTCTACAGGGACCAACAACGAAGGAAAGGAATGGTGTTCTAAGAAAAAAAAAAAAATAGAACATGCAAATGAAAATGAATTGCTCCTTAACTCATTTGCAATGGTGTTGGAGGTTAACAAAAGGGGAGGGGGGGTGGGGGGGGAACTTTTACAAAACTTTGAGGGATCTAGTGGAACGAATGTATAAACGCTCTTTTCACTTACAATACAAAAATCAATCCAATGATTCGAAGAACCAAATTTTATTTAAACTACAGGAAGAGTTTTCAGAGAATTGGTCAATGAGACACGTCAAACTTTTAATAGAAAAAACATACAACAACAAAAAAGAATGATTGAAAAAGTAATATTCGTTTAAATGTTTTTCTATAATTATATGTATATATTACTACAAAGCAATCATTTATAAATATCACTTTTGTTATATTTAGTTCTCTTTTATCAATATATAAATTAAATAGTTTATTTTCATGTTACTTTTTCAGGAAGATTATGAAAATGTCAAAGGATGAACAAGCTAATATCAAAAATATGCCAGTAGGAATGTCCAAAAAGGTGTACAAGTATATGGTCAAAGAAATCGACATAATTGCATCGCACGAGGAGCCATATCAATAACAACGTGCTTCAAATGTAATATGTAATCATTTAATTTTTTGATTAGGTACAATAAATAAATACTTTAGCATTATATATTAATTTTCAAGTATTTTCTTACAGAAAAGTAAAGAAAATGGAATCCATTCAGCACATAAAACAAGATGAAAAGGAAGAATATCATTGATATCTAAGTTTGTGAGTAATTGTTACTTCCTTATAAAAACTTAACTAGATTTCATTTTTATATATTTTAAGTTGTTTTACAGCAATCATCATTGAATGCCTTCAAACAGGTGCTAACATACAAAGAATAACCATCAAAAGAATTGATTGTCATTGAGTTAAATATGGGTTGTCAGTATATGTTGGCATATCAAAAATTAATTTTGTAATTTGTAAGTATATATCTTGTTTTACTTAGCTCCGTCTATAATTAATAGAACAAAAAAAAAATTATATTAAATCTATGATTTGTTATGGGGTATAAAACTTGCAGGAAACAATGGAACTAGGCCAACAAATGAATTGTTGAAAGAAGGCATGAAATTTGGTTTTAAAGGAATGTGTATAGTTCATGAGTCAATTCTTGCTATGGTACATTTATTTTCAATTTACATTGATGTATATTATTTAATATTTCAATTTTCATTATTATCGCCAATGTAGATACACTCATTACACTTTATTTTTATGTTTGTAGATGGAATTTGAAGAAGAAGAAAACAATCAACACAATGAACAAAACATTCCTCCAAATAACCAAGTCATGGAAGTATCTTGAGCAGTGACAGCAGTTTCAGGAAAGAATCATGATCAATATGTTTGGATATCAAAGCAAGGCGTTGTATTTTTTGAAATATTTGTGTGTGAAATCATACATTTTGTTTAATGTAATAGACATAGTGTCCAAATTGAAAGACAAAGGGTTATCAATAATTGTCCCATTTTTTATGACAAAGAGTCTCTTATTCATATATATAATAAAATATGTTTCAATTTATTCTATTGTGTTCTCCATTGTCACAGTGAAATTTTACACCACTGATTAAATATATGGATGATTAAATATTATAATGAAGAGATGTGAAATCATAACAAATTCATCCAAACATCACATTCAAATGCACTAATAAAAATTTAAATGATATGAATATTGTTATAATATATGTGTCGACCTTTGATGAATACTGAATTTTAAACAATCACAATAATTGCACTGTCACAGGTCAATGTTTTTAAAAAATAGAAAACGAACATTGGTGCGTATGTATGATATTGTGCACCGGTGCATTGATACGACCTATGATCACCACACCAAATACCAATACCAATTAGAACCTCGGTGTGTGTTACCAACAAATATGCACCGGGAGGATAGGCGTTGCATTCATCGATATGGTTTGCCTTCAACGTGTCGGTGCATTTTTACATCTTAACAGACTGGAGCATGTACAAAACCCATACACACAAGGCAGACAGAAGGTGCATGCACCGGTGCATTCGTATTTGTAATGCATCAGTATTGTTTGTATTAAACACCTCGGTGCTTTACTATTATAGTCTGAATAACACTGATGCATGCACCTTCTATCGGCCTGGTGTGTATTTGGGGCGTGTGTATTTTAAATGCCCCAAGGATTTATAAATTTTCTTTCCATCTCATTGCTTGGTATGTTTGTAGAACCAGTGCGTAGCGTTTAAAATACACCGGTGCATTCACACATGAAGCGTGCCCCGATAAAAAAAACATCCGCAAAAACCTCAAGCCGCCAAGTTGTTTTAGTTGTGTTGAAGTTCCATTAGCAGCTCCATCAAAACCTCCGTTACCAAAAATGGATGTTGTAGAAAATGTTTTTTTGACAATTTTGGCCAATTTTATAACACTAAAACTTCCTTTACAACCTTCGCTAAAGGGTATTTTCCTTGTAGTGAATTCATATTTCTTGCATTTATTAACATCTTTTGACTATAATGTGTTTAATAAGGAGACTAAAAGGTGTTCGTCATACCTCGTTGCCTAATGTATTTAATATGCAGGAAAAGATTTCTTTTTAAGTGCATTTACTATGCAGAGGCATGTTGGAGGCAGCTAGAGGAGATGTAGGAGGCTTTTCCCCAATGTTTACTCACCTGCAACTCGACTTGATCCCTAAAATCACTCACCTACAACTCGAGGATCTACTAGCAGTCGATGCACTCAAGGAATTGTGAGTATCTAAGGGAGGTAAATCCTCTTTTTTCAAGATTTTGGAGGGAAGAAATCCTCTTTCCAGGGGGGCTACCCCTCCATCATTATTGTAATAATAAATATGCCAAAGGGCTCAATAGGATTTGAAATTTTGGAGCAGAAAGAAGCTATTAATATTTAGGGAGCTTAAGATTGGAATTTTCATTCCATGATGTATTTGAACTTTATTTTATGTCAATGAAATGCTTACTATTATCTTTCATATGATTTTGTTTCAGAGGGATGAGTCCCCTTAGATTAGGGCCCAACCCAGAGGCTCTGGCCACTCTTTGTGTAATTTATCCATGCATTTCCTTTGATTAGTATCATCTCTTCTCTTACTTGATATAAATTTACTCTTAAAAGTTACTGGTGCATGCCTCTCTACCACCTCTCTTGTGAAAAGTGTGTTTGAGGAATATGTGTTAGCAAGCCAAAAACATGTGGTTACTTTCATAACTGATGGACATTGGATTAGTGCTCTTTTACATACTCTGTTTTTGCATATTTAGGAGTTAATACACATTATTCTTTAAGATTTCATGAATATATCTCAAATGTCTATTGCAAGTTAGATTTTATTTTGATGCAATAAAATTCAACTCATCCTTTTCACTTAGTTTCATGAAAATAAACACATCATTTTTGGTTTAGTTTATTTTTCTGCAATTTGATCATTAGTTTGGCATTATTTTCGAGTTGCAAAGAGGATTGTGTGTTTGGTTTGCAGGTACTACTAATGGCTTACAGGTTTGGCACATTCATCCTACATTCCTCCAACCATCATCATCCTCTTCCTCCTCATATAACAACGCCCTCAAAACTCTGCCACTGAAAGTGCACCTTTATGTCATTAAAGGACAACCTGTGCATTTTTTTTGTGAAATATGGGCCTATGAGAGGTTCTAGGATTGGAAAATGCTTCATACAACCTTCATATACCTTAATATACCATTTCCCACTTTTAGAACACATTTTCCACCCTTATGATTCTTACAGATCTAATCTTGTGGAAAAACAGGGCATTCTCGTAGCATCCTGTAGCAATCTTATAACATCCTATAGCACCATGTAAACTTGACCAGATTTTCTCCAAAATATTATTTTTTCTCTTAGGATTGAATAGGATATGAAACCATGATTGAGGAGTACCAAAGACCACATTAGACCTACCTTTTCTTCACTACAGCACAATTATGCAATTAGGGTTAGAGGACAGATTTATGAATTTGAAATACAATGATGACGTTGTTGTGAAATTCCTAATGAAATTTTTCACTAAAGCTAAGTCTCTTTGAACATGGTGATTAAAGGGTGATTTATCAATGTAAATTATATTAGACATGTTTTCTTAAATTTATGTTTCTTTTAGGGTTTCAATTACAAGTTGTAACACCCTATTCCTACATCTACCCAAGTAACCAGCCAACCAAGGTAAACATGTGACGAGATGCAACTATAATGAGATTCAACCTCTTAGGTGACCTTAAGGAAGTGGAATCAGTGGAAACAAAACATACAGACCTTGTAAAGCAACAATAACACCCCCAGGAGTTAACCTAACCATCCAGACCTCTTACCCTTGGGTCACACTTACCTTTTTACCTTGTTGAGTTATAGACGCAGGTATAAGCTTGCAAGCCAGCATCTAGGAGGCTATTTATGCAGGCATAACACTACATGTCAGCGTCCAGGGTCCTAATTCCTTAGTTCTATGCCAGAATCCCCAGGATTTAAGCCACCTTTTCAGGCCCATAACCCAGTTTTAGGCCTAGAACTTCATGGAAAGTTTAGACATGATAAATAACAACAGGAAAATGATATGGAAGCAATCAAATTAATAATAACTCATCTGGACCCCTCCTAGCCATGACAGGAATTTTGTCAAACATGTGACAAACTTTGAAACTATAGGTGTAAACAACAGATCTTAGCATAGGGATCTCATACTTATCTAAGAATCGTTATGAATCATTTCTCCCTTATATCATTAGTTGCAATAAAATCTATTTGACCATATATAGAGTGTGCATTCATTTACAAGTAAAAACATGGAGAGATCCATACATCATCACTGATAAAATACATGCTTATAACCATCATAATAACAACACAAATATCATGGATACAACAGCAATAAAATCCACATATAAACCAGTACATTTATATATCAAATACCAAGGGAATTAGATTCTCATTAATGAAGGTGAAAATAAACTAGATATGGGACTTCCACATTCCACCCGACCATAGATTGGCTCAGCCAATCACCTCATGCCATATTTTAAGCATGAATGTGGGATCTCATCAAACATATCAATCAAAACCAATCTAGGGCTTCCAGAGACCAAACCACCTCAACCCTCAACCAGTGATTCCACATCACAGTCGTACATCAAAAACATCACAGTTTGGTCTCTACCCAAGTTGTTCCAAGGCTCCAGAGTATTTTTTCCAACCAATTCTTCCAGGACTAGTAAGCAACCCCAATTGTTACAGGGCTTCTTGAGTGTTTTTCCAACCAGGTCTTCTAGGACTAGTAGCTCAACCCAGCTAGGGATTCCAGAGCGTTTGTCCAACCAAGGCTTCCAGGACTAGTAACTCAACCCATAGTTATATGTCAGGCTTCCTGAGCGTTTTTCCAACCAAGGCTTCTAGGAACTAATCACTCAACCCATAGCTAAAGGAATCATAAGAACCAACTAGAAAAAAATCAATGGAAATAAACACATAACACCATGGTTTTCCAAGAAATGGAAAGTCTAGGAAAATCCATTGTCAATGCAAGCAATCCTCCATGCTAATGAAAAATGATAATAAAGAAACCACATGCAATACCATGCATGCCAAATATAGTGAGGAAAACATACATGCAACTTGGTACACGTCTCGGAACATTGTAGATGATGATCTGAGTGTTCTCTTACGCTTTCCTGATCTTCCTTTTCCTTCTTGATCCAAATCACCAAGTATCCACACTCTCCAATATTTGTCCAAGAAAAATCTAAGTATCTAGGAGTATGAGAGAGATATAGAGAATAATGAGAGAACTCCAAAAATGTACTGACCACAAGGTACCAACTGACTCTGAGAAGCCTTTCTATAGAAGGTGCCTCTATTTTCTTCATTTTCCATTATTTCCTTCATTTTCCTCCTCACATGCAACCTTTGACCTTTCACCTCCATTTTCTCCTATTTTCCATTATTTTCATAAATAAAATGCCAATTAATCCCTTATGCCTTTCCAAAGCCTCTGCCATTTCCTTTGCCAATTTACATAGCCATAGTAAACCGAAGTGAACACCCACTAAGATGTTTTTCCTGCCATTCAACTTGGAATATGTGTCCCATCACCATGCTCTTATATATTTTTACATGAATTTTTAACGGGGTTATTCTGAGAACCCTCCATTGGAGACATAGTCACCTCGGTGTTTAATGAAACCTACAAACTAGCAAATTTCTAAAAAGAAAACATATTTCCTATGGATCTTTATAACACATCTCGTTGCAGTATTTACAATGACCCATTGCTGAAACATGACAAACATACCCTTTACTAGATCTTTAAAACACATCTCATTATGGTATTTACAATAAAAACCAAATTCGCTTCAACTCGCAAATAACAATACTATCTGTGGAGCTTTATAAAACAAGTCGATACAATATTTACAATAATCTACACATATACACAAATACACATTTTCTCAACCATAAAATAGAAGGTTATGATACCCGTATCAACAACAAGGAAATACAAAGGTTCACACCTCCACCCTCAAGGTAGTACCAGGATTTACTTCCTTCCCAGGAAGTCCATAATTTGTTGCCAAAGCCAAAGCTGCATCCAATATCCAACAATAAAATCATGCACCACTTGTCCTCTCAGTGAACAGTTATCGAGTCATTTTCCCAGGGCACACTCCTAATGTGCATCTGATTCCATATGGAAATGATAATGACCAAAACAAATCCATCATCGCCCTTCCCTTCTTTTCTCCGCAGTCCCTCGAGCAATCTGGTAACCCACTTCCATGTAGTCATGCCTTCCAAGTTCCAATGGCACCCCCATCCCGGGAAGTCCATCCCTTGGCAAGGATTCCTCGCATCATAAGATACAAAAACAAAAGCATATCCCTACCTCAAAACCATCATACCAGTCATAGCATGCTCATGGAAATCAGTGGACACTATTTGGTACCAGTGTCCCATAATGGCCATGCTTATGAAGTGCTTTACCAATAGATTATTTCATATTCCAATTCCTTTTGTTGATGCTACTAGTTCTTGTAGTAGGTTTCAACCACCCAACTGGGAATTCCATGCTTTCTTGTACCAATAATATAACTACCATTATATTCAAAATAACTTGAAATAATTCACATAATACCTCATTGGTAGCTCTTCAATAAGGTACACTTTCACTTTTGTTTACTTCTTGTCACAACAAGTCAAACTAGTCATTTGATCAAATCATTGTGTATAAACATATCATGTTGAATTCCAACAAGAAATTGCAACACCTACACTAGTGTGAGACCAGGAGGTCCAAGGAGCACCTACACTAGTGTGGGACCACAGGTCTTAGCAGCACCTACATTGGTGTGGACTAAATTTGGTGCATGTCTATTTTAGTTATCCCTTAATTAAGATAGAAAATAAAATGTAATCTAATCTCAAAATAACTTGTAATAGTTAACTGAGTGTGATAAACTTAGTTAACTCATTAATTTCTAATTGAGGATATTTGGTGATGCATGCAAAGTAATTCTAGTTGTAACAGAGTTTGAATTGTAGTGGTGCATTAGTTAAAGCAGGTTGTAATTAGTTTAACTCAGTTAAGTGAGTTAAAGTCAGTTGTGCTAGTAGTAACTATTTTTTGCACTAGTGAGAGATCAAGTGAATTAAATATTATTTAATTCATAATTAGTGATCTCACATGCAACTGATGATTTACTATTATTAGTTGCATGCATGTCAGTTCCATTGGAGACCTAGTTGATATCTAGGTGAAAGGGATGTTGACTATCAGTTGTAGGATTATTGGGTTGCACCCATGCAACTAAACATCCATTGGATTGCCCATGATCCTTGCGCAATCGAGGAAGGACAAAATTCCTAAAGAATAGGGATTTCATTCCACATGAATTGCACAAGAAAGGCAGGTTGTTTAGAGACTGAGAATTGGCTAAGTGTTGGTCAGTTTTGTCCAGGACAGTGTGAGACAATTAGCTGAGTACATGAAGCTCTTGTGAGAAGAGTTGTATGTAATTGTTTCATGTATCCATGTTGAATATACAATAGAAGATAGTGGGGTTTTGAGCAGCAAGATTTCCCCGGGAAATTGTCTGCGTTGTGGTCTGATTGATTCTTCTTTGCTTCATGTGATTGGCGATTGTGTTTTTAATTACGCAATTGATTTTTAGAAGTGATTCGGTATCTAGATTTAGTACATTGTTAGATCGGATTGAATCCATGATCTACATATATGTTGTATAATTTCTACATATCACGTCTGGTTAGCTCAAAACATAACCATCATAAATCAAAATAATATATTAAATGTAATCATCATAACCGTAATAATAAATCACATGTGATCATCATAAATCAAAATTGTAGATCACATGCATAATAGAACTGAAATAAAACACCTATTCTTATCCTTCGTCAGTCCTTACTTCCGCCTTTGTTCTTTCATACACACTAGATCGATTTTCACACCCGAAAAAAACCCAGTGCCTTCTCTTCAACCACATACACATAGACATAGTGTACATCATGACACGTACACCCACATATGACATACGACACCATACAATACACGCACCCACACTAGTATACGACACATACACCGACACCCGATGTACAATACATACTCCTATACCGACATACAACACGTATACCTACACCCCGTGTACAATACAACACCACACATACACTTACATTTGGTGTACAACACACCACAATACATATACGTACACATAGTACAACACAACGAATACACGTCACAATACCATGACTATACCATGCATATACATAGTACGGCATGCCCGTAACACAACATGTATGACATGCACACAATACCACATGTATACTAGTACCATACACACAACATGTACACAGTACCACCTGTACATGACACTACCTGCACAACGTGTGCACATCATCACATGTACACAACACCACATGCACAATGTGTACACAATGCCAAATGTATGTCGCACCGCCTGTACAATGTGTACACAATACCACATGTACACAGCATCACTTACATGACATGTGCATGGCACCACATGTATCCAGCGCCACATGCACGACATATACACAGCACCACCTGCACACAGCACCACATGTACAACATGTACACAGTACCACACGCACACAGCACCATGTGTATAATCATGCACGCAACACCATATGTACATAGAACCATATGTAGAACACACACACAACACCATATGTACATAGCACTACATATACATCATGTACATAGCACCATATGTATATAGCACTACATATCCAACATGCACACAACACCAAATTCACACAACACCGCATATCCAACACGTGCACAATATGATATGCACACAACACCGCGTATCCAACATGTACATAGAACCATCTATACCTAGAACTGCATATGCAATATACATGCAACAACATATATACCACAAGAATACAACATCATATGTTCACAATACTACATATGTTACATGTACACATCACCTTAGGTACAGTCACTGAATAGAAAACATGCACAACGTATAAACAGTAGTATTGCACATCCATAGACCACACATTGAACCCACAAGCAACCTTGCTTCTAGTGTCTTTCCATTATCCATGCTTATCCTAGCATGTCGCGGATCACACTACTTTCACTTCACTAATGTACCCCTCAGCATTACCTGTCCATAACATAACATAGGCATAGTACAATCATATAATAGAAATTCATGTCCACATGATACTAAACTCATAGATTTTTCAATGTTAACCTTCCCACTTGATTCCTCATAAGACCATGAACCTCTCCATGCCATTCACATGCATAAGCAATCATTCCTCCACAAGAATAATCCTTGAAAAACATGTCATACAGTGATATAGATACATAGATACATACATACATATATATAATCATTAAGATAAAAAAAGCATCATCCTGTCAAAAAATGACATACATACACACATATATACATATAAACATTTAGCATTAAACAACCATGATCCATGACGATCCTCTCATACATGACATACATACATACATAGATGTATACATATATAAACACCTGCATAATCATGATCACATCATAATTAACATATAGCATAAGTTCAAGGTTAAGAAAACTTCCTTTATCTATGCACAATGTGCACAACATTGAGAATAATAGTCCCTGACATAGCCAAGGCATCTAACACCTGATGTAAATTTACTTTACCTTTTGTGTTACCCTTATCGTGACTATTCTGCCACTATCCATTTACCTCAATGGACCCAACCAATCCAACTAGCTTTCATATTCTTACCTTCAACTTCCCTTATACATGCATCAAGTTTCATTTGGGCCTTAGATTACCTGTTGGGTACCACGAAGCTCTCCCCGACCTCCATTAACTTTCATCTTTCCCAGCTAATTCCCAAGACTTTCACAACATGAAATGAAAGAAAAAGAAACAAACAAGAATAATACCATGAGAAACAAAAATCAATACGACACCGAAACAAAGTGGCAAGGCCTTGCACCGGACATAAAAAAAAAACTGCAAATTAAGCACAAGAAAATAATAAAATACCGAAAGCACAAGACTAGCAACAAACACCATGACTCAATCCCCATGGTTCCTAGTTCTTCCAAGGGAAATCTTAACCTGAGCCTCCTCCAAGATTTCATGGCAGTCTCTTTTCCTTGAAATCACTGCATCATACTGCCATAGCCACACAACTATTAGCACATAAATAAATATAACAATATACTAGTTATCTTACCTTGTTGGGCCAAGAACTCTGCCTTGTACTAAACACACACATTTTAGCCATATATATCAACATCAAGACAACATATCCATCAATTCAAAATCAGCATTTCCCAAGACTAACAACCATGTCATAATCAACAATCAACTCACATTAATTGGTCGTAATACATAATGCTACAACTATCACCTACTTACACTCAAGTATATATCGACTATCTCAGCACATATGTGTTAGCACAACCATCTTAAAACAATATCACTCCTTCATACAGACACATTTACTCATATCATGTAATTAATCAAACATTCAAACAAAATATAAACATACCATGTTAGATAAATCAACTAGACGACATAATAGACATCAAACACTAAACACCAAATAGACGACATAATCAAACAGTCAAGAACCAAGTAGATGACATAAGAAAACTCATATCTTAATGTTTCTCATGGGAGGCTATCTTTTCTACATAGTCAATCTAGATTAGCATGATATAAATTCAGAACATATCAACCCAATCATAAATAAGGTCATGATATCCATAATAGTAACTAGCTAACTTGTTCACACCACAAACTCATAAATAATTTCCATTCATGCATAACAATCACATATGCACAATATGTCTAGATTAGTACAAAAAATTATCATAATTAGGTAGACTCATACATGAATGCCATAAACATAACCAACTGCATAGTCCAATCCAAATTAGCATGATACATATAACATCAACATCTTAATGCAATAACCCTAATCATAAAGTTAACTAACATATAACAACAACAAGTTAATCATCTAACATACTCATCGACCAACATATAACATAATCATCAAGTTAAATAACATAAAATGACAACAAGTTACTACCATGCATGGCTATCCTACGAACATACATATGACCACATTGATTCACTGACATCTATCATATATGTGACCATAACATCAATATAATGAAAGGCATACACATGACCATAATGCATATAACTAAACTAATCAACTAGAATTTTTCATACATGTAACCGCAACAACAATAAGATGACAAGCATGTATATAAACATAAAGCGTATAACAACCATTAACCAACATATATGTATGCCTGACATACAATACCTATGTTACGATCTACTCTTACTCCATAGACTATTGTTGCGACTTCACTTAAATGATATGCATCTCCTACTCTATCTTAGCCAACACATTAGCATCATAACATACCAATATCATCATGATGACTTAATTGCATACAATGACCTTATGCACAACAAACTAAATCAAACCAATGCAAACTTGACCATATGCACCCACTTGACATGTATAACCAATCATGAATGACCAATGCATGTTAAACATATGACATCACACAAGAAAGAATACAAGGATGACACTGAAGCATGACCAATATGTAACCCTAGCATAAGCAAGCAATGCATGTACAATATGTAAGAAAGTGTGCATAAACAATACACAGGCATGAGCAACACATAACCAGACATACACTCATGATAACATGTTGACAACAACACCATTAGCACTTTTGGTGACACTACTACCATCATGGACAACACAAAATGGATACAACAAGCACATACACCATAGGTGTGAAAACACATTGGCAACCAACAAAAAAACATGACCAACACACCGCCCATCTAGTCCAAGGGTTGAACCATGCTCTGATACCACTCTGTAACACCCTCTTCCCACATCTACCCAATTATCCAACCAACCAGGGTAAACATATGATGAGAGGCTAATATAATGAGATTCAACCTCCTAGGTGACCTTAAGGAAGTGGAACTAACAGAAACACAACATACAGACCTTGTACATCAACAATAACAAACCCAATAATTAACCCAACCATTCAGGCCTTCTTACCCTTGAGTCACACTGACCTTTTGACCTTGTTGAGTTATAGACGCAGGCACAGGCTTGCAAGCCAGCGTCCAGGAGGCTACAGACACAGGCATAACATTGCATCCCAACATCCAGGACCCCAATTCCTCAGTTTTGTGCCAGCGTCCCCGGGATTTGAGTCACCTTTTCAGGCCCAAAAACTAGTGGTTTTCCTAGAACTTCATGAAAATTTAAGAGATGATAAATAATAATATTAAAATGATACGTAAGTAATCACATCAATAAGAACTCATCCGGACCCCTCCTATCCATGACAAACATTTTTTCAAACATTTCACAAACATTGAAACTACAGGTGTAAACAACAAATCTGAGCATAAGGTCTCATACTTATCTGAGCATCAATGTGAAGCATTGCTCCCTTACATCATTAGTTGCAATACAATATATTTGACCATAGATACAATGTGCGTTCATTTACAAGTAAAAACATGGAGAGATCCATACATCATCACTGATCAAATACTTGCTTATAACCATCATAATAACCACAGAAATATCATGAATACAATAGAAATAGAATCCACATATAAACCACTACATTTATACATAAAATACTAAAGGAATGAGCTTCTCATTAATGAAGTTTAAAATCAACCAGAGATGGGACTTCCACGTTCCACTCAACCATAGATTAGTTGAGCCAAATCTCTCTTCAACCAATCACCCTCGTGCCATATTTGAAGCATGAATGTGGGATCTCATCAAACACATCAATCGAAACCAATATGGGGCTTCCAGAGGCCAAACCACCTCAAACCTCAACTAGTTATTCCACCTCACGGTCAAACATCAAAACCATCACAGATTGGTCTCTACCCAAGTTGTTCTAGGGCTCTAGAGTGTTTGTTCAAACAAGGGCTTCCAGGACTAGCAAATCAACCCCAACTGTTACAGGGCTTCCAGGACTAGTAACTCAGCCTACCTAGGGCTTCTAGAGTGTTTTTCCAACCAAGGCTTCTAGGACTAGTAAGTCAAACCACAGTTTTCCATTGAGATTCCAAAGAATTTTTCCAACCAAGGCTTCTAGGAACTAATAACTCAACCCAAAGCTAAATGAATCATGAGAACCAACCAAAAAACAATCAATGGAAATAATCCCACAAAACCATGGCTATCCAAGAAATGGAAAGGCTAGGAAAATCCATTGTCAATCTAGGCAATTCTACATGCCAATGACAAATCATAATCAAGAAGCCACATGCAATACCATGCATGCCAAATCTAGGGAGGAAAACATACATACAACTTGGTACCTGCACTCAGAACCTACTGTAGATGTTGATCCTAATGTTCTCTTATGATTTCCTGATCTTCCTTTTCCTTCTTGATCCAAATCTCCAAGTATGCCACACTCTCCAAGAGTGCCCCAAGAATACTCTAAGTGTTCAGGAATATGAGAGAGAGAGAATAGAAGAGAGCTCCACTATATAACTGAAAAAGTCTTACCAACTAATCCTTAGAATCCTTTTTATTAATGAGGCCTCTATTTTCTTCATTTTCCTCCTCACATGCAACTTGTGACCTTTCAGCTCCCTCCTCTCCTATTTTCCATTATTTTCATAAATAAATTTCAATAAATGCCACTTTTCCTTTCTAAAGCCTTTTCCATTTCCTTTTCCATTTTCCTTTAGCCATAATAACTAAATGAACACCCACTAGGAAGTTTTTTCTCACCATAAGCTTGGAATATGTGTCCCGTCGACCATGGTCTTATATATTTTTACATGAATTTTTAACAGGGGTTGTTACACAAGCATTGTTATTACACAGGTTAATTTCCTTTTCAATGCAACTTTTCACATTATGCAATTAGAGCAGTGTTTACATTCTTGCAAGTAGAATAGAGTTTACATTCTGCAAGTAGATTAGTGTTTCCATTTGGGCAAGTAATATAGGTTTTACATTCCTGCAACTAAGGTTATCAATTGCAATTAAATAAGTAGAAAATCATTCCTTTTTGCAAGTAGAATAATATTTCCATTTCTGCAATTAGGATATAACCCTCTATTTATGCAATTTCCTCTCTTGAGTCATCTTACAAAGTGGTCTTTGTATGTCTTGGTCTAGTCCTTTACTTGAAGGTGACATGAGTATAACTTAACCTATTATGCATATAACATCGTCACCTCTTAATTTTGTACGAACCCCAAGTTGATAATTAAAGTTGGTAGCCTTGGGATTTCCAACACTCTTGTTGCAATACTGGGGCTTAACACTTAGAACCTCCCTCATACCAAATTTTGGGGGCATTAGGAGCCCCCCTCATACTATATTTTGGGGTAATTATGAGCCCTCAATGTAGCAACTTTTGAGGGGGGTTTAAAACCCCCCTCATAACAAATTTTGGGGGCCTTATTAGTCCCCCTCATGGTATATTTTATGGGTGTTAGGAACCCCCCTCGTAGAAATTTTTGAGGGGGCTTTAGAACCCCCTTTATAGTATCTTTCAATGGTAGTTACAAACCCCCCTTATAGAAAATTACTATGAGGTTTGATCCCCCCTCATATAAACCTACAGAGGTAGTTTTAAACCCCTTTGTAGCAGATTTTAGAGGTGGTTTAGAATCCCCCCTCATAGAAGCTAACAAGGGTGGTTTAGAACCCACCCCCTCCCGTAAACTTATGAGGGAGGTTTAGAAACCCCTTATTAGTATCCTATTGGGTATTTTATAACCCCCTCATAGAACCTATAAGGGAGCTTTAGAACCTCCTTGAGGCATCATATGGGGGTGGTTAACCCCTCCCTAATATAATTGTTATTTCATAATATATCAATAAGAGAAATTCTAATGTACTGTAAATATTTGAAATTTTGATTCTAAATAAAATAAATCACTCTATTCAAGGACATCATAAATCACATTCATAATGAGATTATGCACTTAAAAAGAAATAATGAAAATAGAAAACCTAAACTCTTAAACAACCCTAAGAAAAAATAGATATCAACACACACACAATATCATTTTAGATGTATACAAAAACCACCACCATATCACAAAAGGATAAAAATAAAAATAGTGATAGTGCTTTGAAAAAACAATTTACATTTGAAATATCCTTATAAAAAATAAATAAAACAACAACATATCATAAGCCATCATTACCATAATGATAAAAAAAAACTAAACTACAACAGTGATTGTCTTCATATACATTAAAATTTGAAGAAAATAGTGGTGGACTTTTAAAATATTCAAAATTTGTCCAGCAAAAATTCAATATGTGCATTTCCATAAAAATTAGCAATCACATTCAAGTAAAAAATATAGTCAATTTACCATAGGGCATATAATATATGGTGATGGGGTGTACTATTAAGTCACTCTATGATGTGAAGGTCATCGGTTTGAAACTTTGTGGGAAAGAATCTAGTCATATTAAGGGTTGGTGTGGCCTAATTCGGGTGCAATCACCAGGTGATTTTGACATCCTAGATACCCCTAGGTCACGATTTCTCAAGCCACGGATAAACCTTGAAGTCAAACTCAAACAATTTAACCAAAAAACTATAGTCAATTAATTGATACATGCACATTAAAAACAATTAAGAGTGTGAAAAATTAATTTTTAGTTTCATTACATATACAATGGATAAATAAATCATGAATAGTACTTATCTATCAACATCCAATCATGTGCCTTCACAATCTTGTCAAAAATAATCCATGTCACTGTCACCTGTAACTTCATCATCCTTGCATTTTCTCCCTTCAATGTCTACAACACTTGATAAATTTGCATCCAATTCATACATGTTACTATTTCTCAATCCCTTTGGATGACATGTGATAACTACATACCAAGCATTCTCTACAAGATCTTGTACATAGAATATTGATTTCACTTATGATGTTATAATAAATTGGTCATATTTCACTTTGTCCTTACTTAAGCATCTCTTTAGATTTACCATTGTGAAACCAATTTCATAAAATTCCATTTCATTCTTCTTATGTAAATCTACCCAAACACATTTGAATAAGGGATGATTCATAAAATTAGTCCAATGTGATTATTTCTTGGATCACTCCATATTATTTTGACGTTTGACACGGGATTTTTGTCTTTTGCACTTCATCTCATTAGTGCTTCTGAATCTATGCACACACCACTATTTTCAGTGGCCCTAATATTATATAAGCTTTTAATATGAAATATACACCCATTTATTTGGTAGCCCTCATACTTAGTTGCATATTTCCTTCTGTCATATGCTAACCATTTAAGGTTATCAGAGATATTTTATTTTCCTTCCACCTATAAATTATGAAATGTCTTTAGAAAACCATGAAATTTCAAACTATATAAAAATCATCTTAGCTTCATAAATCATAATAGCCTTATTCAATTAATTTAAATAATTATAATATAATATTAAAAAAAGAAAAACATATCATTAACTGATTCCTAAACCAAACAATAAATTGTTGATTGTGGAACTTTTGTAACAAGGCTCATCTTTTTGGGATTGGATGTTTCTATTGACAATTTCACTCAAGTGCATCCTAATTTTCAATAATGTCGATAAAATTATTTTTCAACGTATTTAAATATATTTAAAAAAATGGTTTTATGAGGTTGTGTTTATTACTTACTCTATCCATGGTTGAACTTCATCTATATTATGCATGATCCACTTGTGGGCTTGTAATAAATTGGTATTATCCATTTCAATAGAAGTCCCACTAGATAAGGCATTTCCATAGTGATTAACATCTTCCTCTCCATCATCCCAAGCTTCACTTCTACTAGTCATGTTTCCAGCATATTCCATATTATGTACATATCTAGCACAAAATTTGACGGATTCCGCCACATTGTAGTTTTCGGTTATGCACCCTTTGGGCATATTCTTGTTCTTCACAAAAAAATTTAAAACTTTCATGTTCCTTGAAAAAAACACAAAAGTTTCAAATCAAATTAAAAGTATGAATAAATATTTTTTGGCAATACAATAGATGCAGATAATATGTTGGAATTTATGTACACAATAAAACTTCACTAACCTTTCAAAAGGATACATCCATCAATATGTGATTCAAGCACAAAAATGTGGTTCTCCTACCAAGTGTACAATCAAATATATCATTATATCACAGAATGATGGGGGGGATATTTTTCAAGTAAGCACAACATCATCTTCTAAGGTTTCAAGATATGTTGGATCCACCATTTTTGCACAAATTTGTGTATAAATGAAGCAAGCTACAAATGGTGTTTTCCACAGCTTTTGGTAATGCATGGCCTGCTACTAATGGAGCGAATTGTTGCATGAGAACATGGAAATCATGTGCTTTCATACTATAAAACTTAAGCTCTTCCATAGATATATGATTTCTAGGAATTTAGCTATAACCATCATGGAATTTTATTGTGAACAAAACAACACAAAGTGTCTCTTTCTCTTTTTTTGAAAAAAGTATGTGGTGCAAGTGAAAGAAGTATTTATTTTCCCTAATCGTGTCACCATAATGACCTCCTTATGCCTAACTATTGTTAGTCATCATGAGAAATTTTCCCATCCTTTTATTTTCCTTTTATATCTAGAAGGGTTCTAAAAATACTTTGACATACATTTTTTCTATATGCATTACATCTAAAATGTGATGTACTATGATTTTCTACATCTAACCATATAAGAATGAATTTATGACAATATGGACGAAAAATTAAACAATTTATTCAATAAGACATATAAACATATTGGAATCCTTCTAGCATTACATATTTAATAATTAACTAGAGTTAATGTGTGTACATACCTCCCAATATGGAAAATTGAATAAAATTAACCTTTTCTTCCACATGACAGTGTTTGAATTTTCATCTTTCTTAATAGTTTTGTTTATTTTTCTACTTTCACTCTTCCCCCAGTTCTCTTCTTTTCCTTCTATTCCTACAAAATATCTTTTACAATTTTATATTCTTGTAAACATTCTCGTTAAATAGTCCCTTTTGAGAACAATACTTATAATTTACTAGAATATATTTCACATGTCCCATGTTCACACACTTCTTGCTACATTTAATATACTTTGAATTTGTACTCCTTCCACATATGGGACATGCCCTACCGCATATTAGCATATAAGGTATTTTAGGAGTTATAGCCCTTAAAACTTCGTTTAGACAACATAAAACAACAAGCCTTAAATTTCCATATTTATGCCTCAATAGCTTGTATTCCCCCAATTTAGTCACTATTGGAACCATAGCTCCTCCAGTCAAGTAAGAAGGTGGTTGTCCCAAGATTTGAAGTTACCTTGTCAAATCCTCCAATGAACGAAGAAAGACAACTTTGGATGGAGATAAAATTTGATCTCCGACTCTAAAAATCTTATCTCCCATCATTCTTCCCATCATCATACCATTGTTTTGATTTGTAAGAGTGTTGGTCCCTCACCAAAATAATTTATGCTTTATTTTTAACCCTCATGTTGATAGGATGGATAGCTTTAATACCACAGTAATATCCCTAGACAATTTTTTTCCCTTAGTTCTATAACATCATAAGATAAATTGAATTTATTTTTGTTGGAAACCTCTGAGCATTACTGAGGGGGGTGGGGTGGGGCGGTGAATCAGTAGTGTGACTTGAATATGATTTTTTCCTTTTATTAACTTCAATTAATTAATCAAACATACATGGACCAGTAAATCATTAGATTATCCATGCATAGAAACATATAAGAAGCTAAATCATAAACCATGTGAGCAATAGAAACAATAAAAAATGCACATAATCACATCATCACACAGAGACACGAGATTTCTGGTGGAAACCCTTTCAGAATAAAAACACCCCTTGTTATGTTGTTGTTATGCTCTGAATTTCTATTGGTCAATAAATTGGTCTTTTACATAGCTTGTTGACTCCAATCAATATGGATACTTGGCCTCATATACAAAATTCCAACACCTATCGGTTAGGAGACTCGATAATACTGATTAACTTGGAAGACTCTATTCTCTAAGGATCTATGGACTATCGCCCACTGAAGGAAAACACGGTCAACGATCCTCAACCAACTGCAATTGGACTATCCAACTACCATTGGTTGAGAAACATCTTCCTTTCATTGAAGCTTCACTATCACTGCTCCTCTCTCATGAAGTCACTACTCCTCTACCACTATGCAGACCTCCTTTCATCGATTTTTAAACTGGATCCAAGACGCTCTGCTCAACAAGAAATAAACTCTTCATACATGCTCTCAAAAGCAAGATCTCATTTTCAAATAAAGTATGAACACCACAAGAAGTGTGCTCTCCAAAATAGAAAATATAGTGGCAACAATAAACTAAATACAATCAAACCCTCGAAACAATATAATGTTGCATACTACAATTAGCAGCATACAAAAAAATGGCTATGCACCAAAATTAATAGCAACTCCTGCAAAAAAAATGTGAGAAGATCAACAACATATACTCTAGCAGCATACAAAACTCTCCAACTCAAACTCTACACCAACAGCTTCAATTTTGATCTATTCTGCAACATGTTATAGATATGCACTTTATTCAGTAATTAACACTCATGGTATGAAGCATCTATTCTCTAATCAAGGTCTAAATCATAATCTCATCATTCAAACTTCTCTTGACACTTACACTCAACATTTAACTCAATCAACCATCACATAGCCACAAGATCAAGTATATAAAACATGTAGGGTGAAATTGAGCATGGGGATAGGATCAAAGGTGCACAAATTGGAACAAATCAATCCACTAAGGTCACTACCAGTGCACTAAATTCATTCACATCATGAGAGGACCTTTTCAAACCATTTTCGACCTTTTTCATTTTTTCTGGAAGCCTCTGGGAATTTCCAAGCTAACTTGCTTCTGATCGGTGCAAGGAATGCAGAGTAAATATCGCAAAATCCCTCTGTCACTCCCATAGCAATGTCTCCATGTGACTGAGGCTATAGTCTCTCCCATAGGATTTCATTCCAGTGTCCAGCCTCTCCCATGGAATTATTTTCATGCGACTGTGGCTAAAACTAAGGGAAAACATCGTGGCTTTCATCTCAAAACTGCTGCCATCAGTTAGATATTCTTCTTCATAATTTGTATTATCCTCCATATCTATTACATGGCCTCTGATACATATGCAAGTAGATCAAACATTCCTCCCAAGTGTAACTTCCAAGGTGACCAAAAAGGGCCAAAAAACAAGGTTTACAAGTGTGCCAACAAGTCCTCCACTCTCTATCAGACCTCTAAACAAACTGCAACACATCTGAATAGACCTAAAAAAATTTGTAGCACCTCTGCAACATCAACATCATCATCATGAAGCCATCACACTGCAACAAGTCGTCTCCATTCAGCATAAGCATGAAGACCTATATGTAGACCTAGTTGAAAACTCAACTAGTGTGTCATCAACCATCACCATCAATTGTAGATCTGATCATGCCATCTCTGATACCATGTCATCAAGTAATTCATCATCAAAAGGATCAATCATCAATGCCAACACATACCGACACACACCATGGTCCATCAATTTTCATCATCATGAGTTTGACATAATTCCATGACCTCAAGAGTTGACATCAATGCCAACCAATAGGACCACCAAGTCAAACATCCATAACACATGCATATGACAATTATGACCATGACCATGACCTTGTTGACATCAATGCCAACACAAAAATTCCACAAACTTCACCTTTGGAATTGATGTCAACCTCAACAATATGTGAGGTTGATCTCCATACACTCTCCAAAACTGAAACTGCACTCAACCCATCCAAATTCTCTCCCCTTTTGACATCGATGGAAAAGGGTGAACTCCATATGAATAGGCAGCAAGAACTGAATAAAAGGTAATGGAGTAATACATATCTACATGGCTTAAATGTAATGCAATGAATGATCATCCTTGACTCCATATAAGCAACAAACAACATAATATCCAATCACCATTCAGAGCAGAATACCAACCAACAGCTACTAGTAGAAAGCAACATCATGCCAACATAAGGAAACCATAATCAACATATGCAACATATATAATAGCAATAATGAGAAACAATATCCACATGAGGCAACCACAAGAATATCCCCCATAACTTCATAGAAACAACCACATAATATCTCATCACATGAGGCCAAGAACCCCATTGTCATAGCATAGTAGTGAGGCATAACATGAACACCTCCAATCGGATCATAGTTCCAGCAATGTACGGCTGAAATAATAAGAGAAAATAGTGCTCCCCCCTAACACGTGACATCTCCAAGTTGTAGAGATACCAATTGTTGGGCTGAAATGACCACTTCTGCTACAAACATTGCTTCCTTTGACAAATAGAAGCACCATATGGACTGAGACTCCACATTACCATGACCATATGACATATACAATGATACATACATGGTTGTAGAAATGATATAATACCACATTCATGATCTTATATGACCATAACATGAATTCATGACTCACGACTAAATGACCCAAAAGATAGTACAATACAACTACATGGCTCCATGAGAATTTTACATGATTTATAGAAATAAATACATGGCTTCTATGATCAGCATCTATGGAAAAAATACTCAAATACATAATACACCATGACTATTACATCATCATTATCCCATACATGTGGTTGCAATAATACTCCATATGAATGCTCCATAACAAGCCTATCACCATGATGACTCAAAAATTATTGATTGGAATCAATACCATCGTAAAATTATGAAAAAATAGTAAATACATGGTTGTAATAAATTGCATATGATAGCCTATAGATGGTTGGTCCATGTCTTATGTCATCACAATGCATCATGGAGTCATGATCATATTCTATGCATGGTTACACATCTTTCAACCAGTTGTTAGTGGAAACAAAAAGCATATACATGGCTGAAAATGTGCTCTTTTTCACTCATAAAAACACATATAAATCTTCCACAAATACCGCATGAAAATAAATCAAGAAAATGATAGATATCACATGTAAATTCATACCATGCATAGCTCCCCCTGAGCTCAATGTACCTCCAATACACAAGTTGATCATGTGGACCTGAATATGCATGAGGTTGAAAAGAACTCATAATATGTTGTTGCAAACTCCATCATACGCTCCCCCTGATGTTATTCACCTCTCATGATTTTTAGTCCTCTATAAGTATGCATGAAATAACCATGGACTACAAGGAGGGAATGCTTTTCACTAGTTGAAGAGCTAAAACTACTTCTTTCTCCACATTGTCTTGGGTTGCTTCTTCTCATATTTTATATGCTTCATCTCTTCCTTCTCTTTATTCACTTGATTTTTACTAGATCCTCTTGGTTTTTTTTCTGCTTTTGATGGTTTTTTCTTGAATAATGGGGCAGCAAACAATATCTTTCCATATGGCCAAATCTATGGAAAATATAGCACTCCACATGGCCAAGAGGATCAACTCTTCTTTTTCTCATGTCAGATCTAAATCGTGCATGAAATATGTCTCTCCTCCAACAGTTAGACCTGCAATCCATTGCCTTATGGCCAAACAAGTGACATGAGTATCAATAACCATAAAAATCACAAGTAGACATGTTGTCCATTATCCTTGGTTGTTTTTATTGTTGGAGTCTATGTTGATGTGATCTATACGTTTTGCTCTATACATTTATACCAACATTCCCAAATTTGTGACAGATGTAACATTCTACATTATGCACAAAAGGAATAGGAGGACTTTTCCTTTGAAACTTTACAAATATGCCATGATTATCTATAGGAGAAAAAGGTATTTTGAATGTAGGTGCTCCTTGATATTTTCTTCTCTGTTGTTGGTTTTACTGCTTGATCAGTTGTTGTTTTTGCTTGTGTTTTTGTTGTTGGTTATTTTGTTTGCTAACTAGCTATTGGATCTGGTTCTTATTTCCTTGGTTCTCACCTTTGTTTTCCATATTTTTTTCTACAGGTTTCTTGGGTTCTTCTTTTGCGTTTTTAGATGCATGCAAACCAGACTCGCCCCTTTAAAATCCAAGACCAGATTTATCCAATGGTGATCTTTGGATCTCAAGCAAATTATCCAAGACTACCTTTCTCTTCTCCATATTGTGCTTCTTTCTCAAGGAAACAACTTCAACTTCTAATTTATCAACCTCTTTTTCTTTCTATTGAAATTTTTTCCTCATACCTTCCTCAACTTTTTCAGATTCTGCAAAATTAAATTTTAAGCTCACAATCTCTTCTTTGAGCTTACCCTCCTTATCATCACATATCTGCAACATTTTTTCTTGATCCTTTCATGCAACTGTTAGTCTTGGAATCTCAACTCTAAGACCTTTAATAAAATCATTAGCAGTTGTACCTTTGGATTCATTTTGTTGCAATACCTTGGGTTCTTGAACTTTTGATTTATAAACATTATTTTCTGAACTGCTTGCACTAGGAATATTAAACTCTTATGGTTGAGATTTCTTATTTTGAAGGTCATTCCTTTTCTGAAATTGATTCCTCTTGTTCTTTCCCATTCTGAAAAAATAAATAAATATATATATATATATATATAAATATATATATATATATATATATATATATATATATATATATATATATATATATATATATATATATATATATATATATATTCCAACAAACCCCAAATCTACTCTCCATTGAACAAGCTACAACCAAGAGCCATGCTCTGATACCAATTGTTGGAAACCTTTGAGCACTCCAAAGAGGGGGGGGAATCAGTAGTGTGACTTGTAAATGATTTTTTCCTTTTATTAACTTCAATTATTGAATCACAAATACATGTACCAACAACTCATTAGATTATCCATGCATATAAACATATAAGTAGCTAAATCATAAACCATGTGAGAAGCATAAATAATACGCAATGCACACAATCGCATCATCACACATAAGACACAAGATTTCTGTCGGAAACCCTTCCGGGAGAAAAACCACCCTTGTTGTTGTTGCTCTACTCTGAATTTCTATTAGTCAAGTAATTGGTCTTTTACATAGTTTGTTTACACCCATTAGCATGGAGACTCGACCTCATATACAAAATTACAACACCCATCATTTAGGAGACTCGATACTACTGATCAGCTCGAAAGACTTTGTTCTCTACAGATCTACGGACTACCATCCATTGAATTACACCATGATCAACAATCCTCACCTAACTCCAATTGGACTATCTAACTACCATTGGATGAGAAACTTGTTATTTTCATTGAAGCTTCGTTATCACTGCTCCTCTCTCTTGAATTCGATGCTCCTCTACCACTATGTAGACCTCCTTTCATCAATTTTCAAACTGAATCTAAGACACTCTGCTCAAAAATAAACCATCTTTGCATACATGCTCTCAGCAGCAATATCTCATCATCAATTAAAGTATGAACACCACAAGAAGTTTTCTCTCTAAAATAGAAAATATAGTGGCCAAAATAAAATGAATACAATCAAACCCTCACACCAATATAATGTTTAATACTACAATTAGAAACATACAACACAGTGGTTATGCACCAAAAGTAATAACAGCTCTTGCAAAATAAATATGAGAGGATCACCAACATATACTGCAATAGCATACAAAAATCTCCAACTCAAACTCTACACCAACAACTTCAATTCTGATCTATTCTACAACATGCTTCAGATCTGCACATTATTCAATCATTAACGCTCATGAACTGAAGCATTTATTCTCTAATCAAGGTCTGAAGCATAATCTCACTATTTAGCCTTCTCTCCACACATACACTCAATATCTAACTCAATCAACCATCATATAGCTTTAAGCTCAAGTATATAAAACATATAGGGCGAAATTGAGCATGGGGCTAGGATCAAAGGTACACAAATTGGAACAAATGAATCTGATAAGGTCAATACCGGTGCACTAAATGCATTCACATCATGAGAGGACCTTTTCAAATCATTTCCAACCTTTTTCAATTTTTCTGGAATCCTATGGGAATGTCCAAGTAAATTTGCTTTCGATCAGCGCGAGGAATGCATAGGAAATCTCGTCAAATTCCTCAGTCACTCCCATAACATAGTATCCATGCGACTGAGGTTATAGTTGATCCCACAAGCTTGCATGCCAGTGTCCAGTCGCTCCCATAGGCTTATCGGCATGCGACTGTGGCTAAAACTAAGGGAAAACATCATGCCTTCAGCTCAGAACCTTTGCCACCAGTTATATCCTCTTCTCCATTATTTGTACTAGCCTATAGACCTCTAACATGGCATCTAACACATCTGAAAGTAGATCAAACATGCCTCCCAAGTGTCACTTCCAAGTTTACCAACAAGGGCCAACAAACAAGGTTGAAAAGTGTGCCAACAAGTCCTCCACTCTCCATAAAACCTCTGAGCAAGTTGCAACACATATGAACAAACTTGCAAACCTTTGTATAACATATGCAACATCAGCATTATCATCATGAATCCATCACACTACAACAAGTCATCTCCATGAAGCATAAGCATGAAAACCTAGATGAAGACCTAGTTGAAAACTCAACTAGTGTGCCGTCAACCATCACCATCATATGCAGATTTGATCATGCCATCTCTAATACCATACCATAAAGTGTGTCATCATCAAAAGGATCAATCATCAATGCCAACACACACCAACACAAAACATGGTCCATCAATCTGCATCGTCATGAGGTTGACATAAGTGTATGACCTCAAGAACTGACATCAATGCCAACACAACCATCTCATTTTAAATACATCAATGCAAACCAATAAGACCACCAATTCAAATATCCATCACACACGCATATGAAAAGTATGACCATGACCATGACCTTTTTGACATCAATGCCAACACATTAATGCCAACAATTTTCATAGTATTGCTCAATAATTCCAAATAAATATAATATACAAAAATGTAGTCAAGAAATAAGTTTCGTAATACATCAATAGTTCACATCAATTTAAATTTAACAACTACTCTTAGGTTACTACCTAGTAGACCTAGTTCTATAACAGTGTAATTACCTCTAATATAAACCACTAAAAATATGATTGCAACAATAATCAACACTCTAATTAATAAATCAAACCCAATAACCAACTTACAAAACTATTTAAACCTATGAGACAGTTTAACCATAACCTCTATTAATTTTTCTAATCCAATAATACCCTAATAGACCTTGTTCACTTGTTGTCACCTTCCACTATGCATTCAATAGCTCCAAACCTTGAAGTTGGTGCCAAATTGGAACCCTTGAACTTTGTTGCTTAGGGATACACCGTAATTCATCCTCTGTTGTTTCAGGCATAGTTTTTCACATCCCAAAAAAATACCTCAGAGGGGTAAGTAGAGGCCTCCCTAAACTCTTCTTCATATATAATCGGTAATCATATCCCGCGTGACTCACTGTCCAACCCCACTTTCAAACCATTGCACTAGTATATATTATTACTAGGGAAAGAGTTGCTGTTACAATTTTCATCCCTCACTAATCTACTTGCATTAAAACCCACTCCTTGATATAGTCACTGGCTAATAAATATTATAAACCTTCGCTCCTATGATTATCTTCGTAATGTTCCCACATTTTTACGTTTTACATTTTAAATGTGTTAACGTTTTTATGTGAATCCCTATTAAATATTTTTTTATTAATTTTAAAAATTTTGCAAGCAAATATTTGAATTATGCCTAATTTCTTTTATTTTGAATATAGAGTTATGTAAGTTTTCATATCACATTCACTGCAGAAGCTTTTATTTAGTTTAAAACTTACATTTAAAAAACTATTATTCTAAATGTTTCCGTGGTTAAATTGTATTATATTGTTTTCCCATGGATAGCTTATTTTAAATAAAAAAAATTATTATTTATTTTTTTATTATAATTTTCAAATATATAAGCTTTTAAATTTTGTCATATTAATTTTATTATATAAATTCATCCGACTTTTTAATTTATAAATTATTTTACAAAAATGTAATTTTTATATGAATATTCTTATATAATTTTATGACTTCATATATGGTAAAGTTTTATAATTTTAATATGTTTTATCATAAAATAATTTTAATATTTTAACTTTAATATTATTTTAAAGTTAAAATAATTTTATGTATGCAGGATAATTTTTTTATTCTTTCAATAAATAGAGATCCTTCCTTCTCTGGCTACTGGGGGGAGATTTCAACATGATAACCAAACTCTAGGAAAAGAAAGGCAGCAAGTTGTAGCTGGAATCAGACAGTATTGGATTCAAAAAATTCATTCAAAGCAATCACCTCATTGATCTATGCACCTCCAATGGCATCTTCACTTGGAACAACAAGAGAGGGGGTACCCACCAGATAGCCTCTCATCTGGATAGATTCCTCATCACCAATGATCTTATCTGCCTCGGAGGTAACTTGGATACCACCATCATCCCAGCGGCGGGATCTGATCAGTAGCCAATACAACTCCAATGGCTCCAACCTGGTAAGAAAGCTCCTAAACCTTTCTGCTTTGAACATTGTTGGTTCAGGCACCCAGGGTTCAAGGAAGTGGTGTCCAACTGGTAGTCTTCCTTAGCACCCCCTCAAGGCACCAAAATGCTCCAGTTCTAGAAAAACCTGAAACATATCAAAGGCCAATTGAAAGTCTAAAACAAAAAAACCTTTGGCAATATATTCACAGATCAGAAAGACCTAGAGGAGAAAATGAAGATGCTGCAACAAAATATCATCCAATAGGGATGCACAGCTGAGACAGCTCACCAGGAGTAACTCCTAACAACTCAACTGGAAGAAAGAAGGAACCAAGAAGAAGCCCTCTGGAAACAAAAATCAAGGATCAACTAGCTCAAAGAGGGAGAAAGAAACACCAAATTCTCCCACCGCTCCACCATTCAGCACAGGATGCACAACAGAATCACAGTCCTCAATAACCTAACGGGGGAAAGGCTGGAAACGCATGATGCCATCACAGATGAGTTGTGCAACCACTTCAAGGACATTCTTCAGGAGCCCAACCACCAAAGGCAGGAAGCCATTAGGAAAATCACCCAACATATCCCCAAGTTGATAACGGAGGATCATAACAGGATGCTGCTAGCTGCCACCACTCTAGCTAAGGTGGAACAATCAGTCTTCCAACTAAAACCAAGGAAAGCTCAAGATCTGAATGGATTTACCACCAACTTCTTCCACTTATTCTGGGACATCATCCAAAACTAAGTTTGGGAAGTGGTGGAGGAATCTCGGTCCACTCACTGGCTGCTACCTACAATAAATTCCACCTTCATCACTTTGGTTCCAAAAGAAGACAGAGTTTCCTCTCCAAGTAAGTACAGACCTATATCTCTTTGCAATTTCATTTATAAAATTATATCCAAAATCATAGCAAATCGGTTGAAGAAGCTCTTGTCCCTCATCATCTCCCCGGAGAAAACTGGGCATGTGGAAGGGAGACAGATCCTTGATGGCATCATCTTAACCCATGAATTTATCCACTCCCTCAAAACCACCAAAAATCCATGCATGCTTCTCAAAATTGACCTATTCAAAGCTTTTGACAAACTCAGCTGGGATTACATAAAAAATTTCCTCTTAGCGTTTGGATTCAATTACACCTAGGTCAGATGGATCGTGAGACTTATCACATCTCCCTTTCACTCCATCCTGATCAATGGCATCCCCTCTACCACCTTTAACCCCACAAGAGGCACAAGACAAGGGGAACCCCTATCTCCCTTCATCTTCATCATCATGGCCGAAGGATTGGGACGCCTTATCAAGAGCTCTATCCAGACTGGCGCCGTGCTTGGTTTACCTCTCCACAACCTACCTCCCTCCTCTCACCAGCAATTTTTGGATGATAACTTGATCATGGGCTACCCCTCAATCCAAGAAGCTCGTACCCTCAAAGTCATTATTGACTCCTTCTCTGAAGCCTCCGTCACAGAGTTCAACCCTGACAAATCATAGATATTCTTCTTCCATACCCCCCATCAAACCCAACGTACTATCACCTGCATCCTTGGATTTTCTATCGCTTCTCTCCCCTCCAAATACCTGGGAGCTCCGCTAACCGACTCAGCCATCAATCACTCCTCCTGGAGAGCTCTGCTAGACAAGATGGAAACTCACCTCTACAACTAGACTCAACGTTGCGAGTCATCTTGTTCTCATTAAGTCTGTCCTGCAATCTCTCCCCATCTACCTCTTTTTAGTCCTTGCAGCTCCTAAACGGGTCCTAAAAGCATGTGCAATCTGCAACGGTCGTTTCTTTGGGGAGGCACAAAAGGAAAGAATAAATGGGCCTTAGTTAATTGGAAGGATGTTTGCACCCCTAAATGTCAGGGAGGTTTAGGGCTTCAGGATCCTAAGCACAACAATACCATAATGGAAGCCAGCTTCTGGTGGAAATGGGTCTCCAACCCCAACACCCCATGGGCCAACCTATGGATTGCTAAGTATGCGTAGTATTGGCCAAAGAAGGATCTCATTAGGTACAACTTAGATCTAGCTAGCTCCCAAATCTGGAAAGCAGCTAGCAATCAAAAAATTATAATCCAAAATCATAGCTTCTGGGAGCTGGGAAGTGGTAACCAAGCCAGATTCTGGGAGGATTTCTGGCAATAGATGCCAAGCCTCTCCTCCATCTTCTGTAGACCTCTATGGAGTGTAGCGCTCCAAGAAAGGCAAAGACGGAAAGTCGAAGACTTCTAGACGGACGACATCTCAAGACTACAAGCAATGGCTTCACACAAGAAGATGGCAAGAAAACTGGAACAATGAAAGCCACTCAAATATCTGGGAGGAGCTCAGCACATAAATAAAAATCAAGGTCAAAACAGGACTTGATATCCTTCATTGGGGGCATATGCCCAGCGGAACTTACACAACCAAGGAAGCTTACAACATCCTTCATTAGCAAGATCCTGGTCCAGCCTAAAACATCTGGAAAAAGATTTGGAAAGCTAATCTGTGGCCCAAAATAGCCACTTTCTTGTGGCTACTCAGCAAATGATGCATCCTCACATGGGATAATATTCTTAAAGGAGGGTTCGTAGGGCCCTCCAAATGCCCTTTATGTTAGGACAACTCGAAAACCATCAACCACCTGCTGGACCAATGTCCTACTACCAATTTCCAATGGGACAGAATTGCCATCTTATGACGCCAATCCAATCGTGCCAGAGGTAAAATTATTAACACCATTAGCAGCTATCAGGACAATCCTTACACCAGTACCCTTCTGAATAGACTATGGCAGATCATTCTGGGTATCCTCATCTGGAACATCTGGAAGGAACGAAACTATTGCATCTTCAAGGACAAGGCCTCCACTCCTAATCAGCTCTGGGACAGGATTCACAGCAACCTCAAGGAAACTCTAGCCCTAGATGCATGGGGTAAGGAGGACTTACCCACAGTGGCACCTGAATGTCACATATGGAACAACTGGAAAATGGGTCTAAACACTCCCATGGACATCACTCCCAGAAGCGTCGGTAGAATTCCTGCTCCTGAAACTTGGTTTCCTCCCTCCAAAGGCTTCTTCAAATGAAATTTTGATGGGGCATCTAAACACAACCCAGGTAATGCAGGTTTCAAAGGTATCATCAGGAACACTCAGGGAGATCCACTCATAATCTACTATGGTAATATTAGATGTGACAGTAATAACTCGGTTGAACTGGAAGGAATTATATAGGGTATTCAAATTGCCATTGATTTCCACTACTTCCCTCTAGAAATGGAGGGAGACTCGCAAATCATAACGATGGCTGCCACCAAAATCCTTCAAGGCACGACCTCCTCAAAATTTTCCAATAGCTAGGGACTTGCCCACAAGCTCAAGGTGTTGTAATTGCTGCTTCACAATCACATAGCCATCACTTTTGGTCACAGGCGCAGGAAATCCAACTCTGTTGTGGATCTTCTTGCAAACAAAGGGGTGGAAAGCAACTATGCACTGCATCACTCAACTCTTGTGCAGGTTGAGGAGGCTTCACTCAGACAGAATTGTCTCATTCTCATTTAGAAGGACCAGCAACCCTCGGATGTGGGTGACAGGCTGGACACGAGTGACAATCACACCTCTCCCCACACAGATAATGGAGATCTCCAACGCAGCGCTTCACCTACAGTGGATATAATTACCATTAGCCCTTCGTACAATTCACATAGAATCAGAAATGATGATGAGCGGATGGTTACTGCGTCACCTGGCCCTAAACATCACCTCGCTTCTATCACCATTAATGTTCGTCATGATTAACCAGCATCGCAGCCTTACCTCCTCCCACACGCCTGCTCAGGTGATCAAACTCAACATGCATATCCGTGTGAAGGCCACTCATCGCCATCCTCACAGATCTCACTCCAACCCCTTTATAACTCCAAGTAGTCTACCCCTTTCCTCACTCAGCATGTTACCTTCAACTTTCGCTCTCCTCACTCTGCTCTGGCTTCTCACTGACCTCAATCAACTGTGAAGCCTCTGTCCTAGCATGGAGCTGCGCAACGCCCTTTGGATCCCCGCTCTCCATCCTGCGAACCTATCCCCTAGAGATTGCTTCCCCTTCAGCCCCAGAGTGAATCTTGTCTCCCCTCCTTGGCCCTGGGCACTTTTGTTTCTCCTGACCTGCTCACCCCATCCCAGGTGCGCAATGGCTCCCAGACTTCACCAACGTACCATCCGCGGAGGTTAAAGAGGGGCTCTCCTGAGTCGATATCATCATGGAGAAGATAATTGCCTCGGGTCGATTGATGGCTCCTCTTCCAGCACCTTTGCGAGCCAAAGACCTAATCGTGAGCAGTGCGCGGAATCCCCCAGGCAAGTTGTGCAAAGAGGTGGTCGAGGCACAAGGAGGCCCACCTCTTCTCCCAGTACGCACTCTCTGCATCACACACCTGTCCTTTTGACAACTCTAGAGAAAAAAGATGAGGACACGGACATATAGGTCATGGATTCTGATGGCATTTGGACGCAGATTCTAGATGGTGTAAACCCTTACTCCCATATCCTCTGTGCTCCTGCGCGCACTCCCAAATGCACTAAATCTGATGTGGAAGCAGTTTTTGCGTAGGCCCCTGCCTGTCCTATTGAAGAGGAGAACCCCAGCGGTAATGATGAAGAGGATGAGTAACGTTTGCGGAGTGGTTCAGTTTTCTTATGTTTTTTTGTCATGTTCGCCCTCAGGGCCTTTATGTTATCATCTACTTTATGGTATTTAGCTGTGTCAGCACTACTGCGCATAATTTTCTTCTTGGTTCTAAGTTTTGTCTAGGCTTGTTTCCCCCCCTGAGGCAGCCCAGAAACAGTGTAAAAAAGGCTGGGATTGGTTAAGCGTAGCTTACCAACCCAACCTATAGCATATGTAACTCTATGTTTTTGAAAATAATAGATTAGTTCAACTTACAAAAAAAAAAAATTGTTCTTTCCTCCGGAAATGCATTCCCTCTACACATCCATTCTCCTGTGCATGCACTTTCTTTCATACATTCTTTATTCCAAACACATCCTCAACTCCATATTCCTATTGTTCTACTCGGCTCTTTTTTCATTTGGATATTTTCTAAATAAAATTGTCACTTTAAAAAATGATTTATATATAGACTAAAAGAATTATATCATTATTTATATATTTGAATTTCAACTAAAAGCCTTTTTCTTTCCCAAAAATTTATCATTCCACTGCAACTTCCTAGAAAAAATAAGTTCATAGAAAAAATAATTGTTTTTCATATGAATTGATATTGGTGATAACCTATAATTTAACTTATGTTAGATGCATTGGACCATCAAATGCAACTGAAATAATTATATTTCTTTATGCATTAAATTGACATAGATTTATTTGGTTGTTGGAGTTTTCTTTTGCTTTTTAATGTATTTAAACTATAGTGTCTCACTTTTCCAATCTATAGGTACAAATTGTGCTACCTTTTTGCATCTTCATACTATTTTTAGACTTGAAGCTTAGAAATATTTTCATAATATTTTTTTTAATTTCGCTAATTACCCATATTTACAAATATTGATTCCATATTTGCATACAATTTATGTAATAGTGATTATCAATTTCAAAAGGCATGTGAATTCGTATAGATGAAGAGAAATCAGATTGTGAAGTTGTTCAATGATAAAAGTAAAATACTACCCAGATTGCAATTACTGATGTAAGATGTTACACTGTTTGCAATATGTTATCAAGTAGAAGCAAAGAATATTGATTAGCAGGTTGATGTGTTTCCTTCTAAAAATTCAATAGTTTCATGTTCTTAATAGTCTAAGGAATGAAGGTAATAGACTTTTGCTTTGGGACTTCAATGCTAGAACTAATACTAACAAAGCTACTCTCCAAATTAATAAATCTAACCCTAGCCCCCTATGGCTAGATGAGGATTGTTACTTAGCTAATAGATTCAAAATAAATTATGAAGACACAACCGATAACCTATTTGGTATCGAGCTTATCAATCTTTGTAGTTCCCAAGACTTGATAATTTGCAATGGAAATAATCATTGGCCAACCTCTGGCAAGATGACTTGTATTCATGGGCTAGACAGTAGTATTGTAGATTATGCAATATCTGACACTCACTTTCTCAACAACATTATAAATTTTGACCTCCTAAATTACCACAGACATGATTCTGACCAAAAACTTTTATCCTTAACCCTAAATCTTGACATACACACCAACCACATGCAAAATAATTATGACAGTCAAAGGCATGTTTGTTTTGACTAAATTAAAATGGATTTTTTCTTACAGTATTTAAAGAGGGATTTAGGTATTTTAACATGTAATGATAACATTGATCACATCTACTACAATTTTACTACAAACATTTACAATACCATTAACAAATTCTCTACCAAGGTGTCGTATAAAAAGAATAATATAACTTCCAACCCTTTGTATGATAATGATTTTAAAACTACCATAAAGTGATTAGAGATGATCCTAAGGAAATTGTAAAGCTTCAAAAAATAAGTGTATATAAATCTCATTTCAAAAGGAATAAAATATCCTATATTAATAAGAGGCAAGAGCATCTTCTTCACCTTTCTAAAGTTGAGCCTAGAAAGTTTTGGAGGAAAATTCTTGTTCATAAGACGATAGAAAATAATTTGAACCCATTAAATAATTGGAATATGCATATTAAGAATCTGTATCACTCTCCTAAGACCATGGTAAACATCTTAAACACTCCTATAGGAGGATATATTCTCTTTGGAGGACATGGAGTTGGAACTAAGAAGCTCGCTAATGGGAAAGCTAGGGATATTGAAGGATGGAAAGCTAAAATTTTCAAAATCGAAAGGTTTAACCCCATCCCTCATATTAGAAAACTTCTCAATTTGATAGTATAACATAGATTCCCTAAGCCTCGAACACAAATAGTTATTATGCCTATCTTTAAAAGTGGAGATAAAAATGTTCCCTCTAACTATATGACCATTATTATTAGTCAAATTCGAGCCAAACTATATGGAATCATTTTGGAAATAATATTAGTCTTTGGCTTGAAATCCATCATAAAATAGCTAAAGGGCAAGCTAGATTTAGGAGACATCACTCAAGTATTGACCATCTTGTCACTCTTAGGATCATCTCTAAGGAATGTCACAATAGTAAAACTGATCTCTTCTATTATTATTTTTTACTTTAGAAAATATTTCAACACAGTCCCTCGAGATAAGCTATGGTAAAGGCTCGAAGAGATGATAGTTCCTCTCGAGTTGAGGGTTGGTTTAATTTAGCTATATGAGAATTCTTTTACCAAGCTTAAGACTACTGAGGGTTGGTCTAAATAAATTAAATTCAATATTATTGTTAAGCAAGGGTGTCCCCTTTCCCCTACCCTTTTTGGAATTTTCATTGTTAAGCTATAATAGTGTTTGGAAGCTAAGGGATATGATGGCCCCAAGCTCACTAGTACAGTCATTACTCTTATACTTTATTCTAATGATACTTTTCTTCTAGCCAGAAGACATGATGATCTCGATAAGCAGCTTAAAATCCTTTGTGATTACTACTCCAAGATGGATATGACTATTAATATCGACAAGACTAAAGTCATGATAATTAAATCCAAAAATATCAACCATGATAATTTTATCTATGATAACAACTACTTGGAGAAGGTTTTTTCATACAAATATTTAGATATTGACATTCATCAGTAGCTCAACTGTATTTATATAATTTAGAAAAGGATTATTGGAGACTAGAAATTTTATTATGACCTTGAAAACAATTGTAAGTTGACTTATCTTTGGGTTTGGAGTAAAAAAAGGGTTCTGCTTTGAGACTCTTGTCACTAATGTTATATTATATGACTGTGAGGTTTCAGGTTGCAGTATATCTAGAGAATCATGGAGGAAGATTGAGCGGATCCAAAAGTAAGTTATAACCTACAACCTCAAGGTTAAAGGAAATAATTCATATCTTATCCTCTTGAGTGAAGCTAGCCTCCCCCTATTGAAAATGGTTATGTTTAGGTAACTTTTTTATAAGAAACTTTACAACATGGAAGCCAAGAAGTTCCCCAAATTTTACTTTAACTCTAATAAAAACCCCCACCATTGACTCAAGTGAGATGGCACAAGAATTCCCAGTCTTGGCTCGAGCATCAGGGAATAAAGGAGGAGATCATCTTGAGAAGAAGGATAATATTAAAAATATTACTCTTCCAAATTTAAGGATAAGTTGTGGGATGATAAATAATTGGAGGGGAAAAGGAAGCTAAGGTATTATAAGTAAGTGATCAACCCCACTCTTGCTAACTAGAATTTCTTTCTATCTTGACCAACGTAAGAAGAAAATGAACATTACGAAGATAAGAACTAACTTGCATGAGATTCGAAGTGAAACTAGGCATTGGTCCATACGCAAAATGCCATTGGATGAAAGAATCTATCATCTTTGTAATACTAAGAGGGTTGAAAAAGAAAGAAAAAAATCTCTTAGATTGTCGACGTCTCCCTCACATTCATTCTCATTTCCAAAACATTTGTCACACTACCAACCTTCTTAACTTGTTAAGTCAACAAAATTGTAGTGATCTAGAGACGTTTATTCCCTTTGTTTTGATCATAAAAATAAACTATTAAAGAGACTCAACTAATCTCTTTCTTTCTTAAGGTCTCATAGACTACATTAGTCTTAGTGAACATTAATAGTCATCATCATCATCAATATTTTTAAATGTTATATTTTTTAAATCTTAGATAAATTTTCTAATTTTAAAAATAATTATAAAATTTATAAATTATTAGTATTTCTTTAAACCTTTTAAAGTTTTGCATTTTAAATGTATTAACGTTTTTATGTAAATATCTATTAAATATTTTAAATATTTTATTAATTTGTAAAACTTTGTAAGCAAATATCAATCATTTAATCACTTTTAGTAGGTTTTAAAATTTTGAATCTAATTTTTTTTAATTGAGTTGTGTAAGTTTTTATTATAAGTTTTCAATCTATTTCATTACAAAAGAAAAAATTATTTAATTAAAAATTTAAATTTAAAAATTGGTTATTTTAAATGTGTATTTGATTAAATTGTGTTATATTTGTTCTTATTAAAAAATTATAATGTTTAAATAGATAAATTAGTTTAGATAAAGTGTTTTTACTATTTAAATTTTTGAGAAATTCTTTAAATGAATAAGTTTTTAATTTTTTTAACTTTATTATATAAATTCATTTCAGTTTTAAAATTTATAAATTATTTTATAAAATGAAATATTTTACATCAATATATATATATATATATATATATATATATATATATATATATATATATATATATATATAATTTTATTATGTTAAATAATACAATAATTTTATATTTTTATTTTAATATTATTTTTAAATTAAAATAATTTAATGTGTGGAAGAAATTTTTTGTTTTATGCTTCACATGCACATTCTTTTCACATACATGTTTTTCCACACATACTCTTTCTACCACACATCTTTTATTATGCACACATCTCTAGCATAGCTACTTTTAGAGTTAGATCATTTTTAAAAAATATTATCATTTTAAAAAATATTTGTATATAAATTTAATTAAAATATTTAAAAACAATAGTTTTAAATTTTTTTCATACCAACTTCATTATATAAATTCATTTAACTATTTAAATTAATAAATTATTTTATAAAAATATAATTTTTTATATAAATGTTTTCATGTATAATTGTAAAATGTAATTTTTTATATAAATGTTTTCATGTATAATTGTATAAATTTATGATGATGATGATGGTGGTTAACATCTAGACTAATTTTTTGGTCTATCAAACCTAAAGAAAAGAGTTATTTAGTTTGATTTGAGATTTTATTCTTATGCTCAAAAAACTTGGAGAGAAGCCTCTTGAGCTCACTATAATTTTGACATCTTAAAAGGTTAGGAAATTCAGTATTGCAACAAAGATTATGAAATTGAGCTCTAATGTGGTTATAAGCGGGGCACTCTAAAAGAAGTGATTTTCATCCTCCATGTTCATATTCTCACAAAAATGACAATACTTCGTCAACAAAATTATAGTGATATAAAGACATTTATTCCCTTTCTTTTGATCATAGAAATTATCTACAGCACAAACTTTGTTTAATAAGTATAATAACGTTAGCAAATGTTTTCTGTATTCTGAAGTCACAAACAACAGAAAGCACGTACTTATATAATAAATGTAATAATGTTATAAACCTACATCAAACCTTAGTTTAATAAATATAATAACGTCACCAAAGCGTCAACCCTGTCAAATCAAGATCATTCATCTGAATGTGTCATGAGAGTCGTTCTCATTCATTGACTCGGAGAAATTTAACACTTCAAAAGTTATCTACGTGAGATCATTTTGGAAACATTATTTGTGAAATAAAATTCATTACAACAACAAAATTTTACAAATTGTGATCCATACAAGATAAAAGTGAAAATGCCCCAAGTAACTTGGACGCAACCTTTCGTACTTATCAAATTCTACAAGTTGGAAGAGTCCATAGATCCTATTGTTGATTGCGCGCCATTGAAATTCACCATTTTTTTAATATAGAAAATTCAATAAATCATACATAATCTTCAACAACTTTCTGAGAAAGATTTGTACTACCTGTAGATATTCAATAAATTATACATGATCTGCCATAACTTCATGAAAAAGATTTGCACTAACCTGTACCTATATACAGCTATGTGCATGAATTAGTCACGTATCAATCACTCTCTGCAATTGGTCAACTGATGAAAAAAGAATCCCTTAACCGTCTGCCTCATTGCATGTGACTTCAATATATTTAATGGAAGGGCACATGATTTCGTGGAAGTAAACATAAGATTCTTAATCCATCCACTAGGGCAAGTGAATGCCAAGTTCTAATTAAAATATAATACAAATAGAGTTGTTAAGTTGACTTTTACTGCATATGAAAAATCTTAATTGACAGCATTATATTTATATATACTAGCATACCTTCATACCGAAGAGAATAAAGGGTGGAAACACTGAAAAAAAAAAGAGGAGGAGAAGAGTGTAGTTATTAGGATAATGGTTTAATGTGTACATCTAAGAGTATAAAGTTCATCAAAAATAATTAAAAATGTATTTACTTAAAATTAACAGTGTTACGTGAATTAAAAAAATATGATTAAATATATTTTATTATGTTTTCCAAAAAATGAAACTTATTAGTGATAGGTACTTCCAAATTCGAGCATATTAACACTAATTAATTTTTGTTTTTTTGATGCATTATATTATCTAATAGTGAAAGGACTATATTTGGGTGGGCCAAATTTTGTTCTATTACAAGAATTACATTGATGGTCACATGTAGATGAAGATAAATCAACACATGAAAACCAATGTTATTAACTAAAGGGTGTTTTTGATAAATAAATAAAAAATATGTATGCACAAATGCTTGTAGAGTTTTAAGTGGTCAGAATAAGAACTATTATCACCCACTTTCTTCACTCTCTATTACCTTACCAATTTATAGTACTACATGAGGAGGAGAAATGCATTGAATTCAAATTATTGAAATGAAAATGGTTGACTCTATCATGTTGCAAGTAACATATTGTCATGTCAAAAATGGCAATTATAAAAGAGAATAAAATTTGTGTAGGCTCCATATGCTCATGTAACATATTCTCGTATCACTAATGCAAATACAATGATGCTTGTGTAAAATATTCTCACACCACCATTGTCGTCCTTAAAGGAGCATAGTATTTGTGTAGATACCATAATAGAGCTCAAAGAACCATAGTCCCATATATTTCAAATGGGATTTCCAATATTTTATTATAATAGAACCAAAAGTTCTTAGTTCAAACACAACCTTAAATGAAGATTTTGAAAACATTATAGAGAAATATCACAAGTGTTATTTTGTTTTGAATTGGATACATTTGGCCAAATTACTTTTTATTTTGAATGATTTTAACTTATATCAAATCTTGTAGAGGAAATCAAGACTTTGGCCAAACACAACATTGTTTTGGTTTGTTTAGTTGAAAATGTTAATTTAGAGGTAAGAATCATGTGAAAAATTACCAATGCATGCATGTGGCACATGAAGTTGAGATATCATAGGGGAGATCATCAACTAACAATCATAACCCTATGATTTCATGATGGAATTGTTCATCCCATCCCCAGTAGTTCTAGATATTTATAATGATTTAACACAAATTGTTTATTATACCATGCATTCGCATTAGTACGATTGAAAATTCGTATAATTTGATTTTTCATTTAAGGCTAGTTGGGATTTTTTATACTAATTAATAGGTTGGGCACTCATACCCATGTTAGCATGTTTTTATTCAAATTAACTTTAAGTAAACTTAGAGGATACAAATAATTTGTTCAAAACCCAAATAAAGAAAAACAATGTTATGATTTAGGTTTACTGTCATGGAAAAATAAATCTAAATGTTAGTAAATTAAGTGTCACACTAACAAAATTTCAATTTGATCAAAATTTTAGTTGTAGCTTCAAAGGAAAAAAGGTAGGATCCATGACAACAATTGAATGAGATGGGAATGAAATGTTCCTACTATGTAATATCAAATGAAATAATTTTAGTATGCAAATGGGAAGTGTAATTTCCATTTAATCTTTGAAAAAAAATACATTTTTTTAATGTTAAAACATCAACTTTTGAGAAGATCAATACAATAAATTAATTATAAAAATTATAATAACGATAATGTAACATACATATCCTAAATCCTCTACATCATTATTCTTATATTGGAAATAAATATGAAATAGAAAACAAAAACCGATTAAATGAAAGAAAGAAAGAAAAAATTGAAGAACTATAAATGGCACACTCTAACTAATAGGCAAAATGGGATTTTCCCTAGGAATAAGACAATAGAATTTATGGGGAGATCATGATTTCTTGTTGTTTAAAAATGCATAAATGAATTCAACACCCTGAAAATCCCTAGGACATTTTAACTTTGAAAATTAATCAACTTAAACATATAATTCTTAAAATCCTCAAACAAATTTTGGCAAATTGACCAGAAAAAATGCCCAAGAAAAAATCCATTTTGTCTATGAGTTATACTATGCTATTAAAAAATATGAAAAGAATCTCGAAGCTCACAAAATATGAGAAAATTGAGTTCAAACCGTACACTTGTAAGAAACTGAAAAATATGAGTTGCAAGTATGACTGCATTGGGCTCAAGCTATAAGAATTTAACTGATGTAGAGACTATAAAGAAATATGATAATTATAGTATAAAAATATTCAATGTGTGTGATGGCAAGATAAGGGCCGAGGCGAGTGAAAAATAAATAAATAAACAAAGCAAAACTCAATACATGTCTTTTTTTAATTAGATATGTACATACAAAAAAAGGTTGAGGGAAACCCTTCCCCTATAGAACACCTTTAGTGTAAAAATATATATTAATAAAAAATAAACACCAACAACTTCTTAAGCTCCCCCATTTTTAATATAATGATTAGACATTGAATCTTCACTTTCAATATCGATGGTCATTTTAGAAACATGTAAAATTCTAGAATTTCATTACACCTTCTTTAGAAAATAATGAAGAGGGAGAAAGACGTGAGTAACCACCCCTTCATAATTTGTTTATAAAGATAAAAATAGACTCATAAATAACAATGACTTTAGAGGTATCCAAATATCTCAACCATTAATTTCAATTAATCTTGATTATCTTACCAATTTATAGTACTACTTGGGTAGGAGAAATGCAATGAATTCAAATTAGTGAAATGAAAATGGTTGATTCTAACATGTTGCGAGTAACATATTGTCATGCCAAAAATTCCACTTACAAGGAGAATAAAATTTGTGTAGACTTCATATGCTCATGTAACATATTATCACATCACCAATGCAAATACCATGATGCTTATGTAAAATAATGTCACACCACCAATGTCGGCCCTAAAAGAGCATAGTATTTGTGTAGATACCATAATAGACCTTAAAGAACCATAGTCCCATAGGTTTCAAAAGGGATTTCCAACGTTTTCTTGTAATATAATCACAAGTTCTTAATGCAAACAATCTTAAATGAGGGTTTTGAAAACATTATATATAAATATCATAAGTCTTATTTTGTTTTGGATTGGGTATATTTGGCTAAATTACTTTTTATTTTCAATGGTTTTAATGTATATCATAGAGGAAATTAATACTTTGGACAAATACAACGTTGTTTTGGTTTTTTTTTTTTTTTTTCAGTTGAAAATGTTAATTTAGAGGTAAGAAATTTGTGACAAATGACCGAGGCATGCATGAGGCACATGAAGTTGAGATATCATAGGGGAGTTCATCAACTGACAATCCTAACCCTATAATTCCATGATGGAGTTTTTCATCTCATTCCCAATAGTCCCAAATATTTATAATGGTTTAACACTAATTGTATACTATAACATGCATACGCATTAGTACGATTGAAAATTTGTATAATTTATTTTGCCATTTAATTCTAGTTGGGATTTTGTTTAGTAATTAATAGGTTGGCCACTCATACCCATGTTAGCCTGTTTGTATTCAACCTAACTTTAAGTAAACTTGGTGGCTAAAACTAATTGGTTGAAAATCCAAAATAAAGAAAAACAATGTTATGATTTAGATTTACTGTCATGGAAAAATAAATCTAAATGTTAGTAAATTAAGTGCCACACTAACCAAATTTCAATGTGATCAAAATTTTAATTGTAGCATCAAAGGAAAAAAGTTAGGATGGAGGACTACATTTGAATGAGATGGAAATGAAATGTCCCTACTATGTAATATCAAATGGAATCAAATGGAATCACTTTAGTATGCAAATGGGAAGTGTTGTTTCCATTTAATCTTTGAAAATAAGGACATTTTCATTTTAATGTTAAAACATCAACTAGCTTTTGAGAATATCAATACAACAAATTAATTTTAAGAAATGTAATAAAAATAATGTAACATGCATATCCTAAGTCATCTACATCAATTTTACTATATTGGAAATAAATATGAAATAGAAACAAAAACCAATTAATAATAATTTAAAATTAAAAAATAGAAAGTGAAGAATTATAAATGGTGCACTCTAACTAATAGTTGATATGGGTTTTTCCTCGGAATAAGGCAATAGAATATAAAGGGAGATTTTGATTTCTTGTTGTTTAAAAATGCATAAATGGATTCAACACCCTGAAAAACCTGCAACACTTAACTTTGCAAATTAATCAACTTAAACTTATAGTTCTTAAAAATCTCAAATAAATTTTGGCAAATTGATGAGAAAAAATGTCTAAGAAAAAGATCATTTTTTCTATGAGGTAGACTATACTATTAAAAAATATGAAAAACATCTCAAAGATGGCAAAATATGAGAAAAGTGAGTTCAAATCGTACACTTGTAAGAAACAGAAAAATATGAGAGGCAAGTATGACTACATTGGGTCCAAGTTACAAGAAGTTACCTAATGTAAAGAATATAAAGGAATATGATAATTACAATATAAAATATCAAATGTGTGTTGGCAAGATAAGGACAGATGGAGAGTAAAACAAAAAAACAAAATCTCAATACATGCTTATATTTAATTGGATATGTACCAACCACAAAAGAGTGAAGGCAAAAATCCATATTAATTAAAAATAAAGACCAGCAACTTCTTAAGGTCCACCATTTTGTAATAAAAATGATTACACATTGAATCTTTACTTTATTTAGATAATTATTTTAGAAATATGTAAAAGTAATTCTACCTTCTCAAAAACATAATGAAAAGAGAAAAAGAAGTAAATAATCACCTTTTATAATTTATTTATAAAAATAAAAATAAACCCACAAATAACACTGATTTTAAAAGCATGCAAATCTCTCAACCATTAACTTCAATTAATTGATTTAAAATTTTAATTATATATAATATTTAAAATTATTTTATATTAAAATATATGTTATATATATTATTAATTTATTTATTTTAAAAATTTATAATTAAAATTGATAGTAAATTATAAAAATAAAATATATAAGTAAATATATTGACACTATCGTGTGGAACATTAAAATGATTCTTTGGTAATATTCCTTCACATCACTTTTAATTAAGAAATGAAGTTTGCTATGAAAATTACTTTAAAAAATATATACATGAGACACAAGTGTAATAGTAAAGTAAAACTTCTTGTTTTTTAATTGGATGTGGACAGACCACGAAACTAATGAAACCTTCTTGTTTTTTAATTCGATGTGGACAGACCACGAAACTAATGAAACCTCCTTACAAAATACTTTCGGTATAATGAATGCCAAATTCTAATTGCAATAGGATTTTAGGAATTTGGTTTGTGTATAAATTTTTTGGTGGAAATCACATGTAAGAAAATTACAATAAGATTGTTAAATATCTTTAAAAAGAAATGACATCTTAAAAAAATTTGAAGTAATTAGATTATAAATAGTTTACTAATTAAATTTGTAATTTCAAGGGTTTATATTCTTAAAGTATATTATTATTCATAAAGTTTATAATATTAATTTTAGAGTTTAATTTAAATCTTTTGAGTTTATAATACAAATTCATTGATCCCGGATGCGGGTGTATAGACGGGCGTTAAATATGATGGGACAGGGGTGGGGCGAGGTGGGGCGACACCTGCCTACCCAGGACATGGTGGATAATTGGCTTTTGATCGACGGATCTCCGCATTTAAGCAGCGCAGGGATCAATGGCATTGTATTAAGTGGTTCCGGATTTCATATCCTGTCCTCCGCTCCGGTTCATGCCTCTGCATGCTCCAGCATGCTTCAGACTTCGGCTCTCTTCAATGTAACAGTTATGGCGGGTGCTTCTCGATGCGTGAGAGGGGCAAATAAATTGAAGCCAGGCCATGGGCTATCTGTGGAGCTGCTTCCGTCGAACCACTCGCATTTCTATCTGGCCTCTGGCCTCAGTTCTGGATTCTGTCTGTATGGTGTTGGCTCTGTCATCCCTGCTGCCTCTCGTTGCTTGAAGGGGGAGGCAATTTTGGAACTTCGCTCTGGTCTTTTAGCGAAGCCGCCTCCATTGTACCTCTGGCATTTCACTCGGGCCTCTAGCCTTTGTTCTGGCTTATATCTGAATTGTTTCAGCCCTGTAATCGTTGTGGCTCGGCCTCGCTTTGTTCTCGCGACTGTTGTCTCCCCTATGCCTCGTCTGCGCCATAGAATGCGGTGCCGCAGGGGCGGCACCAGGGGCCATCCTCTGCGCGCGCCTTCCAGCCCATCTTCCGATTCGCCTTCCCTCTCCAGCGATTTCCTTACCAGCCACTACCCTCGCACCTGCAGTGGGAGAGGGTGTTTTCATGATTCCAGCCACAGTTTGGGCTCCCCTGCTCCCCGTCCTCCTGCCACCTTGCCTTCTCCCATGACTGGCTCCGCGCTTTTCACCTTCAACTGTTCTCTGAACCGCCCTAAGATAACCACTCACATTACGGTGGTCTTCCATGAGGAAGCTCAGTTGGGGGAGCCAAGCTCTCATCCGGTGGACCTTGGCTCTAAACATGCACAGACTTCGAACCTCCAGATGGGGATTGGCAGCGTGTCTATGCAGGCTCCGGATGCTCAAGCTCGCAGCGCTCATGATGTTGAGATGGCGCCGGTTGATCCTGGTCCTTCTGAATCCGAAGCTGCTCTTGCTAGGGATCTGCTTGCAACAGGTTGTTGTCGTATAGTTGAAGAGCCTCCAGATGATTAGTTTTCTCACTGTGGTCTTGTTATCTTACCTTGCGGCCCATACAATTGGGAAAGTTTCTGTTCAAACTGCTATGTTGAATTTTTGTTTATTTTTGGAACTCTCTAAACTCTGCAACATCAAGAAGATCATAATTTGCTCCCCTGCGTGGGTTTTGGTAATCTGTTCAAGACTGGTTTCCCTGTCATTGGGCAGTCTCCATATATGTTTATCTTGACAATTCTGCCTTTCACCAGGGCAGTGGTTTTGACTACGGTCACGATGTAATTTTACTCCCTTTGTTAATAGATTAATCTTATTTAGAAAAAAAAAAATACAAATTCATTGATTTTATTAATCTTTAGTTTAGAATATTAATATTTTGGCTTTAATATTAATATTAATCTCTTGGATTTATTTTCAGTTTAATATTGATATCTTGGATTTATACTTTGTAATATTAGGGTTTACAATATTAATCCTCTGAGGTTTATAATACTAGTTTGTTGAGTTCATCGATCCCTTGGATTTATAATATTAATGTGTTTAGTTTATTAATCTTTTAGGTTTATAATACTAATAATTAGTTGGGTTCATTAATCCTTTGGGTTTTTAATGGGTTTAGAATATTAATAATTAGTTGAGTTCATTAATCCCTTGAGCTAAAATATCAATTCTTTGGGTTTTTAATCCCTAGGTTCTATAATATTAATTCCTAGGGTTTATTGATTGTTTATGTTAATAATCCCCAAAGTTTTTAATATTAATCCTTGGGTTTATAATATTCATAATTGCTTGGGTTTATTAATCTCTTGGGTTTTTATTGTTAATTGTTTGGGTTTATTAATCTCATAGGCTTTTAATATTAATCCCTTGGGTTTTTAATCTGTTTGATTTCTATTATGAATAATCCTTTGAATTTGTAATATTCATCCTCTGGACTTATAGTGTCAATCTATTTGGTTTATAATATTTATCCCTTTTACCAATAATAATTATAATTATTAACAATAATTGTTAATAATTATAATCATTGATAATTAATAATAATTCTCTATAATTAATATTTAATAATTTATAAATATTAATCATTATTACTAATTACTCATTATTATTATCTATTACTTACTAATCATTTTTAATTTTTAATATTTATATTTATATTAATTATAATTATTTATATCTATATTATATCTAAATTTCTGTGATTAATACATGTTTTTATAAAATTAAAAAATTAATAAATGTATACTAATAATTAAGATAATAGTGAAAAATAAATAAGTATTATTACTACTATTATAATATAATATTAATTTTGTTATATATATATATATTAACACTATACATCTAATAATTATTAATGTGATTGATAAATGTCTATTAATCTATATCAACCACATTTACTAATATGATTGATATATATATGAAACACATATACAATATACACTAATAAATATATATGACGTACATATACAACCACATTAATAAATATAGTTATGATCATTCTAATTACACTATAATACAAATAAAATTGTTAAATTAACTTTTACTTTTTATTATTACTGGTCAATACTACATTTACATCTTAAAAAAAAACCTCAAAATGATTAAATTATAAATAGTTTAATAATTAAACTTGTAATTCCAACCCCTAAATAATAAAAACTCTCCCAAATATATTACAAATAAATTACCCCTAAAATTGATTGTTGCATATATTTTCTTTTATCAGACTTTGAAATGTTCCACCCTGTGTGAGTAGAAATGGTCAAAGTCCAAATCATTTAAGATTGATTGTTGAATATATTTTCTTTTATTGGACTTTGAAATGTTCCACTCTGTGTAGGTAGAAATGGTCAAAGTCCAAATCATTTAAGGATATACTGCACAAGTGTTGTTCACATTAAGATATTTGCTCAACGCATTTACTTATAAACAACCCCATTATGTACCCGGAGACTCAGCGCTGCTTGACTCGGCCCGTTTCACGAAATGTGTTGGTCAACCTTCCAGAAAACCAAACAGCTGGAACACGTTTCCAGATAATATCTGCCTCTCGCCAGTCTTATCTCATCAATTTCTAGCACAAGTTCCCACCATAAATACAAGCAAATAGACTCGTATGTCCATCCATTGTTCTTCTTTTGGAGAATCGCAGCTCTAGTAATTCCTATCCGCGATTTTCATTTCTGCGAGCCATGGCTCATCCCCAGAAATATTTGCTAATTTTTCTGCTCTCCATGACCACATCTTTAGTTTATTGCTCCTCATCTCAACCTGCATATCACCGGGGCCATCATCCGCATAAGAAACATGGCGGAGGAGTGAAGGCCGCCTACTGGCCATCATACACAGTCTCTTTCTCGCCTCCATCATCCATTAATGCGGGCCTCTTCACGCACATCTTCTATGCTTTTGCAAACTTAAACGACCAGACGTTCCACGTGGAATTGCCTGCCCTGGCTGACCCAGCTGCTGACCCCGCGGAATTCACCCCAACTCTGCTGAAGAAAAACCCCTCTGTTAAGACACTCATTTCTATCGGCGGCGGAGGATCGAATGCCACGGCCTTCGCTTTAATGGCCAGCAATGCTTCCCACCGCAAGGTGTTCATAAATTCAGCCATCGCCGTGGCCAGAAAATACGGTTTTCACGGCCTCGACCTCGACTGGGAGTTTCCCCAAAACGCGACGGAGATGAAAAACTTAGGCACGCTCTTCGCTGAATGGAGGCACGCCATTGAAACGGAAGCCAAGGTGTCGCGTCGCCCTCGCCTTCTTCTCACCGCGGCCGTCTATTTTGCCGAGTATTTCTTGCTAGCCGCCGACAAGAGAGCGTACCCGGCGGCCTCCATTGCCCGAAATTTGGACTGGGTGAACGCCATGTGCTTCGACTATCACGGCTCGTGGGACACTTCCGCCACCGGAGCTCATGCGGCCCTCTACGATCCCTCCTCCAACATCAGCACCAGCTTTGGAATTGGATCGTGGCTCCACTCCGGTGTTCCCCCCAATAAAGTTGTCATGGGAATGCCTCTCTACGGGCGTTCCTGGATACTGAAAAGCCTAAACGAGACAGGGATTGGAGGCCCCGCCGTGGCTGCCGGTCCCATTCTAAACCTGAGCAACGAAACAGGCGTGATGTTTTTTTCTGAGATCAGAAATTTCATAAGACAAAAGAAAGCAACAGAGGTCTTTGACAAAAAAACTGTGTCGGCCTACGCATACTCCTCAGACCGGATCTGGGTTGGTTACGACAACAAACAGTCCGTGGCAGCAAAGATTTCGTTCGCTAAAAAGAAGCATCTCTTGGGTTATTTCTTCTGGGCTCTCAGTCAAGACAGCAACTGGATGCTTTCCACTCAAGGTAAATCAATTGCTCCATTGTTAAAATTGCATCTGAATAAAACATTTTAATTAATATCATTTTATCTTGCCGACTGTGATTAATGACTAAATTGAGGATTTTGGTGGTGCAGCTTCTAAGTCGTGGAATAAATCACGATAAGCCCGATATAACCATCGCGACGTCAGTGCCGTGGCGTTGTGAATTATGAAGACAAACATCTATGATCGAAAACAGCAATCACTAGATTCTGTACAATACTCACAGGCGCTGAGTTATTTTCTTTCAGCAAATAAATCAATAAATAATTGCGATCTCTGACCTACCATTTGTTTGGAGATCAAATGTATTTCGATCTTCCACGTACCAATTTTTTTAATACGAAAGCCATATGATTCCGAGTAGTCTATAATGCGATTTTTTTGAAGGTTTTTACAGTAGTTTTTTCAGGTCTAATTTCTCTAAACTCTGGCAAGAATTCATTGAAAATAGAAGTTTGATGGATAACCTTGTACAATCGAAGTGCCCTAAGAGTTTTTCAGGGCCCTGAATTCATATATACAATTAAAACACCAATTTAAATAACAAAAATCAAGATTTTACCTCAATTTTTTTCACCAAATTCCGGCACCTGAAATTTCAAAAAGTCGCACTAAAGACAACTCCATATGATTCAGTTACACTTTGGCTATGTCCTATTTCACAGATATTTAAGTCAGATTTACGCCTTTATCATTGCTAATTTTGAGGCCTCGATAAATTACGAAAAAAAATATTACGTTAACGTAATACTGTTCTAAAACTCAACAATACTTTATTATAAATATACATATGCTTGTTTTCTAAGATCCGCATAAATATTACTATGTGTAGCGGGAATGAATTTTCTAATAAACTACATTTACTTTCATTGTTCTATGTAGTTGTGCAGTGCACGCCATTCTTCCGTTGACTTTGTTTTTAATTATAGTGTCTTTTCTAGCAAACAAAATTAAAAAGAGACATTTATGGAATCTTATGAAAATATATATATAATTAAATTAATAAAATATAATTATGTCGATAGATACCTTTATTTTAGAATAAGGTTTTTAATTTGTATTTATTATTAAATATATCATAAAATATTTTATAAATGTTAAATCGATATCATTTCTATAATAATTATCTATATTAAATTAAAATTCTAAAAGTTTTATTCCAATATACACACCTATATATATTATTCAATTTCAAATATAAATAATTTTTGAAGTAAAGTATTTTTAAAATATTTTGAATTCATGTTTTTTAATACTACCAAATAATAGTGATATTTTGAGTTGATGTTTTTAATAGTGCATCTCTGTTTATTTATTTTTTTCCCTAAAACTAAAAAATATTATTTTTTTCCCTAAAACTAAAAAATATAATTTGGATATTTCTAAAATAGAAATCAAAATGAAAAATCTTTCAATTTAATTGATTTTTTAATAGATATTTTATTTTAGTTTTAAAATGTGCTTAGTCATATATAAAGAAGAAAGATTAAAGATTAATTGTCAAGTGGGAAAAAAAAAATTAAAGAGGTTAAAAGAAGTTAAAATAAAACAATCACATTAAAACACTATTGCAAAATTTTGAACACCTAGAAATATCAACATTCAAAAGTAAACTTTCCTTTGAGAACACATCTACTACAACATTATGCTCCCTTTAATAGTGAAGGATTTGAAGATCATCAAACAATTGTTGTAATTGTCAAATCTTCCTTTTCCATGATTCTAACAGAAGGATTCTAAGATCCACCTTTTGATTGAACTCGTTCACTATTATTTTGAACACCTAGAAATATCAACATTCAAAAGTAAACTTTCCTTTGAGAGCACATCTACTACAACATTATGCTCCCTCTAATAGTGAAGGATTTGAAGATCATCAAACAATTGTTGTAATTGTCAAATCTTCCTTTTCCATGATTCTAACAGACGGATTCTAAGATCCACCTTTTGATTGAACTCGTTCACTATTATTTTGGAATCACCAATCAATTTAAAAACCTTTACCTACTGCCACAAAGGTACCGACAAAGAAATCTTGATTCAACGACAAAGTTCGTACCATTTACAATGCCCAACTTACATTTTAGAACCACACTCTAAGACAAAAGAAAGAGAATATTAGCCCCGCAATTTTCCCTTTGACAAGCATCATTGAAGAAAACCTCAAATATTTCCTTCAGATAACACCAACTCGCTTATAATTCCTATTTTTTTCATTTTCAAGGGCTTGCATTGTTCCAAAAAAAGAAACTCTAGAGTTATCTGCAATTAATATTGAGCATACAACACCATCCTAAAAGAGAACTTTGTTTCTCCCTAACCAAGTGCCCCACATCACAAACCCCATGAGAAATTTAAAAGAGGACAAACTAAATCTTTGAACTCACGGCCACAAACTAATCCGGATTTATGCCAAAACGCAACAGAATAAACACATAACCAAAAATACAGAGATGTAGCGGAAATAACACTTCGTTTCATTAATATCAAAGAACTGAAATTTGCTTACAGACAGAATGGAAATAAAACTGGCTAGGGCACTGGTAGCTATCTTTGAGAAGAGATGTGGCGGCTGCAGGCCTCTGAACTGCGTTACAATGAGGCTCGAGGGCCTATTTATTATTGAGAAACAATGGAGAACCCTAAACATCCCAAAAACCTAACCCTAGGAGATGAAGCGCCAAAACTATGGGCCCAGTTTGGGTAAATTGGTGTTTCAACTTCCCAGGGACGTAACTTTGGCATACTATCTCCGTTTGACGCACATGATACATCATTAGAAAGCTCTATCCGAGGACTACAGCTGTCGGGACGAATTTTATCAAAAAATTCGATGGTGCTTTCATACCCAAAAACGTCGTTTAGGGCCTCAAAACGGCTCCGGAAGTTCAGGACCCGAAAAACTGCTAAAAATAGTAAGTTATGCCGAAACTGAAAAACTGAAAGAGACAATGGTGGGGGCCCAAGTGGAATAGGCGGGTGGCCACCAATATCCACCTGGATCACAAACTTTCTTCAACAAAGTTCCCAAACCACCATATTTTTATTTTTAGGACTAACAAAACCTCTTTCCAATGAGTCTTCACAAAAGGGAAAAAAATAAAAAATGGTCATGTTGATGGTGTTGGACACACCAACATTTAGGGGATCTCCCCAATATGAAGTCCCATTTAGACCTCATGTCATTTGGTGTAGGATTCCCATCCGGAAATATGGCACAGTTGTCGCTGCAGTGGATGTTAATGACATGCCTTGGATACAATAACACATAGAGTGATGTATGATGAATTTGGTGAAAGAAAGTGTGTGACCTTGCAAAAATTCAAGTGCAATTCATGAAGGTTCCAACACATGAGAGGAAAATGAGTGAGCCCCTTAGAAGCATATATTAGTACGCAGATCTAAAGAGACACACGAGCATAAAGACATCACAAGCTAATATGTGAAATAATTCACAAGTTAATAGTGATGAAATGATACAACATCATGCATTCAACAAGATTCATACCAATGCAAACGAAATAGTTCATAAACATAAGTGTAAGTTAAATAGCATGCATTGAAAATACAACAATAATACTCCTACTATATTCACAACATATGCATGAAAATGTGTTGCCTTTGAGCTTTTATTAAAGTCAAAATTTCAATCATACATATACCATTGACACACCACTAGCCCTAATAGTGGAATGTGAAGTCACCTGCTCCTCCAAAGAAAGATACTCCCTCTACACTACGAAGAAGCCAAGGCTCTCAGAAAACTCCAAAGCTCCTAATTCTAAGCCCAAGCCTAGCCAAAAGCTTGGCTCCCAAAACCCCTTTACATGAGTTATGAGGATGTATTTATAACAAAAGGGGGTGAATCTTCACATCCCCTTTTGTGACTCTTGGACTTTCCTTGTGACTCTTCAACTTCTTTAAAAATGACTATTAAATTACATTATATCATGACTCTTCACATTCCATAATTAACACTTGGAATTTCACTTACAAATTATTTACAAAAGAAAATTACAATACACTAATATCCATATAAGACAAAATATGGTAGAGACAACTTGACAGCCTAACAAGAAAAAAACATTATCATGCTTGAGGTTGGGGAAACTCTAGCTCAGCAACTTCCACTTGATGTCTCTCGGTCACATATCGGTGCCAAGCTTGGTATTGTGCGATGAAATCCACAAACTGTGTGATGGTGTCTACTTGGAAGCAAACTCTAGCCTCCATTGCATCCAGGTACAATGATGTGGAACTCGTTTGAACTTCCTTCTGGAGCAAGAGAAACATTGTTCTCACTTAGATAGGGTCACCAATGTATTTCTACATGTTTTGTCTATTCAGCTCAAAATCTTCGTTGGTGTAAATTTGTGAGTTGCTCCAAGTAATCTTCGATCTCCTACCTGACCTAGTTCTTAGGTTTGGCTTCTGTGAGTGAGCCAACTGATGGGATCATGTGTGTGTTTACCAAGAAATCCAGACTATTATATAATCGTACATACAAGGCCTGAATGCTACCAATGAACGAGGTGAGATTCTTGTTGTTCTGGATCAACATCTGAACTCTTACTTTCTCGAGCTCTGCCTGTTTTTATTTCCTAATTCAAGTGGTGCCCCTTTGTATCTCATTGACCATTCATGCATGTCAGCGATGGAAGCTTGTAAATTCCTGAGAGTTTTGAAAAAGTATTTACACTTATGTTGCAAGCCATCTGATTGGAAAACTACCTTATGTACAGTAGCAAGCTCTCCATAGAGGTTCTGCATGGTCTCTCCATGGTGTGGAGGATGAGTTCTGAGCTGCTGCATAGAGTTGTTCTACTTCTTTCCTAACAACCTGCATGTTGTGTGCCAATTACTTATTATCAAACATCAAATACTGAGTGTTTGACCTTGATGCACCTGTGAAGGCCAAGTTGGTTGCAGCAATGGCATCGAGATTCTTCCTTTGACTGCCACTATCAACTTTTCTCTAATGAATTCAGGCGATGTGAGGCCATCCCGAAAATTCTTCTTATACGTCTGTACAATATTCCTTGAAAGTTCATTGTACAAAAGATTGTATCTGTCCATAATTGTATCATCATCGAGAGGAAAAATTCCTCTTCTTCGCTTGGAGTTAACTCTGCTATTAGAGGTGGTGGAGACTAACTGGTGACTTGTTGTGTATTGGGAATCGAGTTGACATATTGATTCTGCGGCTCCGGTTCCCTATCCATTTCATAGATCTCTATCAACTCTTCAATATTTTGAGCAAGCTCCTGGTCCTACATCTATCCGCTCTCCACATCTACCAGTTGTCAGTTCTTTTCTTTCTCTTTAGCTTGATTCTGTGTTATTTCTTCTACAATTGTGCTTCACCTCTCTTCCTCTTATTTCTTATGCTTCTCTTATTTTTCTTGATTCTTCTTTTATTCCTCCAATCTCCTATGCTCTTCGATCTTCCTCTGTTCTTCTCTCTGCATCCTTTGTTTCCTCTTCACCTTTACTTCTAAAGTCTCTTTCATAATAGCTATATTTTCTTTCATATTGTCGCTTCATTCTCCCCGCAGACTATAAGAAACCTTTCTCTTTCCATTATCCTACACATGGTTTCTCCCTTCCATTAGAACTACTTACAACGTAGCTACCTTATGTGGAGTCACCTATGAAGTTCCTACAAAAATGACCGGCTCATGGGATTTGGAGGCATTATAGCAATTCTTCCATGGATCCTCCTCTAGCTAATGAAATGTCTCACTGAGCCACTAGAAGTGAATTCTCGCACAGTCGTATTTGCAAATATCATGGGGATCATATGAATTAAAGTCCTATGTATTGAATGCAAACTTCTTTATTACCTTTCCTTCGGTATCCGCAACTTTCAGGTTCTTGATCTCGTACAATGCAATTTACATAGGAAGAGTTGGACATGGTTTTTTCTTCTTCCTGTGCAAAGCTATTGATAACCCTATAGAGAGATGATATGAAACTTACTACATGACATGCTTATCAGTGGCATATCTTGGAAAAAAATGTGGTGAATTCTGACCATCGAACACTCGAAGGAAGGTGACATCCAGTGAGGTAAACCAATTTGTTATCTCTACTACTCCCTCCATTGCTCCACATGGCATGCAAGGTGGTTCTTCCTCAAAGATCATTTTGTAAAACGGAATGAGGAAGTGGTCAGTTAGCTTCTCCATTACTCCTCGATGGCTGCAATCCGAGAGTAGTCTTCAATGTATGTACACGGCAGGGTCTCGAGGTGTCCAAGTCCAGTCCATGCCAGGGAATGCATTATGTGCACATATTACATCTATTAAATATGCAGACATGTAGAACCTTTCTTTCCCACCCTTGGGAGGATTTTGGGCATTTACTACATGGACTCTTAACTATTGAGCCAATGGATCTAACCATTTGAACGGCATCCTCTCGTTCACAACTTGGTTCAATAAGACTTCCCACCCTTCAAGAAAGGTATCTATTCTCTGTTGATCATAGATTATGCAAGCTAAGATAACCAAGAGATGATAAGCCCTCCTATGTGACTTTGTCTTTTATGTGTTGGTGGGTATCTATCGAAACTTTGATGGCTCCTTCACCCAACCTTTAACAATATCCTTTGTGCTCATATATTTTTTGGTTGCATAGAAGTATGAGTCCATCAGTGTTTCTGGCACAGGTAAATGGTACATAAGACGATAATATTCTACCAAAAAAGTAGCAAGGTTATGTGCACTAGCACTATTCAAATTCATAGTCTTCACATCAATATGTGAAACAATCCAGCTAATAACATATGCACATGGGAAGGTTGGATATCTGCATGAAACCCTATGTAATCCAGACAGTTGAACACTAACATATACCTGTCAGTCCTCTAGATTTTCCTAGAAGATCTTTGCTGAAAAATCTTCATTGACTTTCTGACATGTGAGTTCTGATTCATTTTCCACAAAAAATTGAGTGTTTGAATACACTGGAAAGTTTACTGGTGTCCTCTCATCTACTTCTCCACTATATATTTTTTTTGGTATCCTTTGAGGAAGCTCTCTTTGGTTCCATGGTAAAAGTAACCGTTGAAGAAAAGTCTCAACAATTGTGGTGCCTGTGGGGGGGGAAAGACACTAATGGAAAGAAAACATCGGCCTTTTCAAATCAACTCTCAAATCAAGATCAAGCAGCAAACACATGGACCGATGAGAAAAATTGTGAAATTTTCATGATCAAGTGAAGGAGACGGGTTAAGGGAACTATGCATTACACAGCATCAATAGCCAAGGAAGCAGCCTAAGGCTTGAGACTACAGAATGCGCAGTTCATCCTGGGCAGTGGCAGGGAGAGACTGCGCATTGCGTAGTCTCAATGGCCAAGGTGGCAGACTGAGCCATGGAATTTCTCAATGTGGAGTTATTCCAACTTGTATTTTGCATTGTGCATTATTAGAGGCCAATATCTTGGCTTGAGCCTTAGATTTTCACAATTCCCAGCTCGGCAAGGCAGTGCATGCCAAGTGAAGTGAAAATATGCCCAGTGAGGGTGTGGGTAACAAGCAGATCTAAGGGATAATTCAATTTAAAGTGGATGTTTGGCTAAGTATGGATAGATTAGTGTTAATAAAGTGCATAAAATCATCAAATGGAAGGAAAATTAAATATGTGAGGAGAGTCGTCGAAACAGCGATCACCGATGTGCAAAAACAAGAAAAATAATGTGACACTTGTGAAAGTCAAACGATCAACTGAATCAACACTTATACAAGATAATGCAAGTTAAAACACTAGTAATCATGAAGAGAAAGAATCAAAACAACACTCACATAACCGAAATGAATAAAAGCGACAGAAAAAACGACAAAACAAAACTCACCTGGAAAAGCGACGCAAACTCCATTGAAGACTCCTTGATCTCCTTGTGAATACTATAGATCCATTATCGAATGTACAAATGAGATATAGAGACATCAATTAAATATGTTTGAGCATATTAGGGTTTATGATTCACATGCCTAAAATCAAGGAAAAAGTGACACTTGGCAAAAAAATTCTAAAAATAGCACCTTCGAGAAACTAATAATGAATCCCTATTTTCTAGGGATTTTTTTTTTTTCTCTTTTTGTTTTTTGGGAAACTTTCCATGCACATTGCCAAGGAATATTGTGCAATTCTAGTGAACTGGGAAACATCCTAGCTAAGTGCGTTGTGCAATATTTGAGCTCAAAGAATGGATTGTGTAGTTTATGACCTTATTGTTGGGCTACCATCCATGACTACATAGTTCTAAAGCTCAAGGTTGATTTTTCATTATGGATTGCGCAATTTCCATCATCAAGGTTGGCTTCCCTCATGGATTATGCAGTTTCTGGAGGCAAGCCCAGAATTATTGTAAGGTGAAGTCAGAAGGTTAGCTCGTGACTCACAAAGATTAGATAAGTATGAAAACAAACAAACACAAGCACGGATGAAAAGAATAATTCTTGATCAAATCATGAATACTTGATAACATTAAAAGATAAGTTCTTGTGAAAAGAAGGGAAGGCTCCAAAATCAAAGCATAGGAAAAATTTTGGAAGGTGGTCGTAGCAGCTACAACAGGACAATAGATTCATTGTTCTGATGACATAAAACATAAAATCTAGGACCTTCCCATATTTTTTTTTGCTAAAACACCCCATGGGAAAATTATATATATATATTCAAGGAGAAGCCATAGAAAAAGGCAACATTTCAAGGGTCCTTGACCCTTCCAAACTAAATTAAATCACCATTTTAACATGTCATATTTCACTGAATTAAAGCATTGTATCCTTGATTCCCTGAAATTACCCCACATTGCTTATTTTTAGACCAAAAAATTATATCCTCTTCATCCATATTTAAGAAAATAAGTGTTTTCCGAAGTCATCAAAAAAATATTCCATTCATCTATAAAAAGTTGGCAGGATTTGTAAATATTGAGTAAAAGATTGCTTATTTTGATACCATGAAAGTCTATCTTCTTCATCTCTATTTAAGAAAATAGGTGTTTTCCTGAAAGTCATCAAAAAAATATTTCATTCATCTATGAAAAGCTGGCGGGATTTGTAAATATTGAGCAAAATCCTAGAATTGATTCTTAGCATTTGTGGGATAATCTCTAGCAACATCCGAAATATAATAAACATCATGAAAAATTTTAAATTCTACTACAATTCCAAGACATCTTTGCTAATTTTCACTTCTACTAAATGATGTATTTTCAAAAATAACCATCGTTTTTTTTCAAAAATAACCTAGTTCTTCTAACTAAACCAAATTTATCATTTAATTGAATTACAATAAGTAGAAAATATAGCTTGTTTATAACTCTACATTTACTTGATAAAAACATGAAAGTAAAATTTAATCAACAATATATTAAAAATGTAAGAAATTTCATTTGCAATAATTTACTTAAAATAAAACATCAAATAGAATAATATTTGTTCCAGTGGCTTGGTTGGGATACTCCTAACTCTATTGGGATGCTCCTCTTGGCTACTGGGTTGAATTTACCTCCCAACCGACTAGGAATGATTTTTTAGCCCAGGGAACCTCCACAGGTTCCTTAGCCCTCCGAACCCAAGTCCAAATTTCTGTAGTGTGTCCAAGTTAAAACCAACACTCTCCAATAGATCCAAGTTTGAATTCTCTCTTTTTCCTCTCCCTTCCCTCCCTTCTCTTTCTCCACACTTCTCTCCAAAATAAAAGTCTCATATTCCAAAACAAAGACCAAGGATCTCCCCCTCTCCTCTCATCATCCTTCCATTTTATGTTTCTTCCTCTCATCCATCTCAACCACCTATCATTAATTTCAAGACTACCCCTTCATCCTTTTATTTTAATATCCTTGACTTTCCTTACCATATTTTATCCAAAAGTATATTTGACAAGACACCTTGAGAATAGAAATATGAATATTTAATTTGGAAATAAATTGGAGAAGACCATATCTTATCCAAAAGTAGATTTGAGAAGACACATTGGGAATAGAAATATGGATATTTTATTTAGAATTAAATTGGGGAAGACCATATCTTATCCAAAATTATATTTGAGAAGACACCTTGTGAATAGAAATATAGATATTTGATTTAGAAATAAATTGGAGAAGACCATATCTTATCCAAAAGTAGATTTGAGAACACACATTGAGAATAGAAAAATGGACATTTAATTTATAAATAAATTGGAGAAGACCATATCTTATCCAAAAGTAGATTTGAGAAGACGCATTCGAAATAGAATAATAACAAATAATAAAAGTAAAATTAGTAAAATAATATTACATATTCACAAGTGTAGGTTTATACCAATATTACTTAATAATTGTAAGTCAATATCTGCAAGTTAATTAAACACTAATCAAAATTACCCCGATAGGATCAAGTAGGGCATTACATACACCCCTCTTTCAGAAAAATTCGTCCCAAAGTTAGAGGGAAAATGACACAAGGAGTATGAAAGAAGTTTAACAATAACGCATAACAAATTAGAGATAGATATAGTAGTCAAATTAATTAAGTCAAGAAATGATACCACTTCCCATCAAGAGTCTCCAACTAACCTATAACCTCCTATCCTTCCTAACCTACTTCCTCTCCTATTGTATCCATTATCTGATGTAATATATTGTGGCATAAACTATATCAATCTAACCACTAATAAAACCAATATGGTGGTAGCGTCGACTATATCGACCTAACTTCCCCAACAGACAACTGGAAATCATCATCACATGTCTAGGGGAGCGTGCCCATCACTACCTTCCCATGATTCTAGGCTTTATGGTTACACGTTGGGAAATACCTCCACCCCTCCTCAAAACTAGGGTCAACACCCTAATATGAACCAAACTACGGAGTTGGTTGGATACTTGTCATCACATAATTCAGTCGGGCAGTCATGTCACCTGTCATTGATACTTTATCCATGTAATAATAATGCATATCAAGTAGGTATAAAATGTAATAGAACAATTTACATCATATCATTCCTCATTGGATGTCTCAACAGTCCTCCATCTAAAGCATAGGTATTGGTTATCATATAGTTCTTTCCAATTTGTAGGTTAGTTCTCATTCTTGCATATACATAACAACAAACATATATATAGATAAGTGATCTTAATCATGATGTTTTTAAGTCTAGTATCCACGTGTCAATTTTGTACTTCATAATAACATACTAGAAATAAATATTACATGAGATAAATCATAATATTGATAATTCATTCATTAGATAAATCATATCCCCTTAAGTCATACATCAAACAAAAATAACTCTAATAATTCATACACTAGATAAATCATAACCAAGTAAGTTGTACATAAGGTAAATCATACATCAAATAGGTCATACATCAAATATTTTAATCAACAATACATAATCTATATAATTGATTATATAAGTAGTTTCATCTTTCCAACTAAAATTCAGCAATAAAATAACACGAAACTACAAATAGAGCCTTAGCATAGGTAGTTACCTAAGTAAAAAAAGGGCATCACATATGCTCAAACATTTAAGGGTGGTGACGACGTATAGTCTCTGCATCCTCCCAGGTAGCAGATCCTAGGCTATACTTGTTTCACTAGACCTTAACCTGGTCCACCATGTGACATCTGAGTTATCGAACCCTATGGTCCAATATGCGTAATGGTTTTACCATTATGATTCCCATGTTTGATACTTGCAATTCCCTCCAATCCATTTTGTGATATTCATCAGAAACATAATGTCGTAAAATAGATACACTAAAAACATCATGAGTTGTATGCAAATGGGGTGGAAGTTCAAGACGATAGGAAATTGGTCCAATATTCTCCTTGATTCTAAAAGGTCCTATAAATTGAGGTGACAATTTCATCCCTTTCCCAAACAGAATGGTGCTTTTGTTAGGTTAGATACGAATAAAAACTTGGTCTCTTATTTCATAACTACGATCAGTCCTATATACATTGGCATAACTCTTCTGTTTATCTTGTGCTTCATTTAACCTTTTTCAAATATGTCTTACCTATTCCTCCATTTCTTGCACCAATTCAGGCTAAACTATTACTCGGTCCTTCAAATTTTCCCAACTCAATGGCATCCTGCATATACTCCCATATAGATTTGGATAAGGAGACATCCTAATTGAATTATGGTAATTGTTATTATAGGACAACTCTACCAATGGTAAGTAAATTTCCCACTAATTTTGATTATACATGACATACATTCTAAGAAAGTCTTCCATAACCTTATTTACTCTTTCAGTCTACCCTTTTGTTTTTGGATGATATGCAGTGCTCAGGTTCAACTAGGTTCCCAACATTGACTACAAACTTGTCCAAAACCTAGATGTTAAGCCAGAGTCTCTATCATAAATGATATTTGTGGGTAACCCATGTAGTCAAATAACTTTTCTTATAAAAACTTGTGCCACATAATTAGCATCATAAGTGTATCTCACTAGGATGAAATGGGAACTTTTGGTCAATTTATTAACTAAAAACAGTATAGCATTGTTCTTCTATGAAGTGAGTGGAAAACCCACAACGAATTCCATAAAAATGACCTCCCATTTAGACATAGGGATGTCATGCGATTGTAGGAGTCATGCTGGATGGCGATGATAATCCTTCACTCATTGTCATTCAAGAAACTTGGCGACAAACTAGACTATGTTGTGCTTCATGCCTACCCAAAAGAAGAGTTTCTTCATGAATGCATACATCTTATTCACTCTAGGCTATGCACAATATATTGCTCTATGTTACTCTTCAGGGACGGTTCTTCTTTTACCCCCTTCCTTAGGGATGTACATTCTCCCTTGAAATCTCAATAGTCCATTTGGTTCAAGGACATAACCCTCAAAATTTGGTTCTATCTACTTCCCACTCTGGAGTGTTGATATAACCTTCATATGCCAACTATCCTCAAATAGTTTCTCCAACACATGTTCCCTCAAATTAACCCTCAAGGGTGCTAGGGAGAAGGTTCGTAGCCTCCTGCTTAGTGTATTAGCCACCACATTCTCCTTTCACTTAATGTATGAGATCCCAAAATCATACTCACTCAGGAATTCATGCCATCGCCTCTGCCTAGCATTCAAATATATTTGAGTGAAGAGGTACTTCAAGCTTTGATGATTAGTTCTTAACTCAAAGCTTCTCGCAACAAGGCAGTGCCTCCATAGTTTTAAAGTTAGCATCATCGCTTCTAACTCTAATTCATGGGTAGCATACAACTCTTCATGTTTCTTCAACTTTCTGGATGTGTAAGTTATTATTCCACCTTCTTGCATCAACACTTCTCCCAATCCTTTCTTTGAAGCATAAGTGGAGACAGTGAAGTCTTTTTCCATGTCCGATTTGGTGAATGCAATGTCACATTCATATGTACATTCATACATAACCCCCTTTCATTGTAAAGTGGTGATGGGTTTTGAAATATTTGAAAACCCTTCCACAATATATGATATTGGCCAATCCATTATGGGCTTTACCTTTTTTTGCATCAACAAAAATCCCTTATCCTGAAATTATGTGCCTAAGATAATGGTATTTCTTCTAAAAGAAGGAACATTTTGACAATTTTCCATAATTGATTTTCCCTTAAGCATGTCAATACAACCCTTAGGTGTTCTTCATGCTCCTTTTCATTCTTGGAATACACAATAATATAGTCTAGAAATACTTGCACAAATTGGTCCAAATACTTCCTAAATACATCATTCATGAGACTCATGAATATTGTTGGTACATTAGTCAAACCAAATGGTACAACTACAAAATCGTAGTGCCCAAAATGGGTATGAAATGTAGTTTTTGAGATGTCATCTTCCTTAATTCTCAATTGGTGGTATCCAGATCGCAGATCAATCTTTTAGAAAATTGTTGCTCCCTTCATTTGGTAAAATAAGTCAAGTATTCTAGATATCGGGTATCTATTATTTATTTTGGCTTCTTCAAGTCCCTATAATCTATGTACAGCCTTAAGGAACCATCATTTTTCTTGAAAAAAATCACTGGTGCACCCCAAGGTGAAATTCTAGTTCTAATAAACCCAAAGTCTAAAAGCTTTTTTAACTAAATCCGCAACTCACGAAGTTATGTAGTTTTCATCAGGGTGTCTTGGATATTTATTTTGCACCGGGTTTTAGGTCGATTGTGAAATTGATCTCCCTCACACGCGGTAACCTGGGAAATTTCTTAGGGAAAACATCCTCGAATTCTGACAAAATTGGGTATTAATCTAAGCAGGGTCCTTTTTTGTCACTTACAGCCTCAACCACATATAGTGTACAACCTTCTCAGAGATAATGTTTTACCTGAATCATGGAGATGAATCATAGGGACTCTCCTCTCTTGATACCACAAATCTCAATTGACCTACCTTCATCATCTAAAAAAATCACCTTCTTTTTTAAACAGTCTACCAAAGCTCGATGAGATTCTAGCCAGTTCATTGTGATGATTACATCATACATCCCCAAAACTGTGATGCATGCCTTCAAATTAGTTGTACGCACCCCGAGGTTCACTTGAAATTGGTCAACAGTAGGTCTTACTGCTTATTTTATCCAATAAGCCATTGCGACTTGTTTAAAGTCATCATGCTCATAGGCTTCCAACCCATATTTTTCTAATGCAACTGGTGAAATGAAACTATCTGTAGCACCTTAATAAAACACAATTTTAAATTTTACATTTTTTATCATACTCAAAGTTTCTACCACAGCAAATTGGTGTTCAACTTGTTGGTTATCAATTTTTGCATAGATTCGATGGTGGTTTCTTGCTCCCCTCATTAGTGTTTTCCCTTCTCTACGGTTGTCACCAATTTGTAACTCAGGACAATCACATTGGTAATGAGGTCCCTCATGTCCCCAACAAGTGATGTGTGGTAGAATCTGAACAGAATGTTGTGGAGTTCTTTGGAAATAGTTCCTTCCCCTGGGACCCCTACCCCTACTTGTGGCTCCTCGTGTATGACCTTGATTTTCATGAGTCCTCGAAGCTGTGGGCGAAGCTACACTGGTAACCATTGTAATCTCCATTATCAGTGCTATAGGTATAACCCTGTTTCCATATGGCGGTGGCATTAAACTTACTTCCATGGAAAAGGTACGAGGGGCCTTCCCCATAAACCTTGTTTGTTGTGGAAAAAATATTTTGTTTCCAACTTTTAGGTCTAAGTGCTCTTCAACATAACACGCATGTTCAACAAATTTTTCAACTGAGGATGGTTTCCACATCTGCACCATTTCCCTAATATTAGGGTTCAATCAATAAATGAAAAAATATTTTTGGTGTTGATCAGTATCCATGTAGAAGACATACTTGACCAATTCCATGAATCTAATCTCATATTACTCTATCATGCAGTTTCCCTATACCAAAGCATGGAAGGCTCCTACCTATTTTTCTTCATAATATGTTGGTAGGTATTTTTTCCTGAATCTCTCCTCAAATAACTCTCAAGTAACTATGTCGGGAGTGAGGTATATTTGATGCTCTAAGTTACTTGAGTTACTTATGTCTTATCTTCGTTATCTTATTTAGTCTTTCATCAAGTCAATTATCAAAATAAACATGACACAAACTTAGGCTCCTAGAGCCAGGGTAAAACATCTCCCTCTTAGAGAGGAAAACCCGCAAATAATTATTCTTATAGATCTTCAAATGAAAAGTACCATGACCCAGACTGAGACCCTTGACCTATGAGTTCTTCCAAGACCTTGTTACTTCTTCTTTGATGATATTCCATGTTGATCTTTCTTTATTGCACCAAAATGTACTGTCCTTTCTTGTATTAACTGTGAGAGGGAAGGTAAATCCTAGATTTACCTTCCTCTCTTTTCTTATCCAGAAGTAACCCTTCAGATTCACATTGTATTCACAGTTAGGTACATAATGTATTGGATACGCTACATATCATTTATTATTCGCACCTTTATATCATGCATTGACCGCACTTTGTTTCATGTATTTTCTGCATTGCATAACGTGCATTATCCACACCTTTGTATCATGTATTGACCACACTCTGTTTCCCGTATTGTCCGCACTTCATATCAAGTATTATCTAGCACTTTATATCGTGTATTGACCGCACTTATTCATAGATATAATCCACACTATCTTACAGAGAAATTCCACACTTGTTCATAGATATAATCCGCACTATCTTATGGAGAAAGCCCGCACTTATTCATTACAGAGATCACCGAAAATTGTTTCAGATTTGACTGTATTACATTTGACCTCATTATGTTTCAGAGTTGACCATATTACATTTAACCTCATTACACTTCAAGTGACCGCATCATATTTTGTTGTGTCCCTACTAAGAGATCTGCAATCCTTACTTCATCAAATGGCCGCTGAATAGGTGTTATATATACAGTGCCAAGAATGGCTTTTAGGCCAAATTTAACAAATATCATAGCTAAGGTGCTAAACACAAGGGCTACTTGACAAAGGAGACACCCTAGGAAGTGAAGATCAAAGTTTGGGTTGAAAAGTCAAATCAGTTTGCAAGGAATACCCTTTAGCTACTTCAAGATATCCTATCTCATTTAAAGGATCAACTCAATCAAGAAAGTAATATTTTGTCATCAAAGATTCACATTCAATACATTGTTAAAAGGAAGACTTTAATTTCTGAAGATATCCTTTATCATCAAGGATTCAAGAACATCCACATTGAAGGTTTATATCTTAGAAGAAACTCTTGACTTCATCTTCAAACATCATCAAGGAAGTTGTTGAAGGAGAAAGTCACTTTCTCAAGTAAGTATCTATATGACTTCATATGAATCTATTAAAATGTCTTCTTTGCAAGAAAGAAACAATCTGGTTGTTTTTTCAATCTTTCCTGCATAGAAGAAAACGACAATGAATTCATGCCAAATACATGAAGGGATATATAAGAACCAAAAGGATTATTACAGAATCCATAAAATACTCTCTCATCTCCGATGTATCAAATCATCAAAAAGGGAATATATGAGAAATTGGTGGAGCTATTCTATGTGAGTACTGTAGGAGAAGCAATCTCTCTGATCAACTGCAGGAACTAGGAGAAGTAATGTTTGACTCTAAGATGACTACAGTAGTGCTAGGAGAATGGGGAAACTTCACTTCAGGATTATGCATGAAGATAAAAAGCCACACCATTCCATGATTTAGGCTCTCCATGTAAAATAGAGGAAACAAGATTGAAATCCAAAGGTGTTACAGGATCAAGTGAAGGGAATCAAGTCTTTGCAGCCACGTCAAGGAAGAAAGGAAGATTCGGTAAGTTTGGTCCTCATAATAGTATGGACAAAGAACAATGCTTTGTATGTGATGAGCTTGGGAATTATAAAATATATTGTCCTAAATTTGAAAATGACAAGATAAATAGGGAAGAAGCCCATGTCTCATAAATGAGAGAAGAACCTGATGCAAATAAATCTAAGAAAGAAGAAGCGAGGGATCTCCACTATGATTAAGAGCATCTTCTCCTTTAAGTGATTTCTGCTAGTTGTATAATAGAAAGCAATGTAGCATCCTGATCAAATCATGATAGGAGTTCTTAAACTCCTGGAAAACCTTTTTGATAACTATATTGATGGAATACAGTCATCAAGATCAAGGGTCATCATGAAAAACAGAATTATGGGATGGGATGACATATTGATGAAGCAGGCCAAGGGAATGAAGCTCTTCATTCTATCAAAACTGCTAAAGGATGATTTAAATGAAAAAGGTGTTAGGTATGTACATATTTATATACTAACACTAGATGTTGTGAATTCATGTCATATGGTTGCAGGTAATAGACTTTAATCTATGGAGGAGGATCTCTCGGTGCACCAACAGATGAACTCAACATTATATATATCCTCATGGAATATGAGGTGGTTGTATATGAACGAGGAACTGGAAAATGTGTAATTTCCTGGGAATGAAGAATGTGTAGAAAGGAAGAGATCATGAAAAGAAACCATGTCAAGAGGTAGTTATCATCTGAAATCCAAGAAGATGTGACTAGGAGATCTCCTGGGAGGATATGTAGACTCTAATAGAAGTCTGGTAAAGAAGAGTACCCTTGAAAAAACATATCATTAGGAGATTTGTCAATTTGAATAAAGTATTATGATGCCTACAATAAGATGTCATGGTGAAATATCATCACCGAGGTAACTTTTTTTTTCTAAAGTTCATATGTATATGTTTATCTAGATGAATTTGTGCAGGGCTGCTAATCATGAGTAAGGATGTATGATCCTTGAATATGGTTTGAATGCAAGCAGCATGGCATAATGGTGGACAGATGAGAAAGACTGATGAATCACTTTCTGATAGTGGACATGACTCGTGAATGAAAGTGATGGATGATCTATGTCCTACGGAGCCAAAAGTTGAAGATTCCTCAATATCGAAATCCATGACATTGAGGGGAGAAATTATTCATGAGTAGTTGGATTGATGCTATAGGACCCGGGTTGAGAGGGAGCCTGGTGGTAAGTTTTGTTCCTTGGAATAAGCTTGAAGTATGTCCTTCCTGTGTTAAGAGGGAGTGATGTATGTGACTCTCTATTACATGTGTCATGCACTAGACTAGGACTAACAGTCCTAAGGGTTAGTGAAGGCCATGTGAAGAGAATGGATAGACACATGATTCTGGTCTTCACTTGGAAGACAGAATGGAGGATTGGGTAATAATCTGGCATTCAATACTCTTTGAGAATGAGATAGGGCATTCAATATAAGAGTAGTCATGGACCAATATTCTTTGAGGGATGGCTACCCAAGAGAAGAATAGTCCAAGAAGGTCATACTTTGGGAACACTTGGGTGGAGTATGTACCTTGGAGAGAAAATGACTATGGTGTCTATTAGTCATGTGTCTCTTTGGCATTGTATCCCATTGTCTCGGTGAGAGATGGGGCTGTTAGTTAAGGCCTTGCACTAGGACAATGTTGGTTGATATGATGTTATACAGATGCGATTACCAATCTGATTCTTCTTATGAGATTCTTCAGTTTGAAAGTGACCATGTACATGTATTAATACATCCCTATCTAAGAGGGAGTGTTGAAAAGTGTAACTAGGTCGGTTTTCATATTGACTATGTAATTATGGATTTATGTAAAATAGAAGACAAAGATAATAAAATGAATTTTGTACTTGATTCATGGGTTTTGTTATCACTCAGGTTTTCCTTGAAGTTGTGGAAAAGGAAAGTATACCCGAGGTAACCACAAACCAACCTTCAGATGCAGAATCTAGCCAATCTGCATCCAGAGAGGGCTCTCTCTTTATAATTTATCTTTATTCTTAGAAGGTTTTAGGCTAGTTATAGATCCAAGAGTTTGTTTGAAAAATGGTGGAATCCACAAACTAAGGGCAAGGTTGAAAGTTTTCAGTCCATTGGGCTATGGAGTCAAAGGATGGCTTTACTGGATTTCTATTTTACACACAAGATGGCTTTGCAGGGCAAGATAGCCAGACAGAGAACAATCCTTAAAATTTAAAGTGGATGGGATGATTTTGAAGGGATGAAAGGCAGCTAAGAATCTTTCACCATGTTCAAAAGAAAGAAATGAGATGACTACAAACAAAGAGCAATGAAGAATTCTTTATTATAGTAATCAACAATGTTTAAATTAGCAAAGCAATAGCATTTAAGAATTCATGCTTATAACTAATTTAGAGGAAAACATTAAGAACAATCACATCTGAAATCAGAGTACAATTAAGTAAATTCTGATTCAATCCTTTATGTAAATTATTCAGAGATGGACATAATGATATTATAAACTGATATAAAACTTAAGACAAAGGGAAGAAAGACTTATTGAACTGCATTCCAACACATGAATCCTGCAAAAAGTCCTGAGCTTCAAATCGTCATCCAATAAGCCACGAATAAATTTCTCCAAAATGATTTTATTCCGAAAATCTCAATGTTACAGCCAAGTAATAGAATCCACCCTCAATACTCTCTTTGAGGGTTTATTTATACACAAAATAATTCGAAACAAACTTACACTATCCTAGCCCATATTTTGGGTGACTAAGGCATTATTTACAAAAAAACAGGAGACAAATGGTCTCGTAGATAATATAATAAGTAACTGCCGATGTGTTGTTTCCTTTCTTTGTGGATGTGCTGGAGGCAAGTGCTGAAATAGGGCTCGGTGCTGTCCCTTGGAGTAATTTCTTAGCTTGTTTGACACTCTTTGTCTTTACGGATACTCTTTAACTTGTGTAACTGATACTCTTTCACCTGTACTCGTTTTTACCTTTCACATAATGGTAAAAGATAAAATTCTTATCCTGAAAACAACTTTTATAGAATTTCCAACATTTCCTTCCACCATTGATCATCTGGTATCATAGTTCTTCTGAGCTTTCTTAAAGTTTCATCTGCTTCAGTAAGTTTATAAAAGGTAGGCTCATTCGGAAACAGATACTTTATTTCATGTTCCAGATGAAATAAATTCCTCACTTTGTCATAGATACTTTTCCCGGTTGGTAATGTCGATTCTGACGAGCTAGTAAAACAAGCAGCTGTATTCTTAGCATGAGCCTTTATTCTCTTCTCATAGGTTTCCAAGTCTATTATTTGATCTTCTGTGAGCATGGGACTTGGTAACCCACTATCCAACAAAGCTTGAAATTTTTCTCTGAAAATGTTGATGTCAACCAAAATGTCTGTGCACTTCCTTTCTAAATTTTGCATGAAAGTCCTCTTGGTGAAAACTCTCTTTGCTTCCAAAACTGTGCCTGTCCTATCATCAATTCCTAACAATGCAAGTTGTTGCTTTGTTCTGGAATTCAGAAATTGAATGAGCTGATTGGCCTGCTCAGGCCTGCCTCTTAATTCATTTCTGGTTCTGTTTATTTCTTCTTGGGCTATTTTAACCAACTCATTTTGCTCAAAAATAGCTTGAATAGAGGGCCAAATACCCTTTATTAATTCAATGATATCACCCCAAAGAATGTCATTAATTTCCTTTAAAGGCTTTTCCAATGAAAGATCTTTTTCCAAAGCCTGAACCAATTTTTCTAATCTTTTTATTTCCCTGGTGTGATCAGCAACTGTCTTTTTAGATGTATCATATTTCTCCTCCATTTTGGTTAACTGTAATTTGGTTTCTTGGAGTTCTGTAACCCTTAGTTGTATACTTTCCATCTGCTTTATTAATTCATCAGAACTCAAACCAGAAGTGTTTACCTGGGATGGCTGTGATTGCTGACCTGTTGTTGTAGTACCTGTTGTTGATGTCTGCCTGATAGTTTCCTGTTCCTGCAAAGCTCGTTCCAATTCCTTCTCCGTTTCACTTAGTCGCTCAGTCATATTTAGGAGAAACTCCATTATTTCTTCCTGTGAATTCCCCTTTATAACTTCTTGGGTCTGAGGATGTCTTGAAGCTGGCAATTTTAGCTGCTTTCTGAGTGCAGCTATGTCATCATCTTTCTTCTTTATCAATGCCTCAATACTTTTAGTGTCTTTGGGGTTATGACCCAAACCAATGATTATCTCTTCTAAAGACTTTATTCTATTATCTTTGGCCTGTGAGGAGGCCTTCTCAAATTTCAATTGTGCAGTAGTGTTATTCAAAGAATCCTGCAGCGTTATAGCTGCCATGGCCTTGTTGGTGAGAGTAGAATAGACCATTTCCCCAGTTTGTCTATGTAGCTCTATCTGGTCCAGGGGATGGATATCCTTTGCTAAAACTTCAAAATTTGTTCTGATGTAATCTGCTGCTGAAGTTGGCTTTGGCACCTTTTCTTTGAAGTGGCTCATTAGAATTTTACCTTGGGAAAGGTCAAACGCTGACATTAGCCTTTCTTGATTGTGAGGAGCCATCTTCATATACTGATCATATACCTTCATTTTCAATGGATCATTCTTTGTTTTAATATTAATGAAGGTTCTTTTGATATCTCCAGTGTCTGTCTTTGGTGGTCTGAAAGAGGATACCTCAGTGCTTAATTGCTTTTGTATCCCTTTCTGGCTTATGTTTGTTTCACTTGCTGTGCCAGTTTGCTGACTATCTTCCCTTCCATCATCAAATACTTCATCTATAATTTCCACATCTGGAGGTGGATTTGGTTTCTGTTTCTTGGCCTGATGTACCTGTGGGGTTTCTTTTGGAGGAGTGGTGTCTGAAACCAGCCTTTTCTTTCCTATTTCCACATTTAATGGGGTCTGCAATTCTGTAATTTGTGTGTGCTTTGCCTGTGTGGGAGAAACCTGTGATTGTTCAGGTGCTTTGGAAGTTTGTGGTTTCTCTGCCATGACCAAAGTTTCAATGACCTGGATTACAGGTTCCTTTCCTTTACCCTTGGGTTCTGCTGCAACTGATGAACTGCTTTCCTGTAATGCTTGCTGTAGAGTTGCTGCTGAAGAAGTGCCAATATAGGGTACCTGCACTTGACCATAAGATTCTAGGTCAAAGTTCTTCTCAACATCTTTCATCATTTTATTCATTTTGTCAGCTTCACTTTCTTCCTCAACAAGTGTTCCTTCAATCCATTCATCTTGATTGGCATACTGTTCTAGATCAGGAATCTTGTGGTGTATATAAGGGGATGATTTATTCTTTAATCTCTTTTCACAAATAAAACCAACTGGGTCATAAGGAACCCAGCGGAAAGATGTTTGGAACTTTTTCTCTAATATATTTTATGCCTCTCTCTCGGCCTCCCTAGAGTTGCAGATGAAAGGACCTAATTGGCTTTTGATCCTTAACTGAGCTTTTTTCTTTACGTTACAAAAATGGATCACATCTGAATTGTTCATTTGCCTGAAGTATTCCAAGGCAAAAATCCTCATAGGCACATACCTGGGTAACCTGAATGGACGTAATTCACATCCATAAATCCTGATGACTGTATGGTTTTGATACAAATACCAATCCCCAACTTTATAACTCTTTGACAGTTGCAAGGTCTTTCTAATTTCATTACTGAGTCTTGGGGGAGGAATTCCTGTTAACAAAGTTGTTGCAGGATATACAAACTGGTCAATGAATTCAGTGTAGGAATAGGGAGAATCAGAAGAAAAATGAATTATGGGGGACCAAAATATGACTGACCTGGGGTTTCCCTTGGCATCAAGTTTTTGAACAGGGAAAGGGAACCTTTCTGACTAGTAGTAGATAATGAGATGATAGATGACTGAGGAGTACTTAAAAACTTTTTCAGTATCTAGCCTTAGGAATTGATCATGGATCTTGTTGGCTATGAAGGAAGCAAAGTCATATTTGATCTCAGGAGGTTGCCCTGGAGTAAAAATGGACAACAAAGCCAAGGTTATCTCATCCACATATTCACTGGTGTTGAATCCCAAGACAAAAGATATTATATTTACAATGAGCCTTCCCAATGTATTGAAATAGTAAAAACCATAGGGAGGAGACCCTTTTGGCTGATGCTCAGGTAGCATGAAAGTCTTACACATGAATTTTAGCTTTTCTGGGGTTAATTGCCTGGTTTTCTCAATCAATCCTTCCATGGAAAATGGTGCTAATTCTTGGTCTGGTTCGAAGTGTAACATGGCATTGATAGCCTGGGGAGTGATGGGAAACAGAATACTTTGATCAGGAGCTATTACAGCCCTCTGTGTGGGATCATAGTTTGAATGGCAGTAATGGATGATTTTTGGGAAAATAAGGACTGAAGGAATGAGATACCTTGGGAGATTGGATTCCCACAACCCTATAAGATCTTGCCCCTTTGAGTATTCGTCTCTGCAGCGACAATAGCTCAACAGGGGACTTTCATCAAAATGCAGGTCTTTAATTTGGAAATCTTCATCTATCAAGGGTAAATATTCCAATTCACGGTGGGGAGCATTCAGTGGAGTGATATTCAAAGCTGTCGGGACCTCCATTTTGGTTATTGTGGATTCAAAATGGAGGTTTTTGGTTTTCCTTACAAGCCGGGTGGGATTTCTAAAATGAAGGAAATCGGCACAATTTGGTGGTTCAGGGAGCAATTATACAGTTTTAAAACCTCTGGAAAAGGCTCAGTGACGATTTTTAATCACTATTTCAGCGAAAAACAAAGAACACTGAGTTTTATTTGCAGTCGGGGCGGAAAAGGATAAATACCTGCTTTTAGACGGAAGCTGGTTCTTTAATAGGTAACAGGTAATGGCGGGACTGTTCTTCAACACGGGCGCAGCGGAATCTTGGAGTGAATTGGTCAATTGCAGTGGAAATTTGAAAATTGCAGCGGGAGCTCTGTCGTTTTCAGAATAACGAAAATAACAGGAAAAACATGAAAAAATGGCTTTATTTACAAGTCAAAAGGGTTTTTATTTTTTCGAGGTGTGACGTCATTGACGTACGGGGTGACGTATGCAAAGTCGGGTGATAAGCGGTAAGCGGTAAGCGCCCGCACCGCTTTTGGTCGATGGTGGTTTATATCGGAAGGGCAGCGATTCCACAGGATGATTGCCACGTGGGCGGTAGACTATTCAAAAACCACCCATCCCCCGCTGGTTAAAATGCTAACAAGGGATGGGCAGCGGGGTGAACACTGGCCGTTGATCTACGAAGGGGTGATCCGACGGCTGAAGAGATGGGGGAACATGCGGAGGATTCAGGTGTGGGCCCGTCGGGTTTTAAATCAGTTTAACGTTTAATTTAATCATCCCGGGAGATATTTAATAGGCGGAAAGGTTATTAACTAGTCCTGATGACTAATTAATCCCATGTGCGTAATGAAAGGGGTTGCGGCGGAGGTTTGATTAAGTGGAATTCCATGTGGACAAACCACGGTGGCACGAAACTTTCCCGAAGTTTTATTGATAGTTTTGTATTTAAACACACATATCGCATGTTTAAAGTTTTTTTCATATATGTTTTTATTATATGATAAATAAATCAATATGATTGACTTACCATAGGGGCGGGAGTATTATATAATGATATATTTTAACCAAAGGGGTTGTATAGTGGGTTTTTATTTGAATGCACGGGGAAATAAATACTTTGGCTAAACTTTCTAATAGAGGGGTTTTTGGATATTTATATAAAAGGAGTTATATACTTAGGATAAGGCATTTTGACTAGGGATTTAGTAAATAGAGTTAAATGTAAATATGACAAAGGGACAAGGGAACTCAAAATACTTTGCACATCTAAGAAAGTGACAATTTCTGAAGTAAATTACAATATATCATTTTCAACACTTAAACTTAGAATAGAAAGTCATTTTGAGGGATTTTTATGGATGTTTGGCATGATTTTCTTAAGTAAAATGAGATTTTACTTAGGAGAAGATTTAAAGTGAATAAGTGTAATGATGAATATCTTTAAATACTAAGGTTTTCTCCAATCATTGGGCCGAGGGTCCGGTCCCTCCAAAAGTCAAGGAAATGCCTTGAGCCCCTTTAATATTCAAATACCTTAGCACTTTGGGAAATTAGTAAAACTCTTAGGGAGAAAGTGATGTGGGAAGTTAATGATTTTGACTTTGCTTTTTGTGAATTTTCCAATGTATTTTCTGCTTCAGTACTTGTGATGAAAGTAAAGGATTAAACACATTTAGTAGCATCATTCATCACATGAAACTTTGCAACACCATCTACCTACCCTATCTACTTTACACTACCATTTTCTCTTCTTTATTAGGGTGCATTTAGACTTGCAAACCCTTATCAATCTTCTTTTCTTTTACAAGGCAAATCTATCTAATTCTACCCTTATTACATCCAAGGGCTCAGATTAAATTGTTGAGCACCTTTTGTTAACTCTACCTATCTACTTATCTGCCAAGATTAAACTGTTTGGTCAGATATTTATTCTCTATTCTATAACATGAAATTGAAACATGAATGAGTCAAGTTTATACAGTTTGACTCTTCATAAATTGTGGCAAAAGTTTGACAAGCTGCACACAATTATTTATTTACAAAAATGAAATAGTAGTGGCATTTGGATTTGCACACTTTCCTTGGTCTATTTTTGTTTGGGGTTCATTTCTTTCATTTTCTTGACCAATTTATTTTTCTTACCCTTTGATTTTTCTTTTAGGGTATACCCTCTTTACATTTTTTAATTTTTTTGATTTTTTGGTTTTTCAAGAATATGGAACACCTTTGCTAAAGAAAAAGGTTTGAACATATTCCATAGTTCAATCAAGACAATCATGAAAAATGACACCTATTGGTATAGGAGTCTAACAGGTTTCATGAGCAAGAGTTTATTATAGGTTAGTAAGACTTCTTCTTGATGTCTATCTAGCTTTTTGTCTTCTAGATATAAATTTAATAAGTTTCATATGTATAAATTATCTAGGCAAGAGAATTCTCCAAGACCTTGTCAAAGAAGCTATGGAAGAATGGCTTCGAACAACACTTAAATCAACACTAGAAAATGCACAATCTAGTGTAGTCATGTCGGCCTAAATATTCAATGTAAAGTCAGCCTCACAGCTAGTGGATGGTCAGCCTAAAAGCAAGAAGACTGCCTCTATATATGCGTTGCCTCTGCGGTCAATTACAAACCAAGAAACAAAGCATATCTCTCAGTCGAAGTGACACAGAAAAGTGTGATGCGATCAACTGAAATTATGATGCGGTCAACTGAAAATATAATGCGGTCAATTCTGAAATGTAATGTCAAAATCCATGAAATTTAATGTGGTGATATCTGCATGATATAAAACTCAGATTATGTTTAATAAGAAGTGTGAATAATACATGTAGACATTCCTGAAATGTGATACGTAAATTTCTGTAGTATGATGCGGTCATCCTGGAAATGAAATACGGAAATATCTATGCGGTTATTCTTAAAATTAAATGCATTGATCACTGGAGTATAATGCGGTCACCGATGACGTACAATATGGATTATAAGAAGAATGCAATGCATGCCGAAGGTGCAACAACTACAAGTACAAGTTCAGAAAGAAGATATGTGGATATGTCTATTGCAGATCCAGCAAGGAGATTTACAGATCATGTCTGGAGAAATGTGCAGATACTACAGTATGAATTGCTGAATTTTGATATGGTGAAAGGAAGGTAAATCATAGATTTACCTTCCTATTCTTAGCAGTCAAAATAAATTGATCTACATATAGAAGCAACATTTTTGATAACCCAAGGAAAAAAGAAGTAGAGACCAAGTTCTCTAAATGTTGAAGCAGATTAGTGTAAGATGGTGTAAATATGAAGGATCGGTATTGGAAGCAGTCAAAGAAGAAATGGTGAGGTCTTGGAAGCATTTATAAGTTAAGGGTCTAAGTCTTGGTCATGGTACTTGTCATTTGAAGATCTATAAGAAAAATTATTTGTGGGTTTTCCTCTCCAGGAGGGAGAGGTTTTTCCCTGGCTCTAGGAGCCTAATTTTTGTGTCTCGTGTATTTTGATAATTGACTTGATGAAAGACTAACTTAGAGAAATATGACAAGACTTAAGTAACTCAAGTAAGCTCACAAGTAATTATCATGAAGAGAATTTTAATTAATCACCAACCCTCTAAGTACACTCACTCAGTGCATGAAAGGAGATCAAATTTGAAAAGTGTGAAAATAGATCGAGTTCTCTAGGTCAAGTGCAGAACAATACAAATTGTTATATAAGAGAAGAATCGAGTTTTGGTTCATCTGAAGAAGTTGTATCAAGTTCTTGGAAGCATATCTAGGTCAAGGTTTTAAGTCTTGGTCATGGTACTTGTCATTTGAAGATCTATAAAAAGAATTATTTACGGGTTTTCCTCTCCAAGAGGGAGAGGTTTTTCCTTGGCTCTAGGAGCCTAAGTTTGTGTCTTGTTTATTTTGATAATTGACTTGATGAAAGACTAAAAAAGATAACGAAAAAAAGATATAAGTAAGCTCACAAGTAATTATCAATAAGAGAATTTGTATTAATGTCTCGCCCTCCAAATTCTCAACATGGTATCGGAGCTAAGGTATTGAACTCAAGGGCTACTTGACAAAGAGACACTCCAGGAAGAAAAACTCAAATTTTGGGTGAAAATTCAAATCAGTTTGCAAGAAATATTCTCAAGCTATTTTTATTAAAAGATCAGCCTTTTAGGAAAATAATCTTTGCCATCAAAGATTTACATTCAAGACATTGTTAAGAAAAGGACATTATCTTTTGAAGACATCCTTTACCATCAAGGATCCAAGATCACCTAGATTGAAGAAATCTATCTTGGAAGAAGTTCCTAACCTCTTCATCATCATCAAGGAAGTTGCTGAAGGAGAAAGTCATTCTCTCAAGTAAGTATCTATGACTTTATCTAAATCTGTCAAAATGACTTATTGTATAGAGAGAAACAAATTGGTTGGGTCATCAAACTTCAATGCATGGAAGAAAAGAACAGATCTGAAGCTAATTGAAAATGAAGTTATGGGCTTCATAGAAGGATCTACAATTCAACGTCCAAAAGAAAACACTCTATCATATATCAAATACATGCAGGGAGACATAAGAGCCCAAAGGATTCTTATAGAATCCATAAAAGAATCTCTCATTTCCTATGTATCAAAGCTATAATCCTCAAAATAAATATATGATAAATTGGTGGAACTATTCTTGAAAGGTTCTACAAAGGAAATAATATCCCTGAGACAAAAACTATTCAAATTGAGAATGTCAAAGGAAGGAATAATTCCATATATGATGAATATTTTCGCAATACGAGAAAAACTACTGAAGTTGGGAGAAGTAATGTCTGATAGAGAAATACTTACTATGATACAAAATTTCTTACCAAAATAATGGAGAGGTTCCACTTCCAGCATAGATGGTGTTGGAAATATTGTCATTGATGGCAAAGGAAAAGACAGGAGCAGCACCTGAACTATCACATAAAAGAACCATCAACAAGACAAAGGAGCAAATTAGGCAATTATGCAGTAAGAAAGAAAAAGGAGCACAAAGGAACAGTAGCAAACAAAGGCAGTGGATAAAGCAGGTAGCAGAGGCAGCAAAGAGAGCAGCAGAGATAGCAAAGAAGCAGAGAGGTAGCAAGGCAGCAAGGCAGATAAGAAACAAAGGCAGCGAACAAAGCAGAGACAGTGAATAGAAGCAGAGGCTGTGTAATGGAGATGTGATGTGATTGGTCTGCGATGCAATGCGATGCGATCGCATATCGCAATCGGGAAAGAAGCAAAGAGGTAGAGTTATGAAGCAGAGATGCGATGCGATGCAATGATATAAGTACATGGGTCCTATAGGGCAAGAGTATATTATAATGTTCCGAAGGTTGGGTACAAAATATTTTCATTTAAGAAATGTATTGCCGAAACGATTACAAAGGCTTTAATGCCATATCTAAGATTCAGTCAAATAAACAAAGGAAATTAGAGTGGGGCCCGCAAGGAAAGCGGTGTTTAAAACCCAATACTAGTGGGTTCATGCAACTCGACAAGTGGTAAGTTGTTTTCACTTTTCGAATGCGATATCATCATTTGGAAGACACGTGTAAATGAGTGGTATTCAAAAACCACTTAAATCGTGTAATTTTTGAGCATTAAGTTCTGTACATTTAAATTGCGCGATATCCGTTGGATCAAGGTCGGTGAAGATCTAACGGTGATTGCATCATGAAAAAGGCAGAGTTTTAATGTCAAGGCCCAAAGCGGAATGGAAGAACAAAGTAGCGACAATTTGAAAGGTGCGATTGCGATTGAGCGATTTAATCGCAATCGTTCGATCCCAACCAACAGCAACCGTTGGATTCACAGTGAGTGATCACATCGGAGATTTCAAATCACATCGGCAAAGCGGAAGTGCAAGTGAACAAGTGGTTGAATGTTGTGATTGCGATGGTGCGATCCAATTGCAACCGTTGGATCATAAAGTAAGTCAGAGTGGGGTCCACATTGACCCATCGCCTCGGCAGAGAATCAAATACGAAAATACAAGATTTTCTTGTGTTAAAACGCTTCGATGGGTAAAAGAGAATTATAACGTATAACATTGAAATGCCGAAATATTGCCTGGTGGGGCTTTCGCTAATCGCATCGGCGGAAATCAGATGACCAAAGGCACAAGAGGATCTCAGAATGTTGCGATTGCGATTGGAAAGTCAAATAAGGCGGAGTGTCTTTGTAGTGTGGGCTCCATGTAAAAGAAAAAGTTTAATATATGACTGCACCGAGATTTTAAATCAAAGCTGAAGAATGAATAAAAAGTAAAGCGACAAGTATATATGAAACAATATATATACATATATCTATGCAGTGTGGGGCCATCACATCGGCGTGAAGGCAGAGCAGTGGAACATGTTATTGAAGTTTGCGATTGCAATTAATCACATCGGAACAATCACAAAGAGTGTAATCGCAATCGAAAATCATCGAAGGTAGCTCACTGCATCGGGAAATAGATAGAGTTCAGCAAGTGGGCCCGGAAGGTTATGTACTATGTTAAAAATAAAAAGTTCTATTGTTATATGCCGAGAGTTATTTGGTTTTTATAGAAGAAGCAGTGTATATGCGTTGAATGGTTTTGAACCATATGAAGAACTTCTGCAACGTAAAATATTGTGAATTTTGATAATGCTGCCAGATTTGGAATGGAATTTGGGAAACACATTCTACAAGCACATAAAACAGGAGAGTGTTCAGAAACTGAAAAAGACAGTGACAGTGGCAGAAAATACAAACACACAATGATCCAAAAACTGAATGGGTTGATTTGAAAACCGTATTGTAACTAAAAATGTAAATGTATTATTGTTTTTATATTGTTTGTGATGCAAAGGCAAGTCTCCAGAGGCAAATAAATATCCCACTATAATTTTGAAATGTATACATATTGTAATATTTTTCTGAATATGCTGGATAAAGAAATGCGAAGGCAGAAATCAAAGAGTCATAACTGTTCACTTCGAATTCCATGTGGAATGCAAACAGTCATGAGGTGAACTCTATAAATGATATCAAATTGATATGCATAGAGAGGTTAGAGAATGCAGAAATGAAGCAGTGAGGCAGAGAAGAAGGAGGAGATGATAGAGAATCTGAGAAAATGTAGATATGAAGGCTGGTGCACAGCAGTGAAGATGGTACAGAACAGAGCTGATATCCAGGTAAATCAGCAAGTGTTTTTATGAAAGAGTGAGGAAGTTGGAGCTTCGCTATCAAGTTGTAGCTTGATAGATGTCAGTTGTAGCTGACTGAGGTAGGAGCCTATTTTAGGTTGTAGCCTGCAGAAAATAGAGGAAATTGGTGCTTCCATATCAAGTTGTAGCTTGATAGAAGTCAGTTGTAGCTGGCTGAGGTAGGAGCCTCCTGTAGGTTGGAGCTTCCTTGCAAGTTGTAGCTTGCATAATTGAGGTTGGAGCCTCCTGTAGGTTGGAGCCTACAGAAAATTAGTGGTGAGAGGTATTTGGAGCTTGCCTTTGCATCACAACAATAATAAGATGTGGTTTTATCCCTTTATGGGTTTCCACTTATACCTGTTGTCTATATGCATGATGATTTTGTGTTGATACTCTGTATTTGTTCTTCTTAATACCTGTTGCTAAATTATTATGATTGTTGTTCCATTGTATATTAAGTTGATCACAAAATGATGATGTGAAGAGTTTAAAAGGTGTAAATTAGCTTTAAAAGAAAAGTTTTAAAAATTCCATGAATGTGTTAAACTGATTCACCCCCCTCCCCCTCAGTTTAACTAAGGGATTAACAATTGGTATCAGAGCGGGTTCCTTCTGTATCAGTCTAACATCTAGAAGGAGATCCTAGGTCCCCAGGATGGCTAGTCAAGAAGGATGCTCAAAAAATAAACCCCCTTTGTTCACCGGTGCAAACTGCCTTCTGGAAAATAAGAATGAGAACGTACATAATGTCCCTAGGAATAGAAGTTTGGGCTATTGTGGAATTGGGATATGCCCCAAAGGAAACTGACTCAGAGAAAGAAGCCAAACAAGATTTTGTAGCTAATGCAAAAGCCGTGAATGCAATCTTAAATGGATTGTGTGAGGCAGAGTTTATCAAATTAATGCACAAAGAGATTGCCAAAGAAATATGGGATACTCTAGAAAACATCCATGAGGGAGACAAAAAGGTGAAGATAGCCAATATTCAAGTCTATAGAGCTCAGTTTGAAAATATAAAAATGAATGATGATGAAGACATTGCCAGCTTCTTTTTAAGGGTTGCAGAAATTGTGAATAACATGAAAGCTCTAGGAGAAACCATGAAAGAATCTGTAATTGTTCACAAGATTCTAAGATCTTTACCATTCATCTTTAACCCCAAGGTTTCTACCATAGAAGAAACAGTTGATTGGAAAACTTTGACCATGAATCAATTACTTGGAAACCTAACAGCCTATGATATGAGACTACCGCAAAGGAAGTCAAATGTGAGGGAGGAAGCCTTTAAGACAAAGAAGAACAAATATGGAAAAGAAGATACATGCTCCTGCTCTGATGAAGAAGAGGCCAAATTTGTCAAAAGATTGGAAAGAGGCTCGGGCAAGTATAAAGGTAAACTTCCATTTAAATACTTTAACTATGGAAAAATTGGACACTATGCATCTAAGTGTCCTTATAAGAAGACAAAGAATCAGACTCCTGAGACAGAGAAAACCAAATCAAAGAACTGGAAAAAAGGGAATAGACACAATAGAAAATAATTGTATGTTCAGCAAGACAAAAGTGCATATGAAAGCTCAGATGAATCCTTTAATGAAGAGGGAACCTCTGAATTTGTATTGATGGCCAAGGAAGAACTTGAAGGATTCCTTCTAGAAGATGAGGAAGAAGGTGAAGTTGATCTTGAGGGGGAGCTAAGAAGTGCCCTGGAGGAAATAGGCAGGCTTAAACTAAAGCGCAGAAAACAGAAAGACATCCTTCTCAAATATTTAAGAGAAGAAAAAAACTTAGAAGACCTCGTTCAGATGAAAGTAGAGCTTGAAGAAGCCAAGAAGGTAGAAGACACTCTACTTAAGAAAATTAAGGATAAAATTTAGAAACAAGAGAAATTGGAAGAAGAAGTAGTGTGCCTAAGAAAGAAATTAGAAAAAGCTCAAAGAGAATTATTAATGAATACTCCTCAAATGACAAGCTCTGATAAGTTGAATAAAATACTATATGCTCAAATATCTCCTCTGATAAAAATTGGGGTGGGCTATGAAGGTGAAACAAGTAAAGTCAAAGAAACAGATAACAAGAATATCATTTTTGTAAAAGCTGTCAAGGATAATGAAGCAACTTAGAAGGTTCCTACATAAGTAGAATCCTGCAATGAAGTAAACATAAACATGAAGGAACCTCAAATGACAAAGAACGAAACAAATAAACAGTCAACTGGAAAAGGCTCATATACTCCTGAATATATCAAATTTGGAAGTTATCAAAGGAGATTCTTCCCCCCTATGAAAAATGTCTCTTGCTATGCCTGCCACAAACAGGGACATATTGCTGCACACTGTCATAAAAGGAGAATCGATTCCAAACAGCAAAGGATGCAAAAAGTGGAAAGACTACCTCAAGCAATCAAATGGAGAAAAAAACCCTTCATCAAGTACGCTAGTTGTTTTTATGGGTATTGTTTTTACTGTAAGGAGTTCGGCCATAGAGCCAAGGAATGCAGAACTTATGGAAAAAGGCTGATGTTCAAAACCTCAAGGAGATTTATGAATTATGGAGAGTTCACTCGTACTCATAATCCTGTTAAAAATATGATCAAATTCTTTGTATTCCATGAAATCGGACATATGTCTTCCCAATGTCCTCTCAGAGAAGGTGGTTCATCATCTTAGAAAAGGTACCAAACAAAAGGATGCATGCAGTGGAAAAAGAAGGTGAATAAATGTGACCTGGCTCTAATAGCTCAAGACCTGAAAAGCCAATGGTATTTAGACAGTGGATGCTCAAAACATATGACTGGAGATAGAAGCAAGTTTGTAACCTTTGATGAAAATAAATCTGGGAATGTTACATTCGGCAATGATAAAGCAGGGAAAATCAAAGGGAAAGGCTCAGTCAGTCTGGAAAATGGAAGAGGAAAGGCTCAAGATGTACTATTTGTGGATGGGCTAAAAGCCAATCTGCTAAGTGTCAGTCAAATATGTGACAAAGGCTGTGAGGTTCTTTTTAGAGCACAAGACTATGAAGTACGATTTAGGACCACAGGAAAGACCTTAATCAAAGGTGTTCGAACAGAAAGTAATGTCTATATAATAAAAGAAGAGAATGAAGCATGCCATCTTAGCAAACTTGAGGAATCATGGTTATGGCATAGAATATTGGGACACCTAAAATTTGACCACATCATAATTCTAAGCAAGAATAATGCAGTCAGAGATATGCCAGTCATAAAGAAGCCTTCAAATACCATATGTAAATCTTGCCAACTAGGCAAGCAAACCTGCACATCATTCAAGACCAAAGAGAAACTATCTACAAGTATACCTCTTCATCTTATTCACATGGACCTGTGTGGACCTTCAAGAACTAAAGCACCAAGTGGAGAATCCTATTTCATGCTGATAATAGATGATTTTTCCAAAATGACATGGGTAGCATTTCTCAAATATAAATCGGAAGAACTTGATAAATTCAAGATATTCAAGGTATTGGCAGAAAATCAAACAAGATGCAAGCTAAATTGCATCAGATCAGACAGAGGAGGTGAATTCACAGACTATGATTTTGCAGACCTGTGCAATGAACATGGGATAAAACAACAGTTTACGATTGCAGGTACACCTCAACAGAATGGAGTGGCAGAGAGACAAAACAATTCAGTACAATAGATTTCCAGAGAAATGATGCAAGAAAGTATCATTCACCAAACCTTCTGGGCAAAAGCAGTACACAGTGTTGTTCACATTCTTAACAAAGCTCATCTAAGACAAAACTATGGCAAGACTCCTTAGGAACTATGGCATGGTAAACCAACATCAATCAAACACTTTAGAGTCTTTGGAAGCAAGTGTTTCATAAAAAATAATGATGAAAATCTGGGAAAGTTTGATGCAAGAGCAGATGAAGGAATATTTTTAGGATATGCATCCAAAATTAAGGGGTACAGGTGCTACAACAAAATACTACACAAAATAGTGGAAAGCATTGATGTAAGATTTGATGAAGATCTACCAAACAAGACAAGAAGTACAAGTTGCAGCAATCCTCTAGAAAATCAGGAAAAAGAGAACCAAGATGATGATGAACTAAGAAAGATAACAGAAGATACTGAGTTAAACTCAAAAGGTCCCTCAAGATACACCCAAAAGAATCATCTAGAGTATCAAATCATTGGGGACAAGAGTGTGGGAGTCCAGACAAGAAGACAACTAGCTGAACAGACATAAGAAGTATACCTAGCCATGTTATCTCAAATAGAACCAAAGAAGTTTGAAGAAGTCGGCAAAGACAAATGTTGGGTGAATGTTATGAATGAAGAATTGGACCAAATTGAGAAGAACAATACCTGGGAATTAGTTCCAAGACCCACTGGGAAAAATGTCATTGGCACAAAAAGGATATTCAAGAATAAGATGAATGAACAAGGGCAGGTAATCAGAAATAAAGCCAGACTTGTATGCAAGGGATATTCAAAAATTGAGGGTCTTGATTATGATGAAACCTTTGACTCTGTAGCCAGAATGGAAGCAATCAAAATGTTTCTGGCCTTTGCATGCTATCACAATTTCAAGGTATATCAAATGGATGTGAAGTTTGCCTTCCTGAATGGAGATCTAGAGGAATAAGTATACATGGAACAACCTGAAGGATTCTCTTTATCAGATAAAAATGACTATGTGTGCAGATTAAAGAAAGCCTTATATGGTCTGAAACAAGCTCCTCGTGCATGGTATTCAAGGCTGGACAAATATTTGCAAAAACAAGGCTTTAAGAAAGGTGGAGTAGACAACAATCTGTACATAAAAGCTAATGAAAATGATCTCCTTATTGTAGTTGTGTATGTATATGACATCATGTTTGGAAGCAACAAGGATGAGTTAGCAAAAGGATTTGCTGAAGAAATGAAATCAAAATTTGAGATGTCTATGATTGGATAGCTCACCTTCTATTTAGGACTTCAAATCCAACAAAAGAACACAGGAAAATTCATCTCACAAGAAAAATACTTAAGAGAGATGTTGAAAAGGTTTCAAATGGAAGACTGCAAACCTATGTCAACTCCCATGATCACTGGATGCAAACTATGTGCTAATGATGGATCAGGAGATGTAGATCAAAAACTTTACAGATCCATGATAGAAAGTCTGCTATACCTAATAGCTTCTAGACCAGACATTATGTTGGCAGTAGGACTTGTGGCAAGATATCAAGCAACACCAAAACAAAATCACTTACTAGAAATCAAAATAATATTCAGATATCTACAAGGAACTGCACATTATGGGCTATGGTATCCAAAAGGCAAGAGCTTTACGATGACAGCATATACAGATGCAGATTGGGCCAGTTGTATGGATGATAGGAAAAGCACAAGTGGAGGTGCATTCTATTTGGGAAATAGTCTGGTGGTGTGGCTAAGTAAGAAGCAAACTTATATTGCTCTATATATAGCAAAAGAAGAATACATAGCAGTAGCAGCATGTTGCACACAAGTAATGTGGATGAAACAAACTCTCCAAGACATGAAGGTAAGTATTGATGAACCTATTCCTATCAAATGTGACAATACAAGTGCAATAAGTATATCAAAAAATCCTGTACTTCATTCAAAAACAAAGCACATCCCAATCAAGTACCATTTCCTCAGAGAACAAGTAGCATAGAAAGTAGTGAAGTTGGAATATGTGCCAACAAAGTAGCACACAGCAGACATATTCACAAAACCTCTTGCTAAAGAACCATTCGAGTATCTGAGAGACAAACTAGGGGTAGTTTCTGCAGATGCTACTCTCTGACATGAAAAGAAAGCATCATTCCAAGGGGAGAAAAAAATAGAAAACATCATTCCAGGGGGAGATCAGTCAAAAAATATTGTCACAAAAGTACCAGAGCAAGTGAGCAATGCATGGAACAGGTCCTCAAGATCAGAGTATTGTGGACAAGAATCGGAAAACACACAAGGAAATGTGCAACCCTTTGCCATTAATGTCAAAAGGGGAAGAAAAGCAAGCGAAAGTAGACAAGCAGAGGAAGTCCTAAAGGAAGTATTGGTGGAGTATTTCCATCAATGCTAAAGGGGGAGACTATTGGAAATATTGTCATTGATGGCAAAGGAAAAGACAGGAGCAACACCTGAACTATCACAGAAAAGAACCAGCAACAAGGAAAAGGAGCAGATCAGGCAATTATGCAGTAAGAAAGACAAAGAAGCACAAAGGAACATCAACAAACAGAGGCAGCAGATAAAGCAGGTAGCAGAGGCAGCAAAGAGAGCAGTAGAGATAGCAAAGAAGCAAAGAGGTAGCAAGGCAGCAAAGGTAGCAAAGGCAGCAAGGCAGATAAGAAACAGAGGTAGCGGACAAAGCAAAGACAGTGAATAGAAGCAGAAGCTGTGTAATGGAGATGCGATGCGATTGGTCTGAGATGCGATCACATATTGCAATCGAGAAAGAAGCAGAGAGGTAGAGTTATGAAGCGGAGATGTGATGCGATGCGATGATATAAGTACATGGGTCCTACAGGGAAAGAGTATATTATAATGTTCCGAAGGTTGGGTACAAAAGAGTTTCATTTAATAAATGTATTGCCAAAACGACTACAAAAGCTTTAACACCATATCTAAGATTCAGTCAAATAGACAAAGGAAATTAGAGTGGGGCCCGCAAGGAAAGCGGTGTTGAAAACCTAATACCAGTGGGTCGCGCAACTCGTCAAGTGGTAAGTTGTTTTCACTTTTCGAACACGATATCATTATTTTGAAGACACGTGTAAATGAGTGGTATTCAAAAACCACTTACATCGCGTAATTTTTGAGCATTAAGTTCTGTACATTTAAATTGCGCGATATCCGTTGGATCAATATCGGTGAAGATATAACGGTGATCACATCACGCAAAAGGCGGAGTTTTAATGTTAAGGCCCAAAGCAGAATGGAAGAACAAAGTCGCGACAGTTTGAAAGGTGCGATTGCGATTGAGTGATTTAATCGCAACCATCCGATCCCAACCAACCAACAACAACTGTTGGATTCACAGTGAGTGATCACATCAGAGATTTCAAATCGCATCGACAAAGCGGAAGTGCAAGTGAACAAGTGGTTGAATGTTGCGATTGTGATGGTGCGATCCAATCACAACCATTGGATCACGGTTGATAGCAACCGTTGGATCATAAAGTAAGTCGGAGTGGGGTCCACAGTGACCCATCGCATCGACGGAGAATCAAATACGAAAATACAAGATTTTCTTGTGTTAAAAAGCTTCGATGGGTAAAAGAGAATTATAACGTATAACATTGAAATGTCGAAATATTGCCTGGTGGGGCCTTCACTAATCGCATCGACGAAAATCAGATGACCAAAGGCACAAGAGGATCTCAGAATGTTGCGATTGCGATTGGAAAGTCAAATAAGGCGGAGTGTCTTTGTAGTGTGGGCTCCATGTAAAAGAAAAAGGTTAATATATGACTGCACCGAGATTTTAAATCAAAGCTGAAGAATGAATAAAAAGTAAAGCGGAAAGTATATATGAAACAATATATATACATATATCTATGCAGTGTGGGGCCATCGCACCGGCGTGAAGGCAGAGCAGTGGAACATGTTATTGAAGTTTACGATTGCGATTAATCGCATCGGAACAATTGCAAAGAGTGTAATCGCAATCGGAAATCATCGGAGGAGGCTCATCGCATTGGGAAATAGATAGAGTTCGGCAAGTAGGCCCGGAAGGTTATGTACTATGTTAAAAATAGAAAGGTCTATTGTTATATGCCGAGAGTTATTTGGTTTTTATAGAAGAAGCAGTGTATATGCGTTGAATGGTTTTGAACCATATGAAGAACTTCTGCAACGTAAAATATTGTGAATTCTGATAATGCTGCCAGATTTGGAACAGAATTTGGGAAATGCATTCTACATGCATAGAAAACAGGAGAGTGTTCAGAAACTAAAAAAGACAGTGACAGTAGCAGAAAATACAAACACATAGTGATCCAAAAACTGAATGGGTGGATTTGAAATCCGTATTGTAACTGAAAATGTAAATGTATTATTGTTTTTATATTGTTTGCGATGCAAAGGAAGTCTCCGGAGGCAAAGAAATATCCCACTGTAATTTTGAAATGTATACATATTGTAATATTTTTCTGAATATGTTGGATAAAGAAATGAGAAGGCAGAAGTCAAACAGTCATGACTGTTCACTTCGAATTCCCTATGGAATGCAAACAGTCATGAGGTGAACTCTATAAATGATATCAAATTGATATGCATAGAGAGGTTAGAGAATGCAGAAATGAAGCAGTGAGACAGATAAGGAGGAGGAGCTGATAGAGAATCTGAGAAAATGCAGAGATGATGCAGGGCAGATATGAAGACTGGTGCACAGCAATGAAGATGGTACAGAACAGAGCTAATATCCAAGTAAATCAGCAAGTGTTTTTATGAAAGAGTGAGGAATTTGTAGCTTCCCTATCAAGTTGTAGCTTGATAGATGTCAGTTGTAGATGACTGAGGTAGGAGCCTCCTGTAGGTTGTAGCCTGCAGAAAATAGAGGAAGTTGGTGCTTCCATATCAAGTTGTAGCTTGATAGAAGTCAGTTGTAGCTCGCTGAGGTAGGAGCCTCCTGTAGGTTGGAGCTTCCTTGCAAGTTGTAGCTTGCAGAATTGAGGTTGGAGCCTTCTTTAGGTTGGAGCCTACAGAAAATCAGTGGTGAGAGGGAGTTGGAGCTTGCTTGTGCATCAAAACAATAATAAGATGTGGTTTTCTCCCTTTATGGGTTTCCACTTATACCTGTTGTCTATATGCATGATGATTATGTGTTGATACTCTGTATTTGTTCTGCTTAATACCTGTTGCTCAATCATTATGATTGTTGTTCCATTGTATATTAAGTTGATCACAAAATGATGATGTGAAGAGTTTAAAAGGTGTAAATTAGCTTTAAAATAAAAGTTTTAAAAAGTCCATGAATGTGTTAAACTGATTCACCCCTCCCTCTCAGTTTAACTAAGGGATCAACAGATGGGAGAGAAGAAGTCGTACCATTCCAAAGTCTAGGTAAGATAGATTAATCAAGATTGAAAGAAGAATCAAGAGAAGAGAATCAAACCTTTGCCACCAAGTCCGGGAAAAAAGGAAGATTCGGTAAATTTGGTCCTCAAAATAAGAAGAGAAATGTGGACAAAGCACAATTCTTTGGATGTAATAATCTTGGGCATTATAAACGAGATTGTTCTAAATTTAGAAAGGACAAAAGGAAAAAGGAAGAAGCACATATAAGAGAAGAACCTGATGCAAAGAAATCTAAGAAAGAAGAAGCGAGGGATCTCAACTATGATTAAGATCTTCTTCTCCTTTAAGTGATTTATGTTGGATGTAAAATAGTATAATAGGAAGAAATTTATATTATAGCATCATGATAAAAGCATGATAGGAGCTCCTGGTGTAGCAGCTCCGGGGAAAACCTCTCTGATAACAATTCTAATGGAAGCCAATCATCAAGATCAAGGGTCATCCTCGAAATAGGATTCTGAGATGTGATATAAAGCAGGTCAAGGGAATGAAGCTCCTCATTCTAGTAAATCTGCTACAGGATGACTTAAATGAAAAAGGTATGAGTTATGTATATATTTATATGCTGACACTGGATTTTGTTAAGTCATGTCATATGATTGCAGATAATAGACTTCCATATTTAGAAGTATGATCTATGAAGGAGGATCTCTCGGTGCACTATGAAATCAACATAATATATCCTCATGGAATATAAGGTGGTTGTACATGAACGAGAAATTCAAAAATTCGTAAGATCCTAGGAATGAAGAAATGTGCAGAGAGGAAGGGATCATGAAATGCAACCATGTCAAGAGGTAGTTATCATCTGGAGGCCAAGAATATGTGACTAAGAGATCTCCTAGGAAGATATGTAGACTCTGATGGAAGTCTGGTAAAGAAGAATACCCTTGGAAAAATGTGTCATTAGGAGATGTGTCAATCTATATAGAGGATGTTGATTCCTACAAGAATATGTCATGGCGAAATATCATCACTGAGGTAATATTTTATTTTAAAAAGATTCATATTTATATGTTTATCTGGATGAATTTGTGCAGGGCTGCTAATCATGAGAAAGGATACATCATCCTTGTAGATGATTTGAAGGAAAGCAGAATGACATAACGATGGACTAGATGAGAAAGACTGATGAATCACTTTATGATAGTGGACATGACTCGTGACTGAAAGTGATGGATGATCTGTGCCCTATGAAGCCAAAATTTGAAGATTCCTCAATATCGAAATCCATGACATCGAGGGAAGGAATTCTTCATGAGTAGATGGATTGTTGTTGTAGGACCCTGGTTGAGAGGGATCCTGGTGGTAAATTTCTTACTTGGAAGAAACTTGAAGTATGTCCCTCATGTATTAAGAGGGAGAGATGTATGTAATTCTCTATTACATGTGTCATACACTAGACTAGGACTAACAACCGTAAGTCTTAGTGAAGGCCATGTGAAGAGAATGGATAGACACATCATTCTAGTCTTCATTTGGAAGACATAATAGAGGATTGGGTAATCATCTGGCATTCAATACTCTTGAGAATGAGATAGGGCATTCAAGATAAGGGTAGTTGTGGACCGATATTCTTTAAGGGTTGGCTACCCAAGAGTAGAATATTCCAAGAAGCTCATACTCTAGGAACGCCTAGGTGGGGTGTGTACCTTTAAGAGACAATGAATATGGTTTATGTTAGTCATGTGTCTCACCAGCATTGTATCCCATTATCTCATTGAGAGATGGGGTTGTTAGTCAAGGCCCTACACTAGGACAATGCTAGTTGATATGATGATATACAAATGTGATTACCAATCCAATTCTTCTTATGATATTCTTCAGTTTGAAAGTGATCATGTACCTGTATGAATACATCCTTAGTTAAGAGGGAGTGTTGAAAAGTGTAACTACATCGGTCTTCATGTTGACAATGTAATTATGTACTTATGAAAAAGAATAATTCAAAATAATAATATATATATTTTTGTTGTACTTGATTCATGGGTTTCATGAGCAAGATCTATTAAGTAGATGGACTTCTTCTTGATGTCCATTAGGTTTGAGTTAAGTGTCATATTCATGAAAGATATAGTCTAGCCATATGCTCCAAGACCTTGTGGAAGAAGAGCACTTAACAACCCTCAAACAACGTTGAAGACATTCCCCTAAACACCCTCAAGACAGCCTTATTCAACGTTGGAAAACAATATGTTAAAGACATCTTGCAACCTTTGTGAAAGTCGGCCTAAATGTTGGTTGAAGGTTCGTCATAAAAGCCAGTCTTGGCACTGTATATATAGCATCTGTTCTGCGGCCATTTGGACAACAATAATTGTGGATCTATCTGAGTAATAAGTGCGGATGAACTACAGGAATAAGTGTGGATGAACTACAAGAATAAGTGTGGATAAAAGACAGGTAAATTTCATATTTGTAACAGAATCAATGCGAATGTGAGTTAAGGATAGTGCAGATAAAATAAAGGGATAATATTTGCAGATTGTAATAACCTATATTGCAGACTTCAGGAAGAATTAAGATTGCAAATTTTTGTATGAGTTAAGGGTTAGGAAGCTATTATGTATATAATGTTTATATAAGAAAAGAATGATGTGTAATTAAGAGACATATTTACATAGAAGTAGAAGTAAAGTACAACATTCAAAGTATAGATTTTTTTAAAGAAGGACCTGAAGTAAGTACACTCACTCGGTGCATGAAAGGAGATCAAATTTGAAAAGTGTGAAAAGAGATCGAGTTCTCTAGGTCAAGTGTAGGCACAATGCATATTGTTATATAAGAGTAGAATCGAGTTTTGGTTCATCTGAAGAAGTTGTATCAAGGTCTTGGAAGCATATCTAGGTCAAGGGTCTGAGTCTTGGTCATGGTCCTTGTCATTTTAAGATCTATAAGAAGAATTATTTGCGGGTTTTCCTCCGCAAGCGGGAGAGGTTTTTCCCTGGCTCTAGGAGCTTAAGTTTGTGTCTTGTTTATTTTGATAATTGACTTGATGAAAGAATAAACAAGATAATGAAGAAAAGATATAAGGAAGCTCACAAGTAATTATCAAGAAGAAAATTTGTATTAGTATCCAGCCCTCTTAGTGCGTTCCTTCCCTTTTAGATTTTGAATTGGAAGTATAATCTCTTAGTGCGAGACACCTTATCATTCCCTCTAACCAGGGTTTTGTTCATTCGCTGGCACGACCTCCAACAAACTCTAGGAGCTTAATCTTTTGGAGCTCCCTAGTAATGTCCTTGATTAGAGGTCCTCTATCAGAGTCTCTTGATCTCTCGAGATTTTCCAACCCTGATGAAGGTTGCTCCACTTCCTCCTCAGTTTTTGGCGCTCTCTTAAAGTCTCATTAATTGCTTCTAGGGAGTAGGGAAAATTTTAAGGATGGAAAATTATATTGAAGTTTAAAACATTGGCGAATGTCACTAATGCCTAATATGAAAACTATAAAATATTTATTGATATATTTGTAGAATTATTCAAATTTATAATGATTTTATATATAGGCTTTATATGATGTTGGAAATTTTTAAGGTAAAATCATTTTATATTGTAAAATTTAAGTGAATCATTTTTATAAAAAATGGAAATTGGCGATTTTTTTTTTTGGAAAAACCATGGAAAATTAGCCCACCTACGAATATTAGCCCCTAAAATTTTCCATGCTAGTAAGGAGCACAAGATGAGATCCAACTCTATCCATGGAAATGGGTTATTTGCAGGAGGCCCTTCTGATGATCCTCCTCGACCTTGATTTCCCTGCGTCTTCACCATTTTGAATTGTTCAATTATATGCATGACACGCGAGACTTATTAATGTAACTTAGGACTTCTCAACTCTTCGTCAACTCACACACATATAAAATGATAGGCATAAGTTTTTCTTTTACTATGCTCGTAAATAAGCATTATTAATACCGATCAGATCCCCAAGAATCTACCAAGTCCTCTCATGTGTGAGCTCTACATAACATACAATTTTTCTCTTGATATTAACTATGTTACTAATGCAATTTACATGTCAGTCACACTCTAATACCATATGTGAGGACCTAACCTAGGTCTTCTAACTAAACCAAATTTATCATTTAATTGAATTACAATAAGTAGAAAATATAGCATGTATATAACTCTACATTTACCTAATAAAAATATGCAAGTAAAATTTAATCAACAACATACTAAATATGTAAGAAATTTCATCTGCAACAATTTACATAAAAAAACAAAAAATGGAAGAATACATGTTCTAGTGCTTGGTTGAGATGCTCCTGACTCTGTTGGGATTCTCTTCTTAGCTACCTGACTGAATTTACCTCTCAGCCAACTATGAATGATTTCTTATCCTAGAGAATCTCCACGGGTTCCCTAGCCCTTCGAACCCAAGTACAACATGTTGTAGTGTGTCCAAGTTAAAACCAACACTCTCTAATAGATCCAAGTTTGAGTTCTCTCACTTTTTTCTTCTTTCTCGCCCTTCACGTTTTCCACATTCCTCCCTAAAATAAAATCCTCCAATGCCAAAACAAATACCAAGGATCTCCCCCTCCTCTCTCATTTTCCTTCTCTTTTATGTATCTTCCTCCCATCCACCTCAACCACCTATCATTAATGTCGTAACTACCTCTTAATCCTTTTTATTTTAATATTCTTGACTTTTCTTACAATATCTTATCCAAAAGTACATTTGAGAAGACACATTGGGAATAGAAATATGAATATGTAATTTAGAAATAAATTGGAGAAGATCATATCTTATCCAAAAATAGATTTGAGAAGATACATTGGGAATAAAAATATGGATATTTAATATAGAATTAAATTGGAGAAGACTGTATCTTATCTAAAAATAAATTTGAGAAGACACTTTAGGAATAGAAATATAGATATTTGATTTAGAAATAAATTGGAGAAGACCATATCTTAGCCAAAAGTAGATTTGAAAGACACATTGGGAATAGAAATATGGATATTTAATTTAGAAATAAATTAAAGAAGGTCATACCTTATCCAAAAGTAGATTTGAAAAGAGGCGTTGAGAATAGAATAATAACAAATAATAAAAGTCATATTAGTAAAATAAAATTACAAATTCACAAATAGATTTGAGAAGACACATTGAATAAAATAATAACAAATAATAAAGGTCATATTAGTAAAATAAAATTACAGATTTACAAATATAAGTTTATACCAATATTACTTAATAATTATAAATCAATATTTACAAGTTAATTAAACATTAAACAAAATTACCATAAAATCAAATAAGATATTATTACATCGAAGTTTATTATTTACTTAATTTTTTAATAATAAAATAAATTATAATTAAATCAAAACTTATTATAATTTCTTGATAACTAGAAATGAAATGATAATAATTAACGTATGACACACGGTAGAAGGTTAAATTTACAGCCAACAATGAGATATGTAAGTAATGATTCTTCAATAAAATTTATACTCATCAACTAAAATGGGGTAGCGCATCAAACCCAATTCAAAAATTTGTTCATAAAATTTTTGTGGCACACTTATAGGGATTCTTCGTGTTGAGTAACTAACGCCTAACACCAATATTGGTCTTACGATTGTATTATTTAACTTTTAAAAATAACCATTATTACATGCTAAACCTAACCAGAGAAATTCATGGCAATGTTTAGTTAAAACTTGAATGTAATTCAATACCGCTTACCAAATTGTTAACGAGAAATAAATTGAAATATATTAAGTATAAAGTGTTAATATTTTTTCAAATATAAAAATTTTGCATTTCCTATGCTAGGATACAGTTAATAAAAGGAATTTCCCCTTACAAAATACTTGAATGGAATTTAAGTACACCAGGGATCTCACTTTTAGAAAATACATGGATATAGTGGAATTGTTCTTACAAATTGTTCAGATACACAATATATATGTAAATTAGGTGTTAGAGAAAATTTAATTAAGGTATGAGATGGGAATTATATTGAGGAAGTTATTTTCTAAACTCATATATTTCACTGAGAAACCCTAACATTTGCGTGAGCATAAGAAAATTTGAAAACATAACATTGGGTTGAGCATGAAGAGAGTTTAGTCTCTTTTCTTTGGGGCCACTAAAATCAGAGCTAATATGTTCCCATTATCATAAAACACTGACACATATACATTAAATAGTGACATGTATACATTATTTAAAATTAAGTTTAAGAATGTGATTTTCATATTTAAATTGGTATGCAATTGATATTTGATTTTAAGTATAATATATATTAGAATTAATTAAAAAAATTGTGATTAGCAGTTTGTTTTCTAGAAGTATTTTATCACACTATGAGCATAATCATGGATTAAAGAGAAAATGTGACAAATGTGACATTTTGTGGGTAGTTTTATTGTAGGGGATTTTTTTTCTTTTAAATTAATTATTTGATGTTTTTTAATTAATAAGGATTTAAATTAGTTTAATTATATAAATTAAATGGTTGATAAATTTTAATAGATATTAATTCATGATAAATATCAAAATATTTTATTTTTTATTTATGATTATTATTAGGAATATTCTAAAATATTCATTGGAGATTAAATCATTACCATCCATATAATAATTATTAATAACCAAATTAAAATTATGAAAGCCTTATATCAAAATAAACTCCCTAGCTACATAAATATTTGTATTTGTACTGAAAAATATTTATTTTATAAAATATCAAAAAAATGAAATATTAATTTTAATGAAAAATATTTTAGATTTTAGTCCATTATTTAGAAACCTTAAAATTCCCTGATGGGGGTGTTAACAAGGGAGGAGAAGAGACTCGTTGAAAAGTGCGCAATATGCTTAACAGGTGTCTTAATATTGAGGAGGCATGGGAGTCAACAGTTTATGGGCTTGGGATTTCTTAATGCAGGTCTAGTTGATTTAAATGCATGGTTATGGCGTCGATGTGGCCAAGGTATGTGAAGCGTGGGAATGGAGGTGAGGAATTATCATTGACCTCCTTCATCTAGTTTCATTAGTGGCTCCAAGGACTTGTTTCTATTCTGTTGGATGTAGAGCCTGAGACATTCTTTAGTTTGAATCCAAGCCTTTGGTAGCATGTTTAGAGGGTAGAAATATTTCTAGTGTTGGATTCAGCTTCAAGTAATCTCACTAATCTGCCTAGTGATCCCATAGAACCACCAGTTGACAATGCTTATGATTTAACTATAATCTCCTCCGATCAGGACTAGCATAGGTTGGTCTTTTTCTTTTTACTACTATTTTGGGAATCATTCTCCAAGTATGGTCTCATCATGGAGGTCTCAACTTGTTTTTGATCTTATGCTTAGTGAGAAGGTTAATATCGTGTGTCTTGGAATTGCACTGTCATGGAGAAATTTGGTTTGTATCAATTTATGGCTTATACGATGCTTTTCCTTTTTATGCAATTAAGGTTTTAGTGGATGCAAGATGGTATGGTGATCTCTCGTGAATTTCTATAGGATTGAGACCCACATTGTCTACAATTTCATGTATGATGGCTTCATAGATGGTGATGTAATGTGGGTGGTTTTTTATGCCCGTCATTGGTTGCTTCACTCATGTCATTTCTGCAATTTCCTTGTCATTTTGGTTATTGGTATTAGTCTCCTTGTTGCCCTAGATGGTTATCTAAACATGTTGGTTGTGAATTGGTTATGTTGCGAATGGTAGGTGGAACTTTAACTTTCTGTTGCTATGAGAAGTAATTCATGTGATTTAACTCTTGTGGCTTCGATCATACTTGTGGCTACTTGTGCATTACAGTTCTATTACTTTCTAACTTATGGTCTATGGAGAAATCTAGAGTTTATGGTTTTTGGAAATGGTTTTGGTTCTTGTCATATTTAGTTTGTTGTCTTCTTGAGTTTATATCAGATGGATCTAATTTGTTCTCTTGTATCTGTTCATCTTGAGGAGCAGCTTTACTATTGTGTCCCCCTCTTTGTTGATGTCTTGAATGCTAGGTTCTTTATGAATCTAACAATGATAGCCATGTAATTTTTCTATATTAATAAATTTCAAGTGATGCAATTTACAAAAAAAAAATAGTAAACCTTAAAATGAAAATCAAAACTTCTAAAATAAAAATCAAAGTACAACCACACATGCTAATTCTCCACCTCATGATCATAATTCACTAAAATCAAGCGAAATTAATAATTTGACACACTTGGTACTTTTAGATAGAGATAACCTTTCTCATATGTTGAAAGTTTTGATTCTATCATCAATGTCAATTTGAATGCCATTGTACTTTATTAAAAATATGTATGTAATTATTGTAAACATAACAATTATTTTAATATTTTAGAATTAAGGATGGGTTAGAAATATAAAATTTAAAGGATTTATGTTTATTTTAAAATATAAAAAATTTAGTGAATTTCATTATTTTTTTAAATATCAACCAAATATTTTTATAATACTCAAATTTTGAAGGATTTTACATAATCTCTAAAATTATCATATTTGAAAAAAATGAACTTGGTAAATTGTTTTTTGGAAGAAAAAAACACACAAAATGCGGCCCATAAGTAAAATTTAGACCCTAAAAATTCTGTAATAAAAGCATACCTTAAGATAGAATTAATGACAATTCTACTTGCCCTTGATGGGGGTGTCACTTCAGTCGGACAGTTGGAGGTGTCATGGGCAGAGGATCCAAGCGGGCCTCCACGTGCCACATGCTTTCATTAACGGTTCTCCTCACACGCTCGGGTTTAATGGCTCCTTGGTACTTAAACTGCGCTACTTGGATCCGCTTCATATCTAGTTTGATGGGTCATTTTTTCGCTATCTGTAGTGGTTGGGTGATGGTGAGAGAGAGGTGGATGAGATCACCCTGTGTATTGGCGCACAGACTTAATCTAAGGCTTGGGGCATCTGTGCAGGGGGAGGAATGTAATCGCGGGGGTGCAGGAAAGTGGCTCAAGTTATGTGCTTGTTCGTGGGATCCGAGAACTAATCTCCATGTTCCGAGCGGAGTTGATACTGGTTCAGGGATCGCACTCTTCGTGGCGGGGAGGGAACCCAATTGGGCATGTGTTTGGTCATATGGTTGGTTCATTGAGGTTGTCTGGGTCTTGTTGCTTGTGGACGGGCCCAATGAGTTTTTCCAGTTTACGTTTGGATGGAGCTCAGAGGACCCGGCGGCCTAGTGCGAATCTCTCAGTTACAAGGTTCCAGTGCACAGGCAAACTCCCTGTGGCCTAGAGTTGTCCATCGACCAAGGTTTGGTAAGTGGTGTTTATGTGCACAATTTTAGTTTCAATTTGATTATAGGTTCTTGTTTCGACATTGCAACTCCACTTAGCCTCAGTGCAGTGTAGGGTGACGGTTATGGTTGTATGTCGCGGCAGTGTGGCTAAGCCCAAAGGGGAGGTCTAGGACATCCTATGGAGGAGAGAGAGCCAACTGGAGAACCAAACTCTGACTTTGTGTCAACGGAGAGTCATTACTCAGTGGTGGACATGGCAGTTGTTATCACTCATTATTCTTAACACTTTCATTAATAGGGTTCTACATGTCATTCACCTAGGTTCATATTCTCCCATAGTCAGTTTCATGAAATTTCTGAAAAATATACATGTGTTGATGTCTACCCTAAGTCTAAACCCACCTCAATCCTTGTCATATCAGCCAAGTCTACCTCATACCATTTAGTTTTCACTCCCACGCTTTTAAATCAAAAAGGTATTACACTTGTCAATTTTATACAGTTTCATAGCGAATTATATGGCAAATCACCAGATTTCGCTACGAGACTGTCTGACAATTCCGTAGCGAATCTGTCAGCAGTTAAATGGTTTTCGCTACGAAACTAGGTCTTTTCCTGCAGAGATTGTCAGAGCAGTGTAAGGTGTTAAATTTTGATGGATGGAGACAAAGGTGAGGTCATGTGAGTTAGTTATCATAATTCCCAAGCATGCAAGGTCATATTTTTTGCAATCATTGTCTATTATGGTCACATGTGTCATTTTTTCACCTCGAATTGTCAAATTACCTTTTAAAACCTTGCCCCCAAGATGCTCTTTGTCATTCATCGTCCAATTCTTGCATGTAAAGAATCTCACTGTCACTGTTCGAGAGTTGGTTCACCACACAAAGCAAGTTGTTGTTCAGTTTTGATTTTGCATGTGTCATGAGCAACGAGGCATCGAGAAGTATAAAAGATCAATGGCATCAAAGAAGAAAACAATCAAGGGTGGTTGTTGCGTAGGGTATGAACCTATGGATTTGAAGATTTTAAATGAAGATCCCAGTGCTATGGAGGCTTTCAGGAAGGTAGGTTGCCTACAGTTTTGTCAAAAACTGCAGGGTTTCCATGTCCAGGTATCCTAAGACTTTGCAGCTAATTTTACAGGGACAACATCAAAATTTGGAGTTTTGAATATTACAGTGTCACCAGATGTCATCTCCCAAGCTACAGAAATTTCCATAGGTGGTGAAGAATGGTTCAAAGGCACAAAATTCATAATGCAAAGCTGTGAAGAGTTTCTCAAACAGGAGCACAAAGGAGCTAACATGAAAAATGGCATCCCCAGGGTTATATGAAAGAGAATTATGAAAAACTGTTGTCGGTGGTCCAAAAATACTTCACATGCGAAGAGATATTCCACATGGTTTATTCTTATCATTTTAGACTCCTTTTCCATTTTGTTGGTAAGAAGCAACTTGACCTACCTTTATTTTTATACAGAAGTTTGGGAAAGATGTCAGATAAAGTCCAAGTCAAGGCAGAGGGTAATGAAACATCAGTCTTTCACCATGGTTTGATCAAATTGTTAGTGTTGGAGGAATTGAAGAGGTTAAATAGAGATTGGGCCTCTTTTCTCTTTATGAGTGGATATGAAGTAGATGAAGTTGTTCCAAATAAAGTTTCAAAACCAAACACTACTCCATCTCCAGCTGTAATAGAAGAGATTGATGAAGAAGGAGAACAGCCTCCTATAGAACCAATGGACATTGAAGTTGAACTTGTGCAAGAAACCAATATCCCTCAGCCATCACCTACAAAGAAAAAACATAGAATTAGCAAACAAAGTAGCAATATGGTAACAAGGAGCCAGACATTTGCCAAAGGAAACGTGGAATACATCATCCAAGAAATAGATATTGAAGAATCACCAATTGTACAGGTAGAATACATTGAAGGAGATAGAAGAAGATTGAAGAAAGGTAAGTCTGTCAAGAAGTTGGATTTTGCAGGAGAGGATTTTGGCTTCATTTTTCATCCAAGGAAGCCAATGACTAGGTCATAGATTGCAAAGGATGCCATGGAAAGAAAAGGAGTAGAAAAGGTTAGTGAAGGTAAGCAGCCAGAGAACATCATAGATTTATCCCCAACAACAGAAGAAGTCTTTGCACATAGAAAAGGGAAAGAACGTGTTGAAGGAAACACTGAAGTGAAAATTGTGCAAGAATAGTTTAAGTGAAGATGGAATTAAAAGAAGCCAAGGTGGACAGACAAATAATGGTATATTTTGAGAAAGAGATGAAGAAGCAGCTGGATAAATATGATAAGACTCTGTCAAAGGCCAAAAAGATGTTGAAGAGAAGCCTTGCCTTGAAGAGGGTGGTAAAAATCACAAGGAAAAGGAATTTGTGGTTACATTCTGAAAGGAAGAAGCTCAAAGGACAGGTCAAATAATTGGAAGGCCAAATGGACATGATTCAAGATGAACTGAAGAAGAGAGGACTGAAAATGAAAGTGGTAGAGGAACCTAAAGGCCAACCTATTGTTAATGAAGACGAAGCACCCAAGGACTAAGAAGTTGAGCCAAAACATTTTTGTTTAAGTTTATAGTTTGTAGGTGACACCGATTTTGGGTTAGAAGATCAATTTTTGAAGAAAACTACCAAATCTACAGTTTCAACCATATTAGTAAGTTTCGTAGCGAGCTCTAGGCTTGAGGGTCGAAATTTGCTACAAAATTTTTGAAGAATGTCTTTTTTCTTAAAAATCAATTTTATGGAGAACCAAGGAGGGATTTTGATGGTATTTAGCTTTTTTTACCTGACAAACACTTTTTGACTAGCAGAGGTGGTAGAAGAGAAGGTTAAAGGGTAGAAACAGGCGTGCTACGAAATTTCACTACGAAACTGCCTAAAGATACTCTGTTTTGCAGCGAGGTATTTTCTTAAGAGATTTTGAAGGTTTGAATGGCATATGGAAGGCCATCCAGCCACCTGGAGGCATCCCAATAGAGAGTGGTCCATACCAGCAGACATCCACTACTTGGCATGTGTGCCATTCATACAAATCAACATGATGGCAAAGTTCTAGATAATGTTAATCCTTTCCTATAAAATAGGACAGTTGTTCCTAAATTCTTGGAGTAAATTCATGTCTTGGTCATGGAGAAATGCTACTCGAGCATCTCATCTTATCTATGTAATTTTCCCACTATTATAGAAGTGGGTGAAATAAATGTAAGAAGAGTCTTATTAGGAAAGTAAGTCTTAAAATACTAGGTGTCCTTTTATGTTCCACAAATGTTGTTTTCAGTTAAGATTAGGTGTCAAAGTCATGGTTCGATGATCTAGAAAACTGGGCAGATCCTATGTAAACAAAAGGGTCTATTTATAGACACAAAATCGAATGAGAAAGGGTTGGAGAATGCTTTGACACAGCTACTATTGTAAATTTTTTCATATTATTAATAGACAGATAGTGACTATTTCCTGCTTCACCTGAGATTCTTAATATGTTTCAATGAGTTTATGTGTTTCTTTATATCTTGCTTCCAGTAGCCTTGGTGTTAAATTACTTAGAATTCATTTCATACATGTTCTGACTTCCTTTTATCATTGAATTACTGATTATTCCCATGTGTTAATGTTTTTATATCATTGAAATAGAAAAAGCCTCAGTTTCCATAAGCAAAAATGCTTGTCATTGAATTCCTTTTACTGACTCCATGAGCCCAATGGTAGTTGAATCTTGCCCATTTTTCACCTGCAATCACATACACTAAGACACTCAAAGAGTTAGCCATTTGTTTTAAGACCTAATTGAGTAAAATATTTTGATATGTTGAGAGATCCCTCTCAGGATGAAGAGGCTAATCCTCAGTCAAAATTTAGTTTTAAAGAGTTACTCTAAGTTGTCTAGTGGAGCATTCCATCAGGACCAATTTAGAGATAACATCGGTATCTCCAATCCACTCCCCGAGCCAGGTGGAAACCCCAATCACCCTGGACACAATAGCGGCCCAACAGCAGCATATTCAACTCAATTTGGACATTATGCAGGAAGAGAGGTATGAGGAGAGAAATGAGGTTATGGCATATACCAACGACCTCCATCACCTGCAGAACAAGACTATGGACGCTCTGGAGAGTCTTTGGCACCAACTTTGATGCTCCCATGACTACCTCTGAGCTCTGGAAATTCAAGTGGAACACATTGATTATCACATTCACAATCGTGTGGGCCTCTTCGTTGCACCTCTAATATTTCCTCCTAATCCCCCTCCTTGATTTATTTCTCTGCAACTCGTCTTTTTTCCTTTTTTTTGTCAGAAATAACCACAGACATCGATTGTCTAGGCTCTCTTCTAGGCTTCTTTTTATGTAGAAATTTGTACCTGTGCTCTTTAAAGCATGTGATGCTAAGCTATATTGATGACCTGATTTGTCTTGATGTATATTTCAGAAATATAATATAATGAAACTTTTGACCGACAAAAAAAATGACAATTCTATTTGGATTCATGTATATTTTCATCATCTTTCACATAACCCTCCTTGCAAAATTCCTCCTACACCTACCATGCTTCATGTCATATAGGTCTCATCATTATTGTTAATATTGATTTCAACCCACCATGGATCATTTGTTCAATTCAATTAGTAAGATGGAACATTCGGGGTGAGTCACATGGCATTTCTCATCCTAGTGGAGAGTAATCTAGCGCACTAGTAAACATAGGGATATTGAGCAGCATATGCTTCTAAATCTACAAGAATACTATGGCATGATCTAGGATAAGGATTCCTTTGATATAACACCTACTAGATTATCCAAATCATGATTCCATCTATATTTTGATTTTTGTTTATGTATTTTGCTACTATAGATATTCATTTGAGATTTGTATTTTTTATTGTCTTTTAAACAAATTTTCTATCATGTTCAGATTTCAGTATGAGGTCGAGATGTAATGATCAATACTACATGTTCTCTAGGACTACCATTGACATGAGGTATGGAATTTATTTTTTTATCAAATGATTCATTATATTTTTTAAACTGAACAATAAGATGTTAACTATTTTTGAATCATATATATCTAGTTCAACACTCAAGTTATTATACTTTTGTTGGATTTCTTTCTACGGCAAGGGCTAGAAAAAATATATAATATTTGGGTTGCAAGTAGTCCAACAAGAATATTACGATATTTACAAAAACCCCTTGGATGGCCACACATTCATATATCTACTTGTAAATATGCAAAAAAATAACAGTAATTGAAAATAGAAAATACAAGCCAACATAATGTACGATATGCTCCAATTTACTCAAGAAAATATGTTATTAATGTGTCACCTATGAGAAGCTCCAAATGAGTTATGGTTTCAATAACGTCCTCCTTGATAGGGTTCATATGCAATCCTAAAGAGAGCAAATGGTTTCCTCTCTCCTAAGGAAAAGTGATCTGAGAAATAGAAAAAAAAAAAAAAAAATATTAAAGAAAAAAAAAATGCACTTCTAATGGAGAAGATTTAAAAGGTTTAGGATCATAGTTTTGGTGATGAAAGTGGATCATTGTGAAGTGAGGAGAAAACCTTTCAATTTATAATAAAATGCTAGCTAGATTTGATGAGGTCATATATAATAAAATATTTGTTGGACCAAATCAAGATCTAACTAATTTGGTATTTTATTGTTATTTGTGAGAGAAAAAAATCATATATAATTGCTAATAACTTGTAGTTGGGTAACTAACTCAAAAATAATGATTTATTGAGTTCATTAATGAAAACCATCCATAAACAATTGTTTTATTAGATTATTTTCATATCCATAAAAAGTGATTTATTAGATTATTTTCATTTCATTACGTAAAATTGTCATAAATAATAAATAAATAAATGGCTTATTAAATTATTTATAGTTAAGAGAGCTAAATAGGTTGGAAGTAATCTATAAATAATAATTTAATAAATTATTTCAATGAGAATATTTAAAATATTAATAAATAATTAATAAATCAATTATTTATTAGATTATTTATATGGAAATGAATAATACGAGTGAAAATATATTACTTTATTTTCACCTAAGCGATTAAAATATGCGAATAAAATAATGTTAATGAATTTATCAGTTATTCTCATGCAAATGGGTTAATTATTGTAAATAACTTAAGAAAAGTGGTTCCTTAAGCTATTTCCTTAGGTGAAAGTGGGGTTTAATGTGTAAAACTCATGCTAACATGGTGTATTTCGATCCACCTAATGATTTTGGCTAGGAGGTCACTTTTTGTGTGATAAAAAACCTCACTCCAATGTATGAGTGTTAGGATCAAATGTATGACTGAAATCAATTTCAGTTTTGTTTCACTGGAGAAAGGAGGTGACCATGGGAGAGACATGGGGGGTCATTGATGTAAGGATTTGAACCATAGTAGGAGGAGTTGGTTACCACTCATAAAAAAAAGAGTCTCAAAGTGGGCATACATGATCTCAATCAAGCAAAGGAATAATACCCATAGTTTTCAAGATAACTCAGTACAAAGAATAATGGTATGCCCAAAAAAGTGGGTCTTAGGAAAGAATATATAGTACATTAATGTGCTAGCATCAATGGGCCAAAAAGTGATATAACGAAATACATGGTCCAATATACATGTGCCTCAAACAAAAGGATTGGGACTGATACAATAAGTGTTGTTGGTTTGGGTACATAGGACCAATTTCTCCAATGTTAACGGGAGTAGATGATATCAACCTGAGAATCTCCACTAAGAAAGAAGACGCTCTGAAGATTTGAATAAGACAGAAGGGAGGATCGTGTTGTGGGCTGTGAGAATGAAAAAAACGAAGCCAGTCAAATCTACTGAATTGTATTTGAGGCTAGATCATGAACTATTGAAGTTCGGGCTTGTGGAAGGAAACCTTAAGGGAAACCCCTTCCTGAGGTCCAGGAACATTTCACATATGCCCGATGAATGCTAGTATAATATGTTGAAGCACTGGACCATCAAGTGTATGATTCTCAATTATGTGATAATGAGCTAAAGTCGAGCACATGATAAATAATCAAGTCAAAGGGAACTGAGGTCTCTGAGGCACCCACCAATGAGGAAAATGGATCCAAAGTACATTTTTCTCTAGGTCATTCCCTTGGAGTACATGTGATGAAGTCAACGGAGGAAGGCTTGTCAAAGTTTAGACAATTAGGAGTCCTCAAAAATGGTGCAAGGTACATATTATAATGTGGATGGCAAATACTAACACCAATGTGGGAAAAGAGTGGTCTAATGGGTGGACTTACGAATTCCCTTTAGAGCATAACATGGAAGGTTGACCTGGTAGTGGTTGAGAACATTCCATAGAGAACAAATAATTACTAGGACAAAGGATTTTCAAAGACATGTCAGTAAATCAATGGGACATATGGAAGTCAAATCTCATCAATACAAGACAATATGACACATGTTGGGGCTAGCATACTATAACATGACTCATTGTGGTTCTCAATAGACTTTATTGGACATAATGGTGACTCATCTTTGATTCTCTAAATAAGGGTGACTCAATTGTTGAGAAATCAATACTAGAATATTAAGGTTTGATTTCTTCTTTCTTGATAATTACTTGTGAATTATGATGGCTTCTTTTAATCCTTTATTGCATTATCTTTCATCAATAAATTATTAAATTACGTGTGTATGAATATCACAAAAACACGAGACACAAGATGTAGGGACTCTGCTAGGGAAAAACCCCTCTCTATTGGTAAACCCAGTCAAAATTCTCTTCCTTCAATATTTTTCCTTAAGACTCTTCAACCTAGACATAGAATAGACCTTCCTCCACACCAAGTCAGTTGTTCCAGATCTTTGACCTTGTAGCAGCAGCAATTTCTCCCCAACAACTTTGATTATGCAACAACATGCAGCAGCAAGCAACAACTAGCAACAACAACACTAGAAAAAATTCGATCTTCCAAACTAGGGCAAAGAGAGAGAGAGAGGTGTCAAAACTTCGATTTTCTTCTTCTCCTTCACCTTAGCCAAACTTGCACTCCTTTTAGCCTTCTTAGCCCACTTCACACTTTTTCCAACTACTTCTTAAGATATCAAACTTAAGTGAGTGAGATGGTCCAAATGAATTTGAAATACTCCAATATATAGGCTCCAACTGAGGTCGAATTGCACAGTTTGAGTTCGACTTGGTGGAGGTGACATAATACATATTTGACTCAAAGAAGGATATTATAAAAGGTGCAGTGATTCTAATGACTCAATATTAATCCTAGGAGTCTACAATGAAGACTTTGACTAATACAATGATGACCCAAACATGAAACCTGTGCTTTAATAAGTCATTGTAATAATAATAAAAATTATTTTCTTTATTCTATCTACAAGTAAATAACATAGTGACTCAATTACATTTATTAAGACTTAACATAGTTACAATTTTCAACATCAATGATACTACCATTGATCAAACCAATTACAAGTGGTACAAGGTCCTCTTGGAGTAAACCAAGAGGTTCTAAAAGGGGGGGATTCTAGGGGGACATGGGTTGTCTTCATGAAAATGAGAAATGCAAGTGTTTCTAGCCCAGGTATGTAGACAAACCAAACTCCCAATATAAATTGGATTGAACAAAATGGGCACTAAGATGCAAAAAAGGTAATGGTGTTGGAGTTTCCATGTGAGGAAGGCTCTAAAATATTATTGACGAAAAATGAATGAGATGAATGGGTCGATCCACCTATCAAATTGTGAGGGTCCTTAAGGTAATTTATTCTTAATGATAGGAAAATGTAATGGACGGGGTAATGTTTCTTATACGTGAAAAGCCACAGGGAATGGTCCAAACAAGATGCTATAAACATGAGTAAAGGTGTTTTTTTCATGAAAAAATTGCACAAATGAGTCAATAGGTAGAGTGACAATCTGGCGTTAGAGTAAGAGAGATAAATATGAATAAATTGAATTTGAAAGAAGCGCACTAGACACCTCATTGAAAAAATGGATTTTGGATGAAGTATAAAATCAAATAAAACTAAGGAAGACCCATTTAAGGGCTCAAAAATATTTTTCTAAATATGTTGATATTTCATCAAATGAAGCTAGGATGAGATCATAATGGATAAGTGTAAATTTGTGGATTTTTTTTATAAAAAAAGTATTTTTCCCCCAATTCTAATTCATTTGTGCATTGGCTTGTAGAGAGCTTAGAGAGGAGTAGACCCTAAATCTTGATGAGCTCATGGTGGAAAAACTTATTGAACTTGTGTTGTCATTGATTTCAAAAGAATGTTGTCGGAAGAAGTTGTAGTTGCAACTAATAGGGTTGGACTTATCTGAATTAAGGACCTTTGGAGGATCCTTACGAGATAGTGAGATGAAGAGCTATCAAAATCCATTAATATGGGGATATATTGTGGACTTATAAATCTCAATTTCATGGTTAATCATGCCCTTTGAAAATATGCATTAACTAACTAAGTTTGATCTCAATCTTTCTGTGACATCTAATCCATCTCGTAAGTAGGAAGGATTGGGAAAAGGAATGATCTGGATCCTTGTCCACTTATTTTTTATATTGGATGTGAAAATTTCAAGCTGTTTTTTTTCACTTGATTGAAAATTCAGTTGGTGAATTGACCCCTTCAACAAACATAGGTTTAAAAGCAGGAGAGGAAATACATGTTTCAGTTTCTAATATAACAATACATGAGGCACCACAAGAAAAAGGTATTCTAATGAACATGCTACAACATATTCCTTGTTTTTTAAGTTTTATGGGAAGGTACATGTTGCAAAGAGGGCTTCATTATTTCTTTATCAGACTAATCTGACTATTAGTTATGCTACTAGATTAACAATCCCAAAATCTACCACATCCATAGGATTCAAATTTCTAGACCCACCATTTGAAGGCTCTCCAAATCTAGGTGTTTTCGTTTCATTTATGACTTCTAAATCAAACCATAATTTCCATGTTGGAATGCATCATCCACAAGAGGTTTTCTAGAAAAAATAGTATAAGTGTAAAGTTTTTGGGAATATTCTTCATGTTGTTTTGTATTGTTATAATTCTACTAACAACATGCCCTTTTTCTAAAATTTGTGTTATTTTCTTTATACATTTAGCTTTCTGATTACAGGGTGTTTTCTAGGATGAACATATCTTTGTCAAATAGATCGACAAATGTGCCCAATATATGCTAAATCAATGCTATTTTTAGGGTTGTTTAAGTCTGTTTAAGGACATTGTGACAAATTTTCTTGAGGTTGATGGTAGTGGTAGAAAAAAAGGAGCCAATAAGTTATACCACTATTATATTATTATGGAAAATTAGTGTTGGTGTTCAATTTTACATCTACCTTATTGGAAATCAAATAGTGAATTTTCCACATCCCCTTGCACTAGGTGGAGAAAAACATTTTCTTAACTATACAAAATACAAAGTGACGACCTTATAAAGAGGAATCAAAGAGAGGTATTAGTGTGATCAAGTTTTCCATTTGATTCATAAATCCAAGGAAATTGTAGAAGCATGTCCTCGTAAGAGATATGAAGATTGCAATGGATTTGATAAGATTGGGCCAATATTGTGACTCAATATTGTGGGTCTATAACATGGGTCAATACCATGGGTTGATCTAAATCCATGGGGCCCAGTGAAAAACAAAAAGTAATAAACACATTGAAAAATAAATTGAGGATGTGATAGTGAGTATGATAGAGGAAAAATATTGAATGTTTAGAGATAATAGGACTATGTAAAAAAAATGTGAATGTTGAGTGAAAATGAATATGAATGCTAACGGACAACAAGTATGGATCTTCATGAATAGCTGGTGTGAATGTTGAGAGGAAAATAAGAGAGAAAGTAATGAACAGAGAGAAAAACATATTATGGTGAAGTCAAAGTCTAGAGAGTGATAAGGTTTATATCATATTGTTGAGAAGTTGAATGACTGTAGAGAAGATTTAAAATCATATTTTTGTAGAGTGTAGGTATCATACTAGAGAGTTGAATGGATCAACAAATAAAATACAAATTAGAGATTAAAAGGGGGATTGGAGTTTCCTAAAGGTGGGTTCCTACAAAATCTTAAAAGGGGGAATGATGTCTCCTACAAGCGATTTCTTGCAAATAATGTAATAGTAGGTTGGTTCCTACATTCATTTATAAAGAATAAGTTGCTCCATGGTTTTTCCTATATGGGTTTCCACGTAAAAATATTTTTGTTATGTTATATGTGATACCTATTTAAATATTATGCATCTGATTTAATGTATTAAATAGGATAAATAATTATAGAATATTGATTCACCTCCCCCCCAGTATTCAATACTTCGTATCAGGGAAGGTTCCTTCAACAAAAAAGTAATATATGGAAGGAGGATCATACAAGGAAAATGGCAAGCCAAGATGGTTCTTCCTCAAACAGAGCTCCTCTATTCAATGGGAAAAAATTTAATTTTTGGAAAGTCAGAATGAGAACCTACTTAACGCCTCTTGGTTTGGAAATTTGGAAAGTTGTGGTGGATGGTTGCAAAACTCCAACAACTACTCCAAATTATGAAGTTGGTAAGTAAAATTTTCATAATAATGAAATATTTATGAATGTTATAATATGTATATTTGTAAAATCGAGGTTCATTAAAGTTATGCATTTTCACTCAATGAAAGAAATGTGGGATACGTTTCTAAGTAGTTATGAAGGAGATGACAAGGTAAAGTGTGCAAGACTTTAAACACAAAATAAAATTTGAAAGTATAAGAATGAATGAGGATGATAATAGAGTTAGTTTCTTCCTTAGGGTAGATGAGATCGTGAATACCATTAAAGGGATTGATTAAAATATTGATGAAGCTATAGTAGTATAAAAGGTGTTGAGATATATCCCCTTTAGACTTGATGCAAAGGTTTATTCCATAGAATAATTATGGGAACTAGATAAATTAATTATGGATGGGATTCATTGGATTCTCACTACTAATGAAATGAGGAAGAAGAAAGAGAAACTAGAATTGAAGGAAGTAGCCTTAAAAGTCTCAAATAAATAAAAAGGACATCAAGATCATGATTGTTCCAACCATGATTTAGATGAATAGGAAGCTAAATTTGTGAGGAATATGAAAAGAAGCTCTTGAAAATATAAATATAAGTTATCATTTCAAAGCTTCAAGTATGGTAGAATGGGACATTTAACATCTAATGTCCATATAAAGATAACAGAAATGAATAAAAAGGAAAAAAATAAAAGAATAAGTCTACGAGTAATAATAAAGGAAAATATATTAGAAATAAAAGCTTTAATTCCAAAGAAGATAGTATTTCATCAGAGGATGATGTAGGCTATGAATATGAAGCTAGTCCAAATGAAAATCTTCTCATGGCTCTTAAGAATTATAATTTTGATCAATAAAGGTTTGATCCAAAAGATAAAGTGTGTGAGGCGAATCTAGATATGGAAGGAGAACTCCTAAGTTATTTAGATGAAATACACATACTAAGAAGGAAGAACCAAAAGTCGAAGGAAAAACTACAATCCCATGAGGAAAAATATCATGAGGCAACCATTCTTTTAAAAACATTTATAGAAGAGGACAAAAGCCTATAGAAGACATTATGGTAAATCAATTGAAGGAAAAAATAAAAAGAGTTGTGAAATATTAGGAGAGATTGTTTCTCTAAGAAAATATCTAGAGAAAAAAAAGGCACAAATGAATCTAAATATAAGGTTTGAAAATTTGTCTGAAACACTAGATAACATCCTCAATAGTCAGATATCACCAAAAATCAAGATAGGACTTGGATACAAATAAATTCGTTGTAGAAGGAGAATCAAGCTTTAACACATCAAGGATAGAGGAACCAAAGAGCTATGCTAATATACTCAAATAATTAAGCAACTAGTCTAAAAAAGCAAGGAATGAGGCTAAAGGCTAGCAGAAACCAAATCATATCAAACTCACAACTAACAATGAAGCAAGTAAGCAGCAGAATCTTGAACCTACTTAAGCTGGAAAACAAAGCAAGTATCAAAGATCAGTCCCTTCTAGAAGATTATTCAAAACAAGGTATGGAAATCTATTTTATGGCTACTATTTTTTATGTTATAACTTTGGTCATAAGGTTGCAAATTGGAGATCCTATAGATATATCATAAATATAAATGTTAGTTATCACCATTTCTTAATGCCTAGATCTATAAATTCCTATGTTAATAATATTGGAAATAATAATGCATTTTCTCCTATTTTGGATGAAATTGAATTCTATGTATGAAATAACTTTGCACACAATGAAAATTAGTGTAGAAGCAAGATGATAATTTATTATAAGCGAGATGGGAAAAAATAATTCATCAAGGTATGGAGGAAGAATGTTAGTTCCCTATAATACTAGTGTAGTCCCTATATTGTTATCGGTGTGCCCCATAGAAGCTCACTATTGTTATTTTTGTGCCCTTACATTATTATTATTATGTAGGCCCTAATTATATTTTGACCCTTTATAATGCTATATATACCAAGGAGGTCTTTCCATTTGAATCATCCAAGAAATTTTCATTTATGTCATGTAAAAGGACTTTTCCCCCTCAAGTGGCCTATTATCAAGGTGTTGATCTATCTCCTCTTATGTTTTTGTGTTACTTGGTTCTAAGTACATAACATGTGGTGTCATAGCTCTAGATCCTACGGATTTTCTAATTCAAATAGGTCATCTTGGTAGTTCTGCTATAAATTGTTTTATCCAAGGATTAAGAAGGTAAAAATTCAACAACTTGGAGTAGAAATATTGATGAACATTTTGCGAAAATTTAAGATCTTGGTTCTCTATATTTTCGAAGATATGGTCGAAGAAAGTTAGGGCTTTTTAATTCTCCTAAATTATGTCTCAAATGGGTATCTTGTGGAAAATCATAATAAATTTCCCTTTCAGCATCGGATTTGAATTCCGTAAAAAGTGATTGAAGTTGAATGGAATTTAGTTTTTTGGGTATGAGTTTTATGGATGAAGGTTAAAATAGTGACATGTGGCATCTTGTACAAGTTCGATATACTTAACCAAAACATAATCAAGTCATCGTGGGAGATTTGGCATAAATTTATCTTGAAGAATCCAATCTCATTCTCACTTATGGGGTTGGAAATAAGACACAAATATATACCTTAAAAATAAAATTGTATACATTAGGAGGCCAAAATCATGGAGATACAACAGCTTCAAGGCCATGCACATCAACAAGCTCAAAAATAAGCTCTTAAAAACAAAAAAGGTGTGTATTTTTAAAAATTGCATCACTTTTGTTTGAAAAATAAGTTTGAAGTGATTCAAAGGAAATAGTAAAGCATAGATATTGTCAGACCAGGAGGTAACTCCACAAAACTGAAGATGAATTAGATGGATATTGTGTGTGTACTTATACATGGAGGTGAGGCTATTGGGATTCACTTCCCAATGTATCTTAGCCTTCCTTATTTACTAAATTACAATAATATACAATCTCACCCAATCCCTTAGGATCAGGTGTCAACATTCCCCTCTTTAATCTGAAGGGATGTTGGTGAGTCCAAGCATCATTCTAAACTTTTCAAACTTTTCTACTCATTTGTGGAACAATGACGTATATGGATGGTTTTGTCCTCAACATGATGTCGAATTAGATGGTATTTTTTATTGATGTGATTTTTTTGATCATGGAACTTCAGGTTCTTGGCCAACTTTATTGCAGAAGTGTTGTCGATCATGAGTGGTGTTGAATGCATTTGTTTCATCTGCAAATCTTCTAGGATTTTCCTGAGCCACACAATTTCCTTTTTTGCTTTAGTTGCTGCCACATATTCTGCCTCGGTTGTGGAATCTACTGGAACTGATTGTTTGTGTGACTCATGGTATAACCTGAAGTAGACACCCTAGTTTCTTTGTCCCCATCAAAGTCTGAATCAGAGTATCTAATCAAGCTGAAATCGCCTACCTATGTATATTTGAGTCCAAAGTCTTGAGTCCCCTTTAAGTACTTTAGAACTCTTTTTACAGCAAACCAATGTCCTTCACAAGGTTTTTGCATAAACCTGGAGAGGATTCCAACAGCAAATGAGATTTTTGGTCTGGTGGTATTCAGGTAGATAAGACTTTCTACAAGCTATCTATACTTCGTTGCATCCTCGAATTCCTTCCCCTCAATGGATGTGAGCTTCAAGTTATGTTCCATTGGAGTGGTTAAGGGATTGCATTCATCCATGCCAAACTTGTTCAAAATATCTCCAATGTACTTCTTTTGAGGAAGAAATATAAATTTAGGATGTTGAGTTACTTCAATACTCAGATAGTAATGAACATAACCCAAATCATTCATTTCAAAACATTTCTTCAATTATTTCTTTATGGATGCAATATAACTCTCATTGTTCCCTATCTTCAAAAGATCATCTACATACACCACAAGATATACAATTTTTTTTCCAACTTTATTAACAAACAAAGTTGCATCATCAAGATCAAAATGTTTGAATTCAAGTTTCAGAAGATGCTCAGTTAATTTCTCATACCAGGCTCACAGTGCTTGTTTGAGGCCATAGAAGGATTTTATAAGTTTGCATACTTTGTGTTCTTGGCCCTTCACAACAAATCCTTCTGGCTGGGACATAAAAACTTTATCCTTTAGATCTCCATTCAAAAAGGTGGTTTTTACATCCATTTGATGGAATTTCCATCCCTTCTAAGTTGCTAGGGAAAAGAGTGTCCAGATGGTGGCCCATTTTGCTGTGGGAGCAAAAGTTTCTTCATAATCGACCCATTCTTTCTGTGCAAAACCTTTTGCCACAAGCCTGGCTTTATGCTTGTCAAGTGAGCCATCTTCTTTGTACTTGTTCTTGTACAACCAATTGGTTTGGTTCCCAAAGGAGGATCAACCAGCTTCCAAGTGCCATTCTTTATCAAGGCATCATACTCCTTTTTCATCGCTTCATACCATTCATCATGAGAAGCGACTTATTTGAAGGAATTTAGTTCATTATCTGTAGAAAAACTCAATTCACAGTTATAAGCAATATCCATGTCAACAAGTGAATCAGACTTATCTACACCACCTTCGTTTTTTCTTGTGGAAATTCTTGTTCCTGTCTTTCCAACCTCATCAGGAAGAACGTTTTCTAGTGTCTTTTTCAGCCATTTGGGGGGACCTTTCTGAGATGGCCCAGGCTTCTCATTTGACTGAGTTGAAATTGAATCAAGATTTAATCTCTCAATTTTGTCAATCACATTGTTCAAGGTGTCATCCATGGTTGGGTCTTCATGTGGGGGAGAGAGTGCTTCGGAAAATGATTCCACGAATTGATTCAGTATAAGAATCCCCCCTTCAAGATGTGGAATCTGATTATCAAATTCTTGAAAATACTTTGCATGTGTGAATCTATCCAGGCGATCAAGTTGCCTCTCAACAACATTGTCAGTCTTAGAAGATTCAAGGAATATGACATTTCTTTCTATTACAAACTTCTTATTGATTTCATCATAGAGACGATATCCTTTGGAGGTATTGGAATACCCCAAGAAGATACATTTTCGACTTCTAGCACCAAGTTTATTCCTTTGTACCTTGGGTATCAAAGCATAACAGGTGGAACCAAAGACCTGAAATGCTTTACCGAAGGAATGTGGCCATACCACATTTCATAAGGAGTTTTGTTTCTGATTGAATTTGAAGTACACCTATTCTTTATGTATACAGCACATAGAATTGCATCAGCCCAAAATATCAATTTTACATTCTTAAAAAACATCATGGAGCGAACCATATTTAAAATTGTCATGTTCATTCTTTTAGCTACACTGTTCTGTTTGGGATTATAGGGCACAATTGTTTGATGTTTGATCCCATGTTGACAAAGTTAGTTTTCAAATTCATTTGAAGTGTATTCTTTTCCATTATCAGTACACAAAGATCCAATATGAGTTTGTGCATCATTTTCAATCCATGCATGAAAATTTTTGAATGTTTGAAAAGCATTAGATTTTTTCTTTAATAAGTAAATCCAACACATTCTGGTGTAATCATCAATAAATGTCATCATATATTTATTTCCATTTGCAAAAGAAACAGGCATAGGGCCACATAAATCTAAATGAATAAGCTCAAGTTTTATATGTGCTCTGGAATGTGAATCATGAAATCGTTGTTTGCTATGCTTTCCTAGAATACAAGCATCACATTTCTTAAGTTTCCTAGGAATTGTAGGCAGCCCATTAACAACATTTTTCTTCAACAATCAAAGGTTTTCATAGTTTAAGTGTCCAAATATAGCATGCCATAAGAGAATTTATGGGAATGTACCTTCATCATGGTGTGAACTGAATGCAAAGTTTTGTGCATGAGCAAAAGAACCTTGCAGCTTCAAGAGTCTTCCTTCTTCTATTCCCTCCATGACAAGTGAGCAATTTGATGCTTTTTTGACCTCAACCTTGGTATCAAACATGTGAATGGAGTGTCCTTGTTGGTGGATGTGGACCAATGACAGCGAGTTTTTCCTCAACTCAGGGAGGTATAGAACCTCATGTAGAAGATGATCTAGAAGACCAGGAAAATTAATCCTGATTGTGCCAAGCCCTGATGGCTTGAGTTTGGATTTATCTGCGAAGTATACTGCTCCATAAAATTTGTCAGTAAATTCTTCAAAAAATTCTTTTCTAAATTTCATGTCACATGTTGCTCTTGAATCTAGCAACCAATCGTTTCTCCAAGAAGTAAATGAAACATCAAACAAGTCTTCAGTTACTCCATTGTTACAATGTGCTACAACATAATCAGTAGATTCAAGTGCTTTACCTTTGTCTCTATCATGAGTTTTACCTTTTTCTTGATTTATTTATTGCTCAATTTTATCCCAAGCCAGCTTACATGTAGATGCATCATGCCAGTCTTTATTGCAGTGTATGCAATGAAGATCAGATTTTTCAGTTTGAGTTTGTCTGCCCCCCCTTCCTCTGAAATTTATTATTCCTCTTCCTCTTCTACCACCTCTTCCTCTGGAAGAAACTTGAGCATGACTCTTCTCTCTATGTGAAAAGCATACAGCCTCTTCAGAAGACACAGGGGTTGTCATCTTTCCAAAAGCTTTCTCTCTTTCTGAAAACTTTTTCTCAAGAGAATCAAAGGTGATTTTCACGAGGTTTCCACTTGCTTGCAATGACTCAAGATAATGTGAGTAAGTAGGATACAATGCCTTAACATATGCTATGAGAGGTATATCAACTTCTACACTAGTGTTCTTAATTTCATGCATGATAGATCTTAATTGTGAAGCTAAGGCAAGAGGGTCATCATTTTTCAATTCAAGACTGAACAACTTAATCATTAATTGAACAATTTCAAGTTCTGAATGTGATTCATAGATTTATTTTAGCTTGCTCAAGGCTTCATAGCCATTTAAAAATGGTGTAATGTGGCGACTCACCTCTTCATTTACGGAAGATGCAATCAAGGAATAGGCCTTGCATTTCTTGTTTTCCCAAATGGCAATATCCTTGTTTGAAGTGGGCTTTGCTGGTGGAAGGTCTCCTTCTCCTTCACAAATTCCTCTCCACAGCTCATTAAAAATGAGAGTGTTCTTGATTTTTCGAGACCATTCAGGATAGTTCTCCTTGCCGGAGAGAACAAATCCTACAATAGATATGAGAGAATGCATTCTTTTGAAGAAAAAAATACTTTGCTGTCACGGTAAAAACTCAATTATGGTTTAAATTCTGCAATTTTTTTTTATTTTTTTGTAAAAAAAAAGGGGGGGGGGGAAACAGAGGTATTATTTGAGGGAGGTGTTTTCTAGGGAAGGTTTGTACCAGGGGAGCTATTTTCTGGGGGAGGTGTTTTCTGGGGAAGGTATTTAGTAGGGCAGGTGTTTTTTGGGGGAGCTGTTTACCAGGGCAGGGGGAGGCAGGGAGGCATTTTCTGGGGGAGGCCAAACTGTGTAAAAAAATCATAATAATATAGAGGCCGAATTGTAAAAAAACACAAAGAGATAATCTGCGTGGGAAGGGAGGGGGAGGAAAAAGAGGGTGGGAAGGGTCGAGTGGCCGTGAGCGAACGGGGAGGGCCGAGCGGCTGTGACCGGGGAGGGCCGAGTGGCCGTGAGCGGGGAGGGGAGCGATGAGGGGGTGGGGGCCGAGGGGCCTGTTAGCCACCCATAAATTCTGTCATATCAGGTGGTGGCTAAATAATGTTGGATAGCCTTCAAGAAACAATTTTATTACTAAAATTGCTGATGCTTAATGTCTTTTGATAAAATATTATCCTTTGGATAATTGTCACTGTTGTTTCCCTTCAGAACTCAGAAATCCTGCTGATTTCCAAGCCAGAATACTGCTGCAAGCATCATTTCCCTTTTCCCTTTTTTCCAAAAGCTAACCTCATTTCCTATCCCTCTATTTCCCATGAAAACCCCTCATTTTCATTTTTTCCCCATTTTCCTTCATCAAAATCCACTTTCATAAGGTTTAAAACCCACTTTTTAGCCTTATCGGAACCCTCATTTCCCTTTGAAAATCATTGAAAAACTATAAAAACCCACATTTTGGGAATATATGGGTCCTAGCCCCTTTTTCCCATTAACACCCGGTCACATCGTTTCTCATGCGCTCACGGCCCCGCAATCAGGCGCCTATCCGCTTCAAATGAAATAATTCCCGGCCAAAGTTAAAACCTTGGTTATATATTAAAAGTCGTCAGTTTTATTATTTTATTTATTTTTCCGCCAGTTTAAATTTTAAACCATTCCGCACCGTCGATCTGATCTGAAGATCGGACGGTGGGGAGTCTGTCTCCCTGTGATCCCCACCGTCCATAAGCCGATTGCCCAAAACCGGCGGTATCCATCGCACCGCCTTTGGGCGAAAGCTGTTTTTCTCCGATCGCCAGCAATGCCATACACCGGGTGACACGCGTCCCGTGTACTTTTTGCAAAATCGCCGTCCATCGCGCGTTATCGTTCGAACATGGGCGCCCAGCGATATTGCCGTGCGCCATCCGATCTAGGGCGGGCCATCCAACGACGATCGCTCGTCAAAGATGCACGCGCGATAACCGGGCTACCGTATAGCGGCAACAGCATCTCCGTCGTCGATCTGATCTGCAAATCGACGGTCCAAAATTCATCGATCAGATCGACGGTCCAAAATTCATCGCCCAGATTCCCTCCATTTGACTTTCAACTTCCGCTCCCGACCGTCGATCTCTGCACGATCGACGGCTCAGATTCTTTCTTCTTTTCTGCCTCCTCGTTCAATCTCAACCGTCGATCTCTGCACGATTGACGACTCGAATTTAATCTTTTCTTTTGCCCATTATACGATCTCTCTCGATCAATCCTAACCGTTGGATGATGCCATCCAACGTCCATGCTTCCTCCACATATCCTCTACAGCAATAAACCTATATATGCAGGATTTTATAATTTTTTTTCATATTTTGCAAGGTTTTCAATGGTTTTTCCACTGTAACCGAAGAAGATTCAGAAATGGAGGGTGACGATCCTCCCGCATCTGATCCATCAATGAAATCGTACGCAGGTTCCAAATTCATGTTTCAACGGTGCTTTCTCAAAGCATTCATGCTTTATAAACCCTACGCAGCCCTGCACATAAGCAAGAAAGCCATGCATCAGGCACAGTCAAAGAGTATCAGTGACGAAGACTAGAATTTACCAGAACAAAGGATTAAAGACAGATTTTATGGGGATTACGGCTAAGAACAATTATTAAAAGCCTAAACCCCGATTTAAAACACAGTTTAAAGAAAATCTGGAGTGTTTTATCAACAGAAAACCCTCCACCACCACAAATTGAGGCAAATTGATCCCTCTAGCTACCATGACGCCACCTGTGCCTCAAAGTATTCAATCAGAAGTCGAATTTATTGATCGGGATCAGATATTTGTCTCAAAACACAGCCGAAGAGTTACTTTTGCAAGGGACTTCAATGCAAGAAATATCTGCAGAGTTAATTCGACGCTACACAGAGCCTCAAAGGTCAACAAAAGCTCCCACCGAGCTTAAAACTTTATGTAAAACATTTAATACAGAAGATATGTATGTAAGTTTCTTCATTGAGCCCCCCAAAGGCCAAGAAGCCATTAAGTCTGTATTAATTGTAATTAGAGATCTTTTATCAAATCTCACCACCTCATTCTTCTATATATACCTCTGCAGAAGATGAGTCAAGGGTTGGTTGTTGGTTGTTATTTGATCACAAGTTGTAATACTGAAACTCTTTGAAGTAAATACATAGTTCTTTGAAGTTTAAGAACAAATTGAAGTCTTGGAGGTCTTGATGATGTTGTTGCATGCTTGTTCCTGAGAAGGCTCTATCATTGGATCCATGAGCTTGGCTGTTGGTGAAGTATTCTGAACTGTTTTATGTTTTTCCCCTGTTTTCATTATGTTCCATAATTTCTTACTACATTAGGATAGAAAGTATTAGGCTAAGAAATGACTCTTGGAAGCACCTTAGACCTGTTCATCCTTCACTGTTTTATGTTTTCTTCTGCTGAAGTTTTTTAGAGGCTTTAAACTTTCTCTTTAGTCTTCATGCTTGTTTATTTCCTTAATAGTTTGAACAGTTGGTTTCAGCATGATTTATGGTTTTCCCTGCTTGTCTGCTGCCACTTAAAAAATTGTTATTGAAGTCTCCCTTTGAAGTTCTTTGCTTATAGTGAATCAGAGAGGTCTGTTTTGATCTTGCCCTTTTTCCTCATTTAAACAGTTGGCTTAAAGGTCGTTATAATTATGATCATAGATGTTTTTAGGTGTTCCCTCTTCTATGACTATGATTATCAGTAAATCTTATATGTTTTCTAAAGCCCTTTAGAATAAAATCTTTGAGGAAATAGGGTGTTCCCCGAATCTTATATTTTACTTTGAAAGTTGTTTTGAAATCATTGTTTGCTTAAAGGTGTGATTTGTAGAATTTATGGTTAGCCCTGTCTATCAAAGAACTCTTTATTGTTTCAAATTATTCTTTCAAATTTCCCTTTGTTGAGAATTGAAACTCTCTTTCCAAATCATTAATGTTCATCCCATTCCAAAAACAAAAGGATCCTGTGGCCAAGTTAGATTTTCCCTTTGATATCCCATATCCTTTGATAAGTATGTTATGACCTTTTCTTGACTCCATTGCCCAATGAAACAGATATTTTACTATCCTATGTATCTTTTCTAAACCTTTCATGTTCTGCTGTATCAATTCAATCCAACCAAACAAAAAAATAAACACCTCCACTTAATAACTAGTCTAAAACCAATACTCTAAGCACACAAGATAAACCTTTGCAAACAAACTTTTGAGATATCCCTCTCTGAGAACAGGAGGACTAGATCCTGCAAATCTAAATATTGGTTCTGATGTTGCCTTGTCTTTTGATTTTCCAAACTATCAAAACACGAGACACCAACAGGGCCAAGGGTGTGCGAGAGGGGTTGGAGACGGTGAGCGTGTGAGGGGGCGGGGAGAGCTATGAGCGGGGAGGGGACAGTAAGGGGGCGGGGGCCGAGGGGCCGGGGGTGTGCGAGAGGGATTGGGGACGGAGAGCGTGTGAGGGGGTAGGGAGAGCTATTAGCGGGGAGGGGATGGTGAGGGGGCAGGGGCCGAGGGGCCAAGGGTTGGGGCTGTGAGCGGGGAGGGACGGGAGGGACGGGATGTGTGGGTGGCAAGCAAGGGGTGAGCGTTGTGAGGGTGGGGAGCAATGTGAGGAGGGACGTACGGTGAGGGAAGGGCGCTATCAGGGAGGGTTGAGGGGTGCGGGGGAGTGCGTGAGTGAGGGGGACTACGTGCAGGCGAGGGGGAGTGCATGAATGGGGTGCGAAAATGAGCAAAAAATTGTTTGCACAGTAAAATTGAATGTGTAGAATTGAATGTGCCGAGAACTGTCAAAATTATTTACACAGTAAAAACTGAATGTGCAAATAAAAATGAGGCAAAATTTGCCAAAAAAAAAATGCAAAATTATTCCAAAATAGTAGAATGGCAAGAATAGTAAGAAACTAAATGCTAGGAGCACCAAAAAATGAATGCACAGTCTGCAAAAAAATGCAGAACATGAGGGAGTTACACCAAAGGCAGGAATGCAAAAAATGGGACTTCCTCTGATACCATGTCAGACCAGTAGGTAACTCTGCAAAACTAAATATGAATTAGATGGAGATTGTGTGTGTACATATACATGGAGGTGAGGCTATTGGGATCCACTTCCCAATGTCTCTTAGCCTTCCTTATTTACTAAATTACTATAATATACAATCTCACCCAATCCCTTAGGATTAATTAGGTGTCAACAGATATCATTAATTGGCTCCAAAATTCCTCCAAAGCATAAAAATTCTACACTCGTTAATCACCTAGAAAGCACTACTATGACACATGAAGACTCGGGAAGGAATGTAACATAATATATCAAAATTATGGGACCAAGTGCAACAAATTTCGCTCTTGAAAAGAGAAATGAAAGATGAACTAGAAGAGATGATGAATGGTTTAAAAGCACTTTAAAAGAAACATAAAGGTAGACATAAAAGGGGACATGGAAGGTTTAAAATTAGAAATGGAAGGTTGGAAGGAAGGTTTGACAAAGTTGCTACAAGAAATGCTTCCAATTTAAGACAGTGTATTTCATGAAACTCGTTATGAGAACAAAAAGAACGGGAATCATGATTTTAGAGACTATAAATTTAGGTTGAAGACCAACAACATTCCAAATATATATATGAGGAATTTTGATGGAAAGGATACAACAACATATGTTGACACCTAATCCTAAGGGATTGGGAGAAATTGTTTATTAGTGTAAAATAGGAAATAAGGAAGTCTAAGAAACATTGGGAAATGAATCCCAACAGTCTCACCTCCATGTATATATTCATGAGCACCCTATATCAAATCCATGGTTCAATTTGTGGATTTACCTCCTGGTCTGACATGGTATCAGAGCCAGCTCCTTTTTTGGAATTATTGCCCATGGGGTAACTACCTCCTGCTCTTGCCAGACCTGCCTCTCTGTCTACTCCTAGAAGAATTGTCCCTCCTACTCCTGGCATTCCAAATTCAAATTTTTTTTTAGCCTTCAACTCATTCCCAGGCTCCTTAGCATCGAATATTTTTTAGCTCTGCTCCTTCCTCCATCACATCCCGTACTGCCTGTACGCTCGGCTCTCCTCCACAGTATGCTCTCTTCTTGCCGCAACACAGTCTGAAGCTCCTGCCGCAACATAGTCCGCAACTGCTCTCGCATAAAATAATGCTGCTACCTCCTCCTCCCACTTTTCCGGCTCTTCTGTCTCCCCTCCCCACTCCCTTCCTCCACCCTCCCGCTCTGCCTGCTTTGTGAGCTCCCCTCCTCGCTCTCCGCTCCCTTCCTCCACCCTCCCACTCTGCCTGCTCGGTGGGCTCCCCTTCCCACTCCTCGCTCCCTTCCTCCACCCTCTTTCTCTACCTCCTCGATGGACTCCCCTTCCCGATCCCCGTTCCCTTCGTCCACCCTCTCGCTCTGCCTGCTCTGTGAGCTCCCCTCCCCGCTTTGTGCTCCCTCCTCCTCCCTCCTCCATATGCCCTCCCTCGGCCCTCACCTCCCCCTATTCCACCTCCCCATTTTTGACCTTCCCAAGGTCTGACCTCCCTCAAGTCCCACCTCCTGAAGATCGACCTCCTCTAGGTCCAACCTCCCCTCTACAAAAGAAATTATTTTTTTTGTTTTTACAAAAAAAAAAAATTACCAGAATTTAAATTTTACACCAGAGGGCATTTTTCACTCCATAATTGATTATTTGCAGCAAAGTACATTTTCTACACCAAAATTGAGTTTTTACAACAGAATACATTTTACACCAAAATTGAGTCCTTTTCCAGTAGACTATTTTTTTTCAAAAGTACATATTTACAATGCATTCTCTCATATCTATTGTGGGAGTAGTTATCTCTAGTAAGGAGAAATTTCCTGAGTGGTCTTGGAATACCAAGCACACTCTCATTTTTAATGATTTTTGGAGACGAATTTGTGAAGGAGAAGGAGATAATCCACCGATAAATCCCACCTCAAACAAAGAGATCACCATTTGGGAAAACAATAATTGCAAGGCCTATGCCTTGATTGCATCTTCTGTAAATGAAGAGGTGAGTCGCCATATTACACCATTTTCAAATTCTTATGAATACTTGAGGAAATTAAAAGAACTCTATGACTCACATTCAAAACTTGAAATTTTTCAATTAATGATTAATTTGTTAAGCCTTGAATTGAAAAATGATGACCCTCTTACTTTAGCATCAGAAGTAAGATCTATCATGCATGAAATTAAAAATATCGGTGTAGAAGTTGGCATACTTCGCATAGCTTATGTTAAGGCATTGTATCCCAGTTACTCACATTACCTTGAGTCATTGCAGGCAAGTGTAAACATCATGAATATCACCTTTGATTCCCTTGAGAAAATTTTTGCAGAAAGAGAGAAGGCTTTTGGAAAGAAGGCAACCCCTCTATTTTCTGAAGAAGATGTATGTTTCGCACTTGGAGAGAATAATCATGCTCAATAGTCTTCCAGAGGAATAGGTGGCTAAAGAGGAGGAGGAAGAAGAAATTTCAGAGGAAGGGGGGGCAGACAAGCTCAAAGTCAAAGAACTGATCTTCATTGCATACGCTACAATAAAGATTGGAATGATGCATCTACATGCAAGTTTCCTTGGGAAAAAATTCAGCAGTAAAGAAATCAAGAAAAGGGTAAAACTCATGACAGATAAAAAGGTAAATCACCTTAATCCTCTCAATATGTTGTAGCTCATTGTAACATTGGAGTAATTGAAGACTTGTTTGATGCTTCACTTAGTTCTTGGAGAAATGACTAGTTGCTAGATTCAAGAGAAACATGTCACATGACTTTTAGAAAATATTTTATTGAAGAATTTACTAAAAAGGTTGATGGAGAAATATACTATGCATACAAATCTAAACTCGAGCCATCAAGGCTTGGCACAATTAAGCTTAAGTTTCCTAGTCTTCCAGACCATCTTCTACATGAGGTTCTATACTTCCCTAAGTTGAGGAGAAACTTGTTGTCCTTGGTCCAAATCCACTAGCAAGGACACTCCATTCACATGTTTTATGGCAAGGTTGAGGTCAGAAAATCATCAAATCGCTCACTTTTCATGAGAGGAATAGAAGAAGGAAGACTCCTAAAGCTGCAAGGTACCCCTGCTCATGCACAAAACTTCGCATTCAGTTCTCATTAGGATGAAGGTACATTCCCATCAATTCTTTTATGGCATGCTAGATTCGGACACTTAAACTATGAAAAACTTCGATTTTTGAAGAAAAATAGTGTTGTTTGATTGCCTACAATTCCTAGGAAACTTAAGCAATGTGATGCTTGTATTCTAGGAAAGCATAGCAAACATTCCTTTCATGATTCACCTTCCAAAGCACATAGAAAAATTGAGCTTATTCATTCAGATTTATGTGGCCCCATGCCCGTTGATTTTGCAAATGGAAATAAATATATGATGACATTTATTGATGATTACACCATAATGTGTTGGGTTTACTTATTGAAGAACAAATATGATGCTTTTCAAACATTCAATAATTTTCATGCATTGATTGAAAATGATGCACAAACTCATATTGGTTCTTTGTGCACTGATAATGGAAAAGAATGCACTTCAAATGAATTTGAAAACTATCTTTGCCAACATGGAATCAAACATAAAACAACTGGGCCTTATAATCCCCAACAGAACGATGTAGCTAAAAGAATGAACAGGACAATTTTAATTATGGTTTTCTCCATGATGTTTTTCAAGAATGTAAAATTGATTTTTTGGGCTGATGCAGTTTTATGTGCTATGTACATAAATAATATGTGTCATTCTAATACAATCCTAAATAAAACTCCTTATGAAATGTGGCATGGCCACATTCCTTCGGTAAATCATTTCAGGGTCTTTGGTTCCACCTATTATTTTTTGATACCTAAGTTACAAATAAATAAACTTGGTGCTAGAAGTCGAAAAATGTATCTTCTTGGGGTATTCCAATACCTCCAAAGGATATTGTCTCTATGATGAAGTCAATAAGAAATTTTTAGTATCTAGAGATGTCATATTCCTTGAATCTTCCAACGCTGACGATGTTGTTGATTGGAAACTTTATCACTTGGATAGATTCACACATGCAAAGTCATTTCAAGAATTTGATAATCAAATTCCACATCTTGAAGGGGGGATTCCTATATTGAATCAATTTTTGGAATCGTCTTCCAAAGCACTATCTCCCCCACATGAAGAACCAACCACGGATGACACCTTGAATGATATGATTGACATAATTGGGAGAATTAATCTTGATTCAATCTCAACTCAATAAAATGAGCATCTTGGGCCATCTCAGAAAGGTCCCCCAAAATGGCTGACAAATACACTAGAAAATGTTCGTCTCAATGAGGTTGGAAAGACAGCAACAAGAAGTTCCACCGGGAAAAACGGAGGTGACATAGATGATTTTGATTCACCTATTGATATGGATGTTTCTTATAATTGTGAATTGAATTTATATACAGATATTGAATCAACTTCCTTCAAAGAAGCCGCTTCTCATGATGAATGGAATGAAGCGATGAAAAAGGAGTATGATGCCTTGATAAAAAATGGCACATGGAAGTTGGTTGATCCTCCATTGGGAACCAAACCAATTGGCTACAAGTGGGTCTACAAGAATAAGTACAAATCGGATGGCTTACTTGACAAGCACAAAGCCAGGCTTGTGGAAAAATGTTTTGCACAGAAAGAAGTGGTCAATTATGAGGAAAATTTTTCCCCCATAGAAAAATGGGCCACCATCCGGACATTCTTTTCCTTAGCATCTCATAAGGGTTGGAAATTCCATTAGATGGATGTAAAAACCACATTTTGAATTGAGATCTAAAGGAGAAGGTTTTTATGTCCCAACCAAAAGGATTTGTTGTGAAGGGCCAAGAACACAAAGTATGCAAGCTTATAAAATTATTGTATGGCCTCAAGCAAGCACCGCGAGCCTGGTATGAGAAATTAACTGAGCATCTTCTGAAACTTAACTTCAAACACTTTGATCTTGATGATGAAACTTTGTTTGTTAAGAAAGTATGGAAAACAGTTGTATATCGTGTGTTGTATGTAGATGGTTTTTTGATGACAGGGAACAACGAGACTTATATTCCATTCATAAAGAAGGAATTGAAGAAAGGTTTTGAAATGACTAATTTGGACTATGTTCACTACTATCTTGGTCTTGAAGTAACTCGACATCCTAAATTTATATTCCTTTCTCAAAAAAGGTACATTGGAGATATATTGAACAAGTTTGGCATGGTTGAATGCAATCCTTTGACCACTCCAATGGAACAAAACTTGAAGCTCACATCCATTGAAGGGAAGGAATTTTAGGATGCAACGAAGTATAGACAGCTTGTAGGAAGTCTCGTCTATCTTACTACTACCAGACCATACATCTCATATGTTGTTGGAATCCTCTCCGGGTTTATGAAAAAACCTTGTGAAGGACATTGATCTGCTACAAAAATATTTCTAAAGTACTTGAAAGGGACTCAAGACTTTGGACTCAAATATACACAGGTGGGTGACTTAAGCTTTATCAAATACTATAGTTCAGAATTTGATGGAGACAAAGAAACTGGGGTATCTACTTCAGGTTATACTATGAGTCTTGGATCAGGAGTTGTTTCCTAGAGATCACGCAAATAGTCAGTTCTAGCAGATTCCACAACTAAGGTATAATATGTGGTAGAAGCTAAAGCGACAAAGGAAATTGTGTGGCTCAGGAAAATCCTAGAATATTTGCAGATGAAACAAATGCATTCAACTCCACTCATGATCGACAACACTTCTACAATAAAGTTGGCCAAGAACCCAAAGTTCCATGATTGAATGAAGTACATCAATACAAAATACCATCTGATTCAACATCGTGTTGAGGCAAAAACTATCCATATACGTCATTTTTCCACAAATTTACAGACTGTAGACATCTTCACCAAAGCGCTTGGGAGAGAAAATTTTGAAAAATTCAGAACGGTGCTTGGACTCACCAACATCCCTTCAGATTAAGGGGGGGAATTTTGAAACCTAATCCTAAGGGATTGGGATAGATTGTATATTAGTGTAAAATAGGAAACAAGAAAGTCTAAGAGACATTGAAAAATGAATCCCAACCGTCTCATCTCCATGTATATATTCATGAGCACCCTCTATCAAATTCACGGTTCAATTTGTGGATTTACCTCCTGGTATAAAAATGTGGATACTACAAATGGATCAATTCTTCGATCTACACGTTGTGCCACACATGAAAAAGTATTTATTCTTGTAAATCATTTATCACTTGGACAAATTTTGCAGAGGAATTGATAGCACATTCTGGGGATACAAGGAGCAATACCTTCTTTAGCCAATTAATAAATATTAAAAAAATGGGTTCAACTGTGGAGTACATTGAGAATTTCTAAATTTTGAATATCAAGGTTACTAATATTCCAAAGGAGCATCTAACTTGTGTCTTCATAGGGATTTTAAGGGATAACATCCAACATGAGGTTCACATTTGGGAACCTAAGTCATTGGAAAATGTGTTCAAGGTAGCGATAAATTTTGAAAGAAAATTTATGGCAACGAGGAGTTCTACCACTCACAACTATAAATATGGAATTTTTGTCACTACTAGCCTCCCATGACCTACAAGGTTGATGTCACCGCAACAATTGGAGGAAAAAAAGAGAAAAAGGGATTTGTTATGGTTATCATAGAAAATACAGTAAAGTTCATAATTGTACTAATAAGAAATTATTTTACATGGATTGTGAAGAGGAGGAAGAAAAGGAATAAGAAACATCGAAAGAATAAGATCTGCACCATGAACTAGCTCTATGGGTTGAAATAAAATACATCAATATGATCATATTATGTGATGCATTGACTGGTATTACAACTCCTCAAACTATCAAGATAGAAGGATATATCAAGAATAAAAAGGTATTAGTGATGATGTATTTGGGTAGTACCCATTATTTATTCAATGTAAGATAGACAAGGATTTGAATATCTTTCTATATCTAGCACCAGAGTTTCAAGTGATGGTTACAAATAGGGGAACTATAAATTGTTCAGGAAAGTGTCATAATATCAATCTAACCATGGGGTAATATGTATTGAATATTTTAATAATTTCCATTCAAATTGGTGGTGTTGATGTTGTATTGGAAATACAATGGTTACAATCATTGGGGATGATAGATTTTAATTTTCAAGAACCTTTCTTCAAATTTTTTTGGGAAGGAAAGGAATTTGAATAAAGGGATATCACAGGGAAACCTAGGAAGATAATAATCTCTAATTACATGAAAAAGATTTTGAATAAGGAACAAGGAGGGGTAATGATCCAGGTGGATATCGGTGGCCACCCACCTATTCCATTTGGACTGGGCCACCATCAATTCTTTCATTTTTTCAGTTTCAGCACAACTTACTATTTTTAGCAATTTTTCAGATCCTAAACTTCCGGAGCCGTTTTGAGGCCCTAAACGACGTTTTTTGGGAAAATAGGGACCAACATGGAAGTTCCTTTTATGTTTCTCGCATCAAAAGTTGTACTCCTCACATAGATATTTCTAACGAGGTATTGAGCGCGTCAAACGGAGATGTACCAATTTACGCAAATGGGACCCATAGTTTTGGTGCTTCATCTCCTAGGATTAGGTTTTTGGATGTGTAGGATTTTCCATTGTTTCTTAACAATAAATAAGCCTTCGAGCCTCATTGTAACACAATTAAGAGGTTCGTAGCCATCACATCTCTTCTCATAGATAAGCTACCAGTGCCCTAGCTAGTTTATTTCCAATTTGTCCGTAAACAAATTTCAATTCTTTGATATTAATTAAATGAAGTGTTATTTCCACTACATATTTGTATTTATGGTAATATGTGTATTATGTTTCATTCCTGCATAAATATGGATTAGGTAATTGCACAATTATGTTCACTAGATGTTCAAACATCTAAGTCATCTATTTCTCCATATCTCAAAATATCCCTTGACAATAATTCCAAGATATTTGATACTCCCAAAGGTCTCCCTCCTATTGGCACTTTGCAATTCCTCCTGCCTGAGGAGAGGAACCCAAAGGTAACCACAAACTACTTTAAAACTAGAATCTAGCCTTCAATATTTAGAGAGGGCTATCTCTATATGAACCTTCAATCACTTATATGATTGGTTATCTTAGGTTTTAGGCTAGGTATTAAGATGAGAGGAATATATTTCTAAAATTTTGATGGAAGATAAGAGGGAAAATCCATTGGGCATGGAGTCATATTGAGCTAATCATTTTTAGTGATATGATGGGGAAAATGATGAATCCTTAGACGGGGGCAAGGTAGGCAACCCTTATGGTGTCTTTTGTCAAATTTCGATGTAGAAAGGTGAGCATAGGATTAGTGGAATTGATAAAATCTAAAAAATATAATTGATGATGAATATCACATATCTCAATGGAAGAAAAACACTAAAAATTTTAGTAAGCCATAACAGAGCACTTAGAAAGAGAATTTTGAAACAAATTATGCTTATCTAAACATGAATACATAACATTTCAAAACATGATTTTAATAAGAGATAAACTTACATATATAGGAGAAAAATCACCATCAGAAATTGACACATGAATCCCTGTAAAAGTAGACTTTGGCCTTCATCATTCACTGAAATGTTTTAATGGAAAATATAATGCACAGTGTCTTCTCTATCAAACCATGACCAACCAACCTTTTACACGCTAAAATTCATGAAATATATACAATTATCTCATCCTTGGACTTAGGGGGTTGAGCTAAACCATTTCCCCAAAGATAGAGTCACTTACATTAGATTTTGAAGCTGGCTGCTAGGAAATAGGGACTAAAATTCTGGAAAATAAGGGTCAAACATTAGATCCTAACTCTTGAATAATGATATATGTTACAAAATTGAAGGATTTTTTTGAATATGAGTTTGTTCTTTAGAGAAACCTCTCTCAATTTTCTAAAAATCTTATCCATATCGTTCGAATCCACTCCCAAAGATTATGACTAACAGGAAACAGGAAAAATAAGTTGTAAAGATTCATTCGAATCTTCCAATATATGACACCTGTTGAGCTCCAAAGATGTTCTTTCTTCCACCACATTCCACTCCATTTCCTTTGTCCATTATTAATCACAGGCTCAAATGATCAGTAGAATTGGTTAAAATTGCTTTAAGAATATATATCATGACTAACTTGCTATGTTTTTATGATTTTGTCATTGTAGTACTTTTTGAACTAGATCTAGCTACAGAATGCAGACATTCTGTAGCTAGTTTCCGATTCTACAGTTGTCTTCATGTCTACGCAGGTTCTAGGTGTCATCTCAGAGGAAAACACATATGGTCGTATTCCACATCATTCCCTCATCATATGTTGCTCTCCAAAAAGTTTGAACGGAATTTTGTAGGCGGTTATGTACATGGGAACTCAAACTAGGAGAGAGACTCCTAATAGGACAAGGACAGTCTAGATGTCCTTAATTATATTACGTGACCACCATCAGACTCCTAGTTTGGTTTTTATTTGGAAAGACAATTATCCCTAGGTTATCTCAAGACATTTATGTAATTTTGTTACAAATATGGCTCGGGAAACTGAGGGACAAGGTTAGATTTTGTGGTTGATTGCTAGATTTCAGAAGTCCGAAAACACTCTGTTTTTGAAGTAATTTCTCTTTAATGAAAGAAGCATCACTTCCTTGAAAGCGTTGAGTCAATATTGAAGTAGATTTCATGCTACTCCGGTGGTATAGGGCCCCTGCTACCTGAGCAGCCTTGTTTATATGGTTTAGATAACTATTTTAGTTTCGTTTTCATTTCTAGTGTTATCCATGTCAGCCCCCATTAAAAATTTTGGCCATCAGCCCCTCCTGAACCTTTAAAATTTCCTATTGTAGCCTAAGAAACCCTTTTTTTGTTTATCGTTGCCCTCCTCCGTGCTCAAATTTCATAATAGAAGGCCGAAAGACTCTCTTTTTGAAATATTTAAATCCGAGCCCCTTTTGGTCCTAGCCTCCTACTGCTAGTCCTTCACGTGACCCGGGCGCATAACCTTGTGCCAGACCAAAAGGATCTCATCGTTTAAATGTTATCGGGCCCGCTCTCATTCGTCAGATCAAACACAGATCAACGTTCCATGACCTGCCGCCCTGGTGGACCCCTGCGCTGCGCATCAATGCCAAAACCAGTTGGTTTATTTCGCACCACCTTTGCTAGGCAGGTGGTATTCCCCATTGGGCCAGTGATTCCACACGCTGTGTGACAAGTGTCCCAGAGTACGACCCTAATACCACCCTATTTCGTGCATTATCTCCTGGGCAAAGACGCGCAGCAAAATTCATATAAATCGTCTGATCTTAAGCACTCGATCCAACAGCTCGTGTTTTCCAAAGTCATGTAGCTTTTAACTCCCATCCACATCGCCCCTGGCCCACCATCTCATTGTTCCCCAATACAGTTTTAACTGTCGATCTTGTTTTAAGATTGAATGGCCCAGATCATTCCCCTGCCACGCCGTTAATCTCGTACTCCTCCACGTCATCACCCCTGCATATTTTTTATATTTCATCCACCATTATGCATTTTGTTTAATTTTAAACGTTTTACGTTATAAGCCCCCGCCCGGCTCGTCCACCATTATTCCACTGTGTCTTCATCATCACCTTGTGTACTGCCACCATGTTATCATGTCACTTTATCACACGGCCACCTCCATTGCATTTCCATCCCTGTGCTTGGTTTTGTTTAGCACCTTTGTGGGTTTTTGCAGGTTTCAGCGACGAGAAATCCCCATAATTTACAGCCCCCATTGCAAAATTCAAGGACGTGTCAAAGGATCGGTTATCAAGTGAATAATTCATGAGAAAAATCTTGGGCAGTTGTAGATGACATGACATCCATTAAATAAGCCCGTGTAAAGATTCACTGAACCCTCCAGAGAAATTAAGACACAGGTTCCTTGCAGATAAAGGTCTTGATGCCGCAGCAAAGGAGTATTAGTCAGAGAGCAGGAAATTCAACATCCGGTGCCGAAGATTTTAAATAACAATTCAAATTTCAGAAGGCAAAGAGTACAAGTGCATCAAAAACATATCCTCTAGTTTTAACTTCGGCAGATTTTTCTCTCAGGAAAGTACAGAATGTTACATATTTTATTATTCATGTCCTATCCCTGGAGAAATTTTCACCCACAGCATTTACTTCATGGAGCAGCCACAGAGTACCTTCAGCATCCTAGAGCCGTCAAATAGTATGGGCGCGAAATGTTTCCGCCATTTTGTTTTAATGGAACAATTAATTGTTTTCACCTACCTCTTTTATTAGTTTCTCTTCTCCTTCCTCTATAAAAACCGGGAAGAAAGACATTGTAGGGGTTCCAGATTTTTATCATAAAATTGTGTAGTGAAAGGCATTTTTGTATACATCTTGTAAATTTTCTGTGTGAAGGCTTAGAGCCCGTAGGGTCTCAGTGAGGAGGAGTTTTATCTGTAATGATGATTCTGATCTTTGGTATTTCACAGTATGTAACATTTTCTTATGTGTTTAATATAACATTTCATTTCATCCATTTTCTTGTATCATGTTTTGGAATGCGAGTGGCTCACTGGTTTGGTAAGGATTCATCCTAGTTGATGCCCATACTCAAATCAGTCAAGCGCTTTAAATATGGCTCATGCATGATATACTGTTTCATATTCATTTCATTCATCTTTCTTCTATATTAGTTGCTTTGGGAGGGTGCTTTTAAAATGCCATTGTCATGTATGGATTCTTAGAATGATAAGCCCATATATGGTTCTGTTGTGTATCTGGGTATCAGACCAAAGTTAACTAATATCTTCTAAATGTTTCTCTCACTCCATACAACTTCTGATATTTGATTTCTGTGGCATATTATTTGAATCGGCCCTCTTTACAGTAAATTGTCTCTTAACTGTCTGATGCTTTTGTTTTGGAGCTTTGCATTGTGTCTCTGCAACATTACTTTCCCTGTGGCAATTTCTATAAGTTCTGATCCCATTTAAAATCAATTTCCTTGTTTACAAGAGATAGCAGGAGAGCCTTTGGATTGACACCCCAGCTTTATTATATGCTCCTTTCTATGCTAAGATGTCCTAGGCACTGGTCTATGGCAACTCTAGACTATCTCTAGGGGGGAAAACAATTTTCGACAACATCTTTCTGGCGCCGTTGCCGGGGATCGAATTAGAGAAAATTATTATCCCTGGGCCTCGACAATCTTTGTTCACTCTCTAATCAGGTGAGCACAGAGAGTTGAAGAGTTGTATACCTCTCACCTTGGCGACTCCACTATTGTGTGTTTGATAAATCTATTGGTAGTCCTGGCTCCTCGTAAGCCACATCTGAGGTCAGATACATCACAGTCAAAGACACCTTCAGTATCTGACCCTGAGAAGATTATACATAGAAGAATTTGGAAAGAAAAGAAATCAGTCCGTGCTAAGATCCCTGAATATTTTGTAGAAGATTATCCATCCTCTTCTTCTCAAGAAATCCAAGTATAAAATCCCAACTCCACTGAGGAAAATCTGGAATATTACTCAGATAGTCCACCTAGGGGAAATGCCAGAACTAAAGAGAACTTTCATCCTGCCCCTGAGGCCGAGGAGGTTAAAGAAGTTACAGAAGTAGCCCCTGTTAATTGTGAATTATTTCCATCTACACTGTAGAAATTTGAATAACTGATATGTTATCCACCGAGATTCTCCTAATCACACACTATTTTAGCTTCATGCACAATACAGAATCTCTTCTACCATTGATCATCACATGCGGAAATAAAATCAATTGCATGCACACATTAAAGCCATAAAAATTCACACATATGAACACAATATTTCATGGGAAAGCTTAAAGCTGAAAACCCCCAACTATCTATATATTATACATGCCATGGAGATCATGTAACAATCATAGTACAAAGCTCTTTGCAAGCTCTCATGCACTACCTCCCATGCTACACACTATCAAGCTAGATCTAGCAAAACTCATGCTCCAACCTTTGGCCACTTGATAGCCAACCTCAATTGCGTTTTCAAGCTATGGGATGGCCTCTTTATATAGATAAACCACCCAACCTGAACTGCGCAATCCTCATGGGTTACTCCACCCATCTGTGTGTTGCAAATAGCAATAGTATAGTCACAACCGATAGTTAACTTGCTCTTTCACCTATTTCTGCACTGGTCTCCACTGAAACTGTCCATGCACTGAAGTTAACTGATGTATTCTTTAGTTGATTAATGAGTTTATAATTAGTTAATTAATTAATAATTAATTCACACCACTCTGACTAATTGTATCAATTAGTTAAACTGAATACAAATAGCTCAACTATGTTTAGATTAGTTAAACTGAATACAACTCCACTAACTTCCTCAATCAACTCCACCAAACTCTGTCACATGAGTTCTAGCTGAAGTCTTCATGCAATAGCTCCACATAACCCTCAGGAATAGCGTAATTCCTTCTGTCAGCTCCTGTGCCACATCTGTGCACTTAACTGAAGTGCTCCAAGAGAATAAGATAATGTTTATATTCCAAATATTATTAAGAGCTAATAATATTCGACATATCTATTTTTAGACTGGCAATCTAAAAATAGATTCCGCCCAATATGTCTAAAAATAGAAATCCATCTATTTTTCCAACTTGACCAACCATCCATAAATAGCATCCCGCAACTTATATAATATGCTCCATATGTCTAAAAAGAGACATAGTCTAAAAATAGATTTTTCGACAAAAATCACATGTGTGGTCCCCACCTAGTTTAGGTGATCACTTTCCAACTAGGATCAGGAAAGATGTTTCAGGAGGCCTCCTTCACTGTTTCTTGTTGCCATTTTCAACACTCCCTCTCAACAAGAAAGGACTGTCATTACATGCGACATGCAACTCCATGCATTCGCCCTGCAACCTTCACAAGCGCCATGCAACTCCATGCATCTGCTCTGCAACTCCTCTGAAACTGAATAGGCTCCAAACAACTCGATCAGTCTTGATGCATCTAGCATCTATCATCAAAGTCTTCGACTTCTGCTTGGCCAACTGCACATGTCATCAGGAACTACTGCGCTGTTGAACTCTTGCAACCATGCACTCTTGCACTTGCTGTCAACTCTGATCCGCGCTCCAGTATCCGACACTGTCACTTTGATCTGCCTGCATCACTCCAACTGATCTTGCTACTACTGCGCTATGGGCACCTCGTAGCCAGGTTCAATCCATGAGATCCACACCATCTCATGAATCTGCCAAGAAATCTCCTCATGGGATTAATCATGCATGTTGCCCCACCTCTCACCTGGTGGTATAGCTGCATGCACTCCCTCTGCCCGTCTGGCACAAAATTTCTCTGCATGAGTGGTCTCTTCCACTCCATGATCCTCTTGTGGCTGCTCCACATCCCGAGGTTCACTATCACCTGCATGCAAAACTTGCTCCCTCTCAAGCATCAGTTGCATGTCTTCCTTCCGCTTCCCAACAGTAGGAAGCTCCGTAGAAATCCCATCTACTTCAAATCTATAAAGATTCTTCTGCATCTCCAGTTGTGGCTGCTCCACAACCTTCCGAGACTGCTTCTCACGCTGCATGTTGAGAGGCTCCCTCTCAACCACCAAGTCACTAACCTCTGCTTTGCTCTTCAAAGCTTTGCATGCATCTTGTACCTCATTTCATGTAGATTATTGGCTCGCGCACATTGCAATTGTCCCGCCGTCGCAAAATTTTCTAACAAAAGAGCTGATTTTAAATCGATGATATCTCCCTCATCCGAGCTCCAATTCGACTGATTTTTTTTTTTCAATTTGGGTATTTTTTCGCAAGGAATCCAAATATGCTATTTGTTTCTAAAAATATTTCACCAAAATTTTTCAGATATTCCCTACAAACTCGCGCACCCAAAAATTCTCGCTCTCATTCCATGTAGAAAATTATATACAATATGCATGTATATTTCCGGCTTTCTCCATCTTTATGTTTCTTGAGTTTATCCTCAAACTCAACCGCTTCAATGCTTTGCAATTGCTCCAATGATCAATATCGCTCTGATACCATGTAGAAAATTATAACACAGCTCTGATACCATGTAGAAATTTGAATAACTGATATGTTATCCACCGAGATTCTCCTGATCACACACTATTTTAGCTTCATGCACAATAGAGAATCTCTTCTACCATTGATCATCACATGCAGAAATAAAATCAATTGCATGCACACATTAAAGCCATAAAAATTCACACATATGAACACAGTATTTCATGGGAAAGCTTAAAGCTGAAAACCCCCAACTATCTGTATATTATACATGCCATGGAGATCATGTAACAATCATAGTACAAAGCTCTTTGCAAGCTCTCATGCACTACCTCCCATGCTACACACTATCAAGCTAGATCTAGCAAAACTCATGCTCCAACCTTTAGCCACTTGATAGCCAACCTCAATTGCGTTTTCAAGCTATGGGATGGCCTCTTTATATAGATAAACCACCCAGCCTGAACTGCGCAATCCTCATGGGTTACTCCACCCATATTTGTGTTTCAAATAGCAATAGTATAGTCACAATCGATAGTTAACCTGCTCTTTCACCTATTTCTGCGCTGGTCTCCACTGAAACTGTCCATGCACTGAAGTTAACTGATGTATTATTTAGTTGATTTATGAGTTTATAATTAGTGAATTAATTAATAATTAATTCACACCACTCTCACTAATTGTATCTATTAGTTAACTTGGATACAAAAAGCTCAACTATGTTTAGATTAAGTTAAAACCGGAATACAACTCCACTAACTTCCTCGATCAACTCCACCAAACTGTCACATGAGGTTCTATTTGAAGTCTTCATGCAATAGCTTCACTTAAACCCTAGGAAAAGCGTATTTCCTTCTGTCAGCTGCATGTGCCACATCCAGGCATCAAACTGAAGTGCTTCAAGAGAATAAGATAGTGTTTATATTCCAAATATTATTAAGAGCTAATAATATTCGACATATCTATTTTTAGACTGGCAATCTAAAAATAGATTTCGCCCAATATGTCTAAAAATAGAAATCCATCTATTTTTCCAACTTGACCAACCATCCATAAATAGCATCCCGCAACTTATAGAATATGCTCCATATGTCTAAAAATAGACATAGTCTATAAATAGATTTTTCGACAAAAATCACATGTGTGGTCCCCACCTAGTTTAGGTGATCACTTTCCAACTAGGATCAGGAAAGATGTTTCAGGAGGCCTCCTTCACTGTTTCTTGTTGCCATTTTCAACATACACCTCAGGCTTCTGTACAGTATATTCCCGTTCTTATCCATACTCCACTTCCACCTCCTCATCTTCCTCCCTTTGTACATCAGATTGTTGCACAACCCCCACCTCCTCCAATGGCTAATGTTACAGCTTTTTTATTAAACAAATATGCTCCCCTGGCATTACCTCAAGTGCTAAACGATATGCCACAGGATTATTTGAAGATCTTTCCCAGATTCACTGGGGAAAATGAAATTGATGCTGAGAAACATCTTGAGACTTTTTGCTCTTTTGCAGAAAACTTTAATGTTGAACATCTAGATGTGGTCTTAAGACTATTTGTGCAATCTCTGGATGGTGAAGCCAGAAAATGGTCAAAACATTAGGAAACCGTTCTGTAACCACCTGGGACGATATGGAAAATACCTTTCTCAGAAAATGGGGAGAAAAGAAAGACCATGGACAGTGTCTTACTGAGTTCAATACACTTAAGAAGAAACATAATGAAGGGGTGTCAGAATTTATCAAAATATTTAACAAGTTATATCTAAGTCTCCCTACAGATATGAAGCCTCATCAGAATGCTGCCAAAGTCGTTTTCATAGCAGCCTTCGACTCTGATTTTGGTTTCTCTCTCAGGGAAAGAAAGCCTGCCACCCTAGATGATGCTCAGTCAGATGCTCTTGAGTTGGAAGCAAATTTTTCTTCCACTGGAAAATTAAAAGTGAAAGCTGAACAAGATATCAGAAGAAGAGGAAAGGAGGAAGTATCTACTTCTAATCAAGATAAGGATTCAGATAGAATTGAAGAAATGAACAAAATGATTAAGAATCTCTCTAATAAACTGGTTAAACTAGAGTTGGAGGCTAAAAATGCAGCCCCCAAGAATTTTCAGAATGCTCCAAACAGGGGTTACAATCCTCAGTATAGAAGGTCGCCCCTGCAAATACTACCAAGAGAAGCAAAAGAGCAGCAGGACCAAGTTCCACACTCATTATACATGGAAGGCCCAGTAGGTGACTCTGCTGAAGATGCTGCCTATGAACTGCAAGATGCAAATCTCGCTTTCTCCCACAATGATGAAGTAGAATGCCCATTACAAGAAGAAGAAGAAGAGATCAGAAATTTAGAAGATGCAGAAATTGATCACTATTGCAAACAGTTTAATGATTTCATGCAAGCACATTTTAATAGAAGATATGATCTCAGATATTCCAGGAAGAGAACTCGAACTCAAGATCAAGAAGAAGAGCCTCCCCAGAAGGAAGCATCTGCTCCAAAGGAATCAACAGTGTAGAAAGTTGCAGAAAAAGGTAAGAGTCCTCTAAACAAACCTTTGCAATCCGATGATCAAATTCCTTCTTCTTCAAAATTAGGCACTCCTCCTAATGCCCTGTCTGTATCAAAAGAAATCAAAACTCCAGTTGAAAATAAAGATTCAAAAGAAGTTATAATAGAAAAGTCCCCTCCTGCTTTCAATCTGCAAAAAGAACTTGAGAAAGTTAAAATTCCAGTCCCCCTGACTGAACTTTTGAAACAACCAGTATATCAATCTCAAGTTACTTCTTTCATGTTCCCTCCTGAAGCACCAGTAATTCCAAATATTCTTAACCTCCAAGAAGAAAGACCCATGGTAGTCTTTGGCCCACATGTCGAGGAGGTAGACCCCTCTACTCCTCCTTTCTATGTGTCTCTAGTGATTCATGACTTGCTGTTACACAATTGTATATTAGATTCTGGAGCTTCCCATAATCTTATGCCTCTGTCAGTCATGGAAAAACTAGGACTACAAATCACGCGCCCATATAAAGACCTATATTCATTTGATTCCAAAAGAGTTAAATGCTTGGGAATGATTAAAGATTTAGTGGTCAATCTGGCCCAAATCCTAGCAAAAAGCGTAGTAATGGACATCGTGGTGGCTGATATCCCAACTCGCTTTGGCATGCTATTGTCAAGGTCCTGGGGAACAAAGATTGGTGGGTCACTCAAATTAGACTTAACATATGCCACTATTCCAATTTTTGGTGGCCAGGAGAGGAGGTTATACAGAGAAACCAGATTTGTCAAGATGGTGACTAAGGCTGACAGCTCAGAGAATTCACCAATCTATAGTAAAGAAGGGGATTTTTCATGCTTAATGCTGGAAGAAGATCAAAATTATGCTCAGGAACCTTCCTTCTGCCAAAATAATACTGAGCATCTTTCAGGGAACCATGAAGCACGAGTATGGACTTTACATTTTGATGGAGCAAATTCAAGAGAAGGAAACGGAGCCAGAGTATTATTGATTTCTCCTACAGGAAAATGGATCCCGCTATATTTTAAATTGGAATACGAGGCTACTAATAATGTAGTTGAATATGAAGCATTATTATTGGGACTGCAGACAGCCAAGAGCATGGGTATACAGAGTTTAAAGGTTCTGGGAGATTCTAATCTGGTGGTCAGGTAAGTCAAAAATCAGTGTCAAACCAAACATCCTCAGTTGAGGGCATACAGGAATGAAGTATGGGACCTGGTGGAGAACTTATTCTTAGCATTCAATATCCAGTTCATGCCCCTGGAACATAATAGAATGGCAGATTCTCTTGCTATAGTTGCCAGTACATTTCGTCCCCCTTAGAATCCTCTCTTGAGGTATGAAATCGAGGTACATTACAGACCATCAATCCCAGATAATATTAAGCACTGGCAGGTATTTTAGGATGATGAACAGATGAAGAAATTCTTGGAAATAGTGGGAGAATTCTCTAATATGGAGATTGATGATTGTGAAGAAGATGAGGCTGAAAATGTTTCAGAAAACAAATGGGAAGAAAAAATGGCAGGCAGTAAAGTGCTGCAGCTGAAAGGAAATGTCATCCCTAGAGGGCTGGTGCCCCTAGAAAGATTATTTGATAAAAATGATGTCCCTTTCCAGCCTAGTAAAGTGATAGAAGAAGATCAAGTGGAAGATCTGAATTTGGGCACGGATGCTGAGCCCAAAATTGTAAAATTGTCCAAGAAGATACCAGAGGAATATAAGAAAAAATACCTGAAATTGTTTCAGTATTATAAATATGTATTTGCATGGTCCTATCTGGACCTTAAAACTTTTGATATTAATATAATGCAGCATAAAATTCCTCTGAGGGAAGATGCAAAACCTTATAAGCAGAAGCTCAGACAGATAAATCCTTTGTTGCTTCCCTCCATTGAAAAAGAAATCAAGAAGCTGCTAAAGGCCAAAATAATTGTGCCATTAAGGTACTCAGAATGGGTTGCTAATCTGGTCCATGTCCGAAAGAAGAATGGAGAAATCAGGCTATGTGTGGATTTCAGGAATTTAAACAGAGCATCTTTAAAAGATAATTATCCACTACCCAAGATGGACCACATCCTGTAGAAAGTGGTTGGAGCCTCTAGAATGTCAATGATGGATGGTTTTTCTGGTTATAATCAGGTGGTTGTACTTCCAGAAGATCAGAAGAAGACTAGTTTCATTACACCATGGGGTACATTTATGTATGCCAGGATGCCTTTTGGATTGATTAATGCAGGAGCCACCTTTCAGCGGGTGATGGACATTGCTTTTGTTGGGGAGCAGGATAAATTTCTGGTGGTGTACCTTGATGATATAACAGTGTTTTCAAAAAATGATTTTGAACACATTGATCATTTACAAAGAACTTTTGAAAAATGCAGAAGGTATGGCCTTTCCCTTAATCCACAAAAGTCTTTATTTGCATTAGAGGAAGGCAAACTTTTGGGGCATATTGTAACTAAGGATGGGGTAAGGATAGATCCCAAAAGAGTAGAGGTTATAAATAGCATCCCCCTTCCCAGGAATAAAAAATAAGTACAGGTAATTTTAGGCCGGATAGATTTCCTGAGAAGATTTATTCCTAACTATGCTGAGATAGTTAGGCATATAACAGATATGCTAAAAAAGAACAATGAGGTGAAATGGTCACAAGAGTCACGGGAGGCCTTTGCTAGAATTAAAGCTGCATTTGCTAAATCTCCTGTGCTAGCTGGACCAGATTATACAAAGCCATTTATGATCTTTTCATTTGCTTCACCTCATACAGTAGCTGGAGTTTTGTTACAGAAAAATGAAGAAGGATATGACCAGCCTATTGCCTTCTTCAGCCAGGTGCTTCATGATGCTGAATTGAAATACAATATATTAGAAAAGCAGGCATATGCCCTGGTGAAGTCCCTCAAAGCCTTTAGAACTTATGTTTTACAGTCTCACATTACTGCATTTGTCCCCATTGCAGCTGTTAAGGACATTCTGATTCAGGGAGACAATGAAGGGAAAAGAGGGAGATGGATTGCAAAAATACAGGAGTATGATCTGGATATTCGCCCTACTAAGCTGATAAAAGGACAGGGGCTAGCAAGGATCTTATCAGAATCAAACTACTAGGCTCTGGGCATCAATTTGTCTATGATATCAAATGAAGAGTCTGAGAAAGAAAAAGAGCATCAAAGTCTGGATATGGCTACTCAGAAAGTACACATAAAATATCTCACCAGTCCATGGTGCAAAGAAACAGTAGAATATCTTTTGACACTCAGTTGTCCTCCAAGTTGTGATAAAGCAAAATACAGGGCTTTAAAATTGAGATCAAAAAAGTATATAGTTGCTAATGGCCAACTATATTGGAGAGATCCTTCAGGCATACTACTATTATGCCTCACAGAAAATGAAGTAGAGAGTATAATGATAGAATTTCATGAGGGAATTTGTGGAGGTCATTACAGCTGGAGGGATACGGCTCATAAAATTCTAAAGGCTGGTTTTTACTGGCCAAAATTATTTGGAGATGTCTTTACTTGGGTCAGAGCATCTGATAAGTGTCAGAAATTTGCCGAGAGACAGAAGTTAGCAGCTTTTCCCTTGATTCCAGCTCATGTGAAAGAGCCATTTCAACAATGGGGAATAGATTTTGTTGGAGAAATACATCCCCCATTAAGTGGACAGCATAAATGGATATTAACAGCCACAGATTACTTTACAAAATGGGTAGAAGCCATACCTGCAAGGAATGCTACTGACACTGTCATCATAAAGTTCATGGAAGAAAACATCATATCCAGGTTTGGCTGCCCTGCTAGAATAGTCACTGATAATGCACAGGCCTTCAAGTCTGCAAAATTTGTAAATTTCTGCCAGCAGTATAATATTACTTTGAATCACTCCACAGCTTACTACCCACAAGGGAATGGTTTGGCAGAATCTTCTAACAAAACTCTAGTGAGGGCCTTGAAGAAAACTATCAATGAAAATCAGAGGAATTGGGATTCCCAATTGAAGTTTGCTCTATGGGAAAATAGAATTACTAGTAAACGAGCAACTGGGAAATCTCCCTATGAGTTGGTATACGGACGAGCAGCAGTGTTTCCTGTGCAGCTGGCCTTGACAGTGGCATGTTTCATGCAGGAAAGTCAGGAAGAACCAAATGATATGGTCAGAAGAATTAATCAATTGGTGGAATTAGAGGAAACATGGAACCAAGTGAGTCAGAGACTAACAGAATATCAAGATAAAATGAAACATATATTTGATCAGCATGCAAAGGACAGAAAATTGCAGATTGGAGACCTAGTGCTCAGGTGGGATGTCTGAAGAGCCAAAAAAGGAAAACATGGCAAGTTTGATCCGCTCTATTTCGGCCCATTCAAAATTGTGGAACAGGGAGGCAATAACACGTTTATATTGGAGAATTTACAGGGTGACGTGCCGGATGCCCCCGTGAATGGACAATTTCTCAAGCCCTACTTCCAATTCTGATTCAGGTAGGGCAAGCCCGATGTACCATGTTGTATATAAGTTTTGTTTATGTTTTGGTTTGATCCAGGAGGACATACTGATGAATTATGAAGTAAAGTGCAGAGGGGCTGAGGAACAGAGTTTACATAAATGATAACCAGGTGGTCTACAAGTTCTCGACACGTCCAGGGATGAATGTGTCGTCCCAAATTGGAGCCGATGTTATCCATGTCAGTCCCCATTAAAATTTTTGGCCATCAGCCCCTCCTGAACCTTTAAAATTTCCTATTGTAGCCTAAGAAACCCTTTTTCTGTTTACCGTTGCCCTCCTCCGTGCTCAAATTTCATAATGGAAGGCCGAAAGACTCGCTTTTTGAAATATTTAAATCCGAGCCCCTTTTGGTCCTAGCCTCCTACTGCTAGTTCTTCACGTGACCCGGGTGCATAACCATGTGCCAGACCAAAAGGAGCTCATCGTTTAAATGTTATCGGGCCCACTCTCAGTCGTCAGATCAAACACAGATCAACGTTCCATGACCTGCCGCCCTGGTGGACCCCTGCGCTGCGTATCGATGCCAAAACCAGCCGGTTTATTTCGCACCACCTTTGCTGGGTAGGCGGTATTCCCCATCGGGCCAGCGATTCCACACGCTGCATGACAAGTGTCCCAGAGTACGACCCTAATACCGCCCTATTTCGCGCATTATCTCCCTGGCAAAGATGCGCAGTGAAATTCATATAAATCATCCGATCTTAAGCACTCGATCCAACGGCTCATGCTTTCCAAAGTCGTGCAGCGTTTAACTCCGGTCCACATCGCCCCTAGCCCACCATCTCATTGTTCCCCAATACAGTTTTAACCGTCGATCTTGTTTTAAGATTGAATGGCCCGGATCATTCCCCTGCCACATTGTTAATCCCATACTCCTCCACGTCATCACCCCTGCATATTTGTTATATTTCATCCACCATTATGCATTTTGTTTAATTTTAAACGTTTTACGTTAGAAGCCCCCGCCCGGCTCGTCCACCATTATTCCACTGTGTCTTCATCATCATCTTGCGTACTGCCGCCATGTTATCATGTCACTTTATCACACGGCCACCTCCATTGCATTTCCATCCCCGTGCTTGGTTTTGTTTAGCACCTTTGTGGGTTTTTGCAGGTTTCAGCGACGAGAAATCCCCATAATTTACAGCCCCCATTGCAAAATTCAAGGACGTGTCAAAGGATCGGTTATCAAGTGCATAATTCATGAGAAAAATCTTGGGCAGTTGCAGATGACACGACATCCATTAAAGAAGCCCGGGTAAAGATTCACTAAACCCTCCAGAGCAATTAAGACACAGGTTCCTTGCAGATAAAGGTCCTGATGCCGCGAAAAAGGAGTATTAGTTAGAGAGCAGGAAATTCAACATCTGGTGCCGAATATTTTAAATAACAATTCAACTTTTAGAAGGCAAAGAGTACAAGTGCATCAAAAACATATCCTCCAGTTTTAACTTCGGCAGATTTTTCTCTCGGGAAAGTACAGAATGTTACATATTTTATTCTTCATGTCCTATCCCTGGAGAAATTTTCACCCACAGCATTTACTTCATGGAGCAGCCACAGAGTACCTTCAGCATCGTAGAGCCGTCAAATAGTATGGGCGCGAAATGTTTTCGCCATTTTTTTTTAATGGAACAATTAATTGTTTTCACCTACCTCTTTTATTAGTTTCTCTTCTCCTTCCTCTATAAAAACCGGGAAGAAAGACATTGTAGGTGTTCCAGATTTTTATCAGAAAATTGTGCAGTGAAAGGCATTTTTGTATACATATTGTAAAGTTTCTGTGTGAAGGCTTAGAGCCCGTAGGGTCTCAGTGAGGAGGAGTTTTATCTGTAATGAGGATTCTGGTCTTTGGTATTTCACAGTATGTAACATTTTCTTATGTGTTCAATATAACATTTCATTTCATCCACTTTCTTGTATCATGTTTTGGAATGTGAGTGGCTCACTGGTTTGGTAAGGATTCATCCTAGTTGATGCCCATACTCAAATCAGTCAAGCGCTTTAAATATGGCTCATGCATGATATACTGTTTCTTATTCATTTCATTCATCTTTCTTCTATATTAGTTGCTTTAGGAGGGTGCTTTTAAAATGCCATTGTCATGTATGGATTCTTAGAATGATAAGCCCATATATGGTTATGTTGTGTATCTGGGTATCAGACCAAAGTTAACTAATATCTTCTAAATGTTTCTTTCACTCCATACAACTTATGATATTTGATTTCTGTGGCATATTATTTGAATCGGCCCTCTTTACAGTAAATTGTCTCTTAACTGTCTGATGCTTTTGTGTTGGAGCTTTGCATTGTATCTCTGCAACATTACTTTCCCTGTGGCAGTTTCTGTAAGTTCTGGTCCCATTTAAAATCAATTTCCTTGTTTACAAGAGATAGCAGGAGAGCCTTTGGATTGACACCCCAGCTTTATTATATGATCCTTACTATGCTAAGATGTCCTAGGCACTGGTCTATGGCAACTCTAGACTGTCTCTAGGGGGGACAACAATTGTCGACAACATCTAGATTAGGCAAGTTTCTGAAGTTTATGTTGATACTTGTTTACATTAATTATCACAGCTAGACTTACTCTTATAAACTCTTCCAAAATATCATCACGATGAATAAGGCATAGTTGTGGTATTGTAGGTTTTAGTTGCATTTCCTTTCGAATTTTATGATTTATGCTTGTTTACACTAAGTGTCACAACCGGTATTACTCTTACAAACTCTTCCAAAACATCATTAACAATGAATAAGAAATAGTTGTGGTGTCTTAGATTCTAGTTGTATTTGCTTTCAATCTTATGTTTATGTTCAATTGCATTGAATAATACAGCCAGACTTGTTTTACAAACTCTTCCAAAATATCATTCCTATTGAACGAGATGGACTGTAGAATTCCATAGACTAGTTGCATGTTAATTTAGTTATAGCACTCCGGAGGTTGATTGCATTTAGTTCAGCTCTGTCACTACATTTCCAGTTTGATAATGGCATTTTAGTTTAACTCTGTTCACTGTACTTCAAGTAGATTAGAGGCACTCTAGTTCAGTTTCAGTTCATTTTTTTCAAGTAGATTAGTGGCACTCTAGTTCAATTCAGTTCATTTTGTTTCGAGAAAATATTAATGGAATTTTATTTTAGTTGTAGTCATTGTCTTTTAAGATTGATAGATCACGTTCTAGCTTAGTGTGATCCATTGTATTTTAAGTAGTGCTAGTTGTCAAAATTAGTCTCTAGGCCTTCATTATTTACAACTTACTTTTGTTCTAAATTTATATTGATACATCATCACATGAACAGGGGTCAGTAATATCAATTTAAGGCTTTGATCATTCTGCAAATATTTTACAAATTCACCTATAGCCTTTTTCCCAAGCATTATTTTAGAAAATCTCAAAACTTATGAATAAGGCCTAGAAGTGATAAGTCAAGTTGCACAATAGGGTAACTTCAGCATCATAGGTTAATCTAGAATAGAAACCTTACTGTGTTACAAATAATCATTTTGTAATATTGTGAGTTGATTGTTTATTTAGGAGAACTTCATTTACACTTAACTTGTCCATTTCTCAAGCTCTTCCAACACACCTTTAATGAATGAATTGGATAATTTCAAGCTCATGTTGTGATTTATTTTCTTGCAATGAATTCATTATCAAGCTTTGCATTTGTTGTTTGTCATCCATAGTTTAGGCTTTGTTCTGTTTTAGTATAACCATCCACTTCTTTTTTCCAACATTTAGCTCTTTTTCTTTTGAACATAAAACCATAAAACCAAAAACATCATAAAACACTAAACACAACGTAGTGAGAAACAAATACCTAGGCACATATAGTGCACCACACTTCAACAGTTTACTAGCCCTAGTTGACAATTAATGAACTCAATTTAGGAACACTAGGTTGAGCACAAACATTTTGGCGTCGTTGCCAGGGAAGTGTAACTAGGTAGCCTTGTTTCTTAACTTCCAAGAACAATGATATGAGTAGAGAGAGAGACTCAAGGGGTGGATTCATAAGAAGCAGAAGTTTGATTCCTAGAACACCACTTGTTTCACCTAGACCAAGAGCCAGTACACCTCCAGCTTAGACCCACATTCCATCCTTTACTGATCCTAGACTTCCAGAAGACTTAAGATCAGATATTCCATTAGAAATACCTTCCACTTCATCCACTGAACCTGTCTTAGGAGAAGATTCAAGGACCCTTGCTAGAGATACAAACTTTTCCACTTCCACAGAAGAATCAACTATGGCATAAGAAGGGGGAGGAGGAGTCTTTAATGGAGAACACACATTAGTTGGAGGGGGTAGAGGTAGAGGTAGAGGAGAAGGAGGTAGAGGTGCAGAAGGAGAAGGAAGTAGAGGAAGAGGTAGAAGAGAAATGGGAAACTCTTTTGGGTTTCCTATAGTAGATGAAGAAACCAATACATCTATGAAAAAAATTTCACCCTCTGTCCTTCCAAACTTCTATGGACTTAAAACTGAAGATCCTGAAACCTTCCTATTTGAATTTGAAGTCCTATGTAGAACTTATGACTACTTACAAGATGCTCAAAAACTTAAACTATTTCCTTCAACATTGAAAGGAGCAGCATTGAAGTGGTTTATGATTTTGATCAACAGTTCTATTAGGACATGGGAAGACATGAAACAAGAATTTCTAGAGTGGTATTTGGATTATTGTATGCCAATAAATCATAATGAGGAAGTGTTTAAGATGTTACAAAAAGAAGATGAAAACCTAGAATATTTGTTGGAAATATTTCATTACAACATCAAAAGAGCAAAAATGGAGAACTTGGACCAAGACACCTTAAAAGCTCTCATGTTGAAGACAATTAGGGATGAATGGTTTGATATCCTTAACATGATGGAAAAAGGGGATATATCCCAGCTCACATTACCTGAAATATCTGAGTTATGTATCAACCTTTCAAGAGGGAAATCCAAAACTGTAAAAGGTCCAAGAGACCCTGCTCTTGCAAGGGCAAGTAACAGTGAGTAGGGCAGAGATAGGGCATATGTTTGATGAATTCAAATCTGACATCTTAGGGAGTCTTAGTGAAAAAATAGACACCCTTAAGTTACAAAACAAGCAAAAAGTTGAATTTGATGCCTTAGCAATCTTTTGTCCCAAATGTAGAAGGAAGCATGCCTTGAGAGAATGTCATTTGGATGCAAAATTTGTAGAGACTTGTGTAATTTGTTCAGAAAAAAATGAAACCAAGAAATGTCCTTCACTTCCTAGTCTTAAAGTTGTCTTTCAAGAGGAAACTCCTACAAATTCCACAGAATCTCTCAATTTTGTCTCTAGAAGGCCTTGGCAAGGACCTCAAACACAAGGATTCCATGATCAAATGTATAACCAACCTCCACCAAATTGGAATTCTTGGCAGCAACCTTGGCCCCAATTTCAAAATCAATCTCAAGCTTTGGCACAAGGAGCACAAAATCCCTATGGAAGATACTCTCAGTACTATCAGTATCCACCATACCCACATTTTTCTCTTCAAAGTCCTCAACAAAATCCTCAACAGAATCCTCAGAACCCACAACATCAAAATCAACCACTTCCATTACCATTTCCTTAGAAATCAAATCAGTTGCCTGCTCAACCCATACCAAACCCCAACAATAAAAATACTCAGAATACATACATGATAGAAGGACAATAGTTTCCAATTTATTTAATCACTCCTCTAGACCTTAGTGATGTTCAACTTAGGTTTGGAAGAATACTTGAAAAGAGGAAACCTTATGTGATCATACAAGAACAAGACAACTCTAAGGAAGATTCTCTACGGGAAAATAAAATTCTTGAAGAAGACACATCTTTTCAGGACCCAAACATTGAAAAATCAAAACAAAAAGAACCAATCATTTCAACTCCTGTATTAGAGCAGCCATCAACATCCACTTCTACACCTCCCTTTCCAGAAAGATTACAAATTGATAGGGGTGTGGAAAAACAAATTATGGTGCCTAATTATGATTTCCTAGATGAGCTGAGAAATGTTTGCATTAAGATTCCATTATTACAAGCTAACACGGAAATTCCAATTTTAGCAAAGACAATAAAGGAGTTGAGCATGAAGAAAACAAGAAAAATAATAAGAGAGACAAAGAAAATTCAACTGGCAGGAAAAATAGCAGACATTATGATGGGTAAGATTGCTATTCCAAAGTATCTAGACCCAGGAAATCCAGTTGTCAAAATTCACATCAATGGAATTGAGATCCAAAACACACTCATTGATTTAGGAGCAACAATCAATATCATGAGTAGACAAATCATGGATAAACTAAAACTTCCTAATCTTCTCTTTACACCCACATTATTACAATTAGCAGATAGATCTGTGATCAAACCTGATGGGGTAATAGAAGACATTCCAGTGTCCCTAGATTCTTGGGAGTACCCTGTGGATTTTATGATCCTAACTCCTAAGAATAATCTGGGAGGGCATCCTGTTATATTAGGAAGACCTTGGTTGGCTACAGCTGATGCTTTCATTAGTTGTAGATCCGGTGATATGTACATCTCTGATGGTAGTTCAACTAAGAAATTCACTTTGTATCCTCTAGCAAGGACAATTACAGATTTAGATGATACTCAATGGATAGAGGATGAAGAAGACTTACAACCTCTCTTCACAATTTTAGAAATTAGTGAAGATAGTCAAATTCTGAATACTTTAGAAAACTTTGAATCCTCTTCGGAATACAAACATGAACAATGTCAAGAAGAATCCAACATTGAGTTTTTTTCATCAAGACAGATGTCTCTTTATTCTATGGATAAATTTGGCAGCTCTATAATTGAGATATTTCCAAGCAAAACTTTAAACATAAACAAGAACCGAGACAAATCTCAACAAGAAGATCTAGTCAATATATTATAGAGACATTCTTCTGCATATGGAGGGGAGTACACTGATATGAAAGGGATAAGCCCCAAGACTTGCACCCATCACATCTACATAGAGGAAAATTATGTGGTAAAACTGATCTCAAATACGGATGAATCCAAATCTTAGGGAGATTGTTAAAGAAGAATTGCAGAAATTGTTGAATGTCAAATTTATCTATCCTATTTCAGATAGTCAGCGGGTTTCTCCTTTGGTAATTGTGCGAAAGAAAAATGTTAAATGGAGGGTATGTATTGACTACCGAGAATTAAACAAAGCTACTTTTAAAGATCATTTTCCCCTACTTTTCATAGATCATGTGTTAGATACCTTAGCTGGAAAAAAGTACTTCTCATTTCTAGATGGCTTTAGTGGTTATAATCAAATTCAAGTAGCACTTGAGGATCAAGACAAAACCACATTTACCATTCCTTGGGGTACCTATGCTTATCGAGTATTGCCATTTGGATTATGCAATGCACCTACAACATTTCAAAGGGCAGTACTAGGGATCTTTTCGGATCTAATACATGATTGTGTAGAGGTATATATGGATGATTTCACAGTTTATGGAAACACATTGGAAGAAGCCTTAGAAAACTTGGAAAAAGTTTTAAAAAGATGTAAAGAAGCAAATCTTTCACTTAGTCATGAGAATTTTTTTATGATGTTTTTGGAAAGATTGTTTTAGGTCCTCACATTTAGGGGGATACAGTATTAGAGTTGATGAGTCAAAATTTGAAGTCATCTCTAACTTATCTATTCAAGTTGTCAAAAAGATGTTAGGAGTTTTCTAGGATTCTTAGGCTATTGTAATTTAGAAAACTTCACGAACGTATCTCCACTCTTCAGAGTGCTTACAAGATTGTGGTTACGAGAGGTGAGGGTGCCAAGGTTAGCCTTTGAGACACGAAAACAAAATTTACGGCTTGCTACTATTTTGGGGGACTGGCGGGATTACCTTTTCATATTTCAACGAGATGCCTCGTCTGACTCTGGGCAGTATTGGGACAAAAAGATACGATTCATGTGCCATCGTACACAGAGTAAAAATTTGACTCCTTCAAAAGTTAAACTATACTATAAGCGAAAAAGAAGTTTTTAGGCATTGTTTATGCAAGCAAATTAGGACACTATACTAATTTATGGAAAACTTTTGTTCACACAGATCACTCTGCAATTAGATATTTAATGAACAAATCAATTACTAATGGCAGAGTCATAAGATGGTTATTTCTTGTACAAGAGTTCAACATTACTATTCTAGATAGGCCAGGTAAACAAAACACAGTAGCTGATTTCCTATCTAGACTCCAAAACATCAAAGATGACACTCCAGTTGAAGATCAATTTCCTGATGAATATCTTTTTGCAATTTCTACTCAAACTCCTTGGTTTGTTGACATTGCTAATTATTTAGTTTCAGGAAAATTTCCTTCAATAATGAATGCAAGAGATAAAAGAAAAATCATTTATGATAGTGCAAAATATTCATGGGTTGCTAATGAGTTGTACAAGACAAGTCCAGATTTTATCATTAGGAGATGTGTTCGGGAAGATGAGATGCCTGAGATTCTCAAAGCATGTCATGATGAACCTTGTGGCAGACACTTTGTTGATAAGAGGACAGCTTATAAGGTCCTTCATTAGGATATTATTGGCCATCCCTTTTTAAAGATGCTAAAGAGTATGTCAAAAGATGTGACAGTTGCCAAAGGGTAGGGAAACCTTCTCCTTCAGGTGAGATGCCATTGCAGCCTCAGGTACATATTGAACCTTTTGAAAAATGGGCTTTGGATTTTGTAGGGCCTATTAGTCCTCCATCAAGACAAAAGAGATATATATTAGTTTGCACTGATTATGTTACCAAATGGGTAGAGGCCAAGCCATTACTTTTTGCTACTGAAGCATTTGTAGTTAATTTTCTTTTTGAGGATATTTTTACTCGTTTTGGTGTCCCAAGGGAAATTGTTACAGATCAAGGAGCTCAATTCACATCAAGGCTAGTGGAACAATTGATGGAGAGGTACAAAATCAGACACAGAAAATCTACTCCCTATCATCCACAAGCAAATGGTCAAGTGGAATCTACTAATAAGGTCATTGAAGGGATCCTAACAAAGACTGTTCATTTACATAGAAGAGATTGGGCAGATAGGCTTCTTGAAGCCTTGTGGGCCTATAGAACTACATGGAGAAGCACAACAGGTCATACTCCTTATGAACTTGTTTATGGAAAGCAAGTTTTGTTTCCCATAGAGTTCCAGATTCAAACTTTAAAAATGGCAGTTCAGCTAGGACTTGATCTAACAGAGGCACAAAAGCACAGATTGGATCAGATTAATGAATTGGATGAAATTAGACAAGATGCAGTTCAGAAAACAAGTATAGTCCAACAGCAAAGGACTAGATGGCATGATAAGTACATCAAAGAAAAGAAGTTCAAAGAAGGTGACTGGGCTCTCTTGTTTGATTCAAAGTTCAAAGATTTTCAAGGTAAATTCCAAACACATTGACTTGGGCCATATGAAATTGTGAAATTTTTTGACAATGGAGCAATAAAAATCAGGACAATAGATGAAGAAGAGGTCACTTTTCTTGTGAATGGTCATAGATTGAAGTTGTATCATAAACCACTTTCAAGAGAAGAATTTGTCAAGAAATTCCAGGAAAACAGTGATGTGAAGTTAATGAAGAAGAATATTTCTTCTTCATCAACTTAATTGATTTTTCTGAAGTCATTTTATTGAAAAAAAAAATAAGTATAAACATGAAAACTAATCACTAATTAGCATGTTTATACAGAAAAGGTAGAGTGAAAATTAGAATCTTTATGACACATTAGCTTTTCAAATTTGTTTTTCTGCAAGCAGTTGTTACAAAATCATAAGTGCAGATCCATTTCACTTATGGTCCATTTCATTTCATTCATCCATACTTCATTTCATTCATTCATCCATACTCCATTTCATTCATTCATCCACACTTCATTCATTTCACTCCATGGTCCACCTCATTTCCATTCCAGATTTTTAAAGTTTGATGTCTTTCTGCAATTGAATAATACATATCATGAATTGCAGGCCACTTCTTATACTTCACTCCATTTCATAAGTCGTGATCCATTCCACTCCATTATTTAATTCATTCATATTCCATTACACCATATTTCATTATCCATCTTCACTCATTCCATACAACATTCCACTCATGCTCCAAACCATTCCATTTCATGTTTCAAGTTCTCTACAGGTACATTCTGCAATCAATCAGACATTCTGTAGCCAGTCAGACATTCTGCAGCCAGAGATCCTGAAGGCATTGTCTAGTAATCACCTGATCTGCAATAAAATGATCCTGCATATCCATGACAACAAGCAAAATCAAGAAGGTTATGAAGACTCAAAAATTAATGATTTTCAGTGAGAGAACAAAGCATATGAAGAACACACAAAAAAAAAATCAGAGGAAAGGAAAAGGTAAAAGTTCTGATTATAATGACATATCATGAAAGATTTTGGTATAGTTAAGTTATGAATAATTCAAAAAGTTGTTTTAATTAATTTTGTTGATCATGCCTAACAAACCTCCCGCAAAAATTTTGGATAAAACTCCTTCTATTCCACCATTTAAAATCCCATATCCGATCATCATTTAAAAATCTAAACGGTTAAAGTGCTGAAGTGATTGGATTAGTCACGTCACTAGGCCAAAGCATTTAATGATGATTTTGAATTCGTTACAAAATATCTCCGCGGTCTTTTCTTCTGTGATATCTTTCAACTCATATACATCATCCTCACCTCATTATATTCATTCCGTAACCACTCCATATCACTCTTTCCCGTAGCCAACTTTTAACCATTCCGGTCTGTGAAACAGAGGCATCTCTGTAACAACCAGTGTCAATGTGAGCAGAGGAGCAACAATTTGAAGGTTGGAAAGAGGAGTTATGGGTCTTATAGTGAGGACTGAACTATTTGGCACTAAGTACTTGGAAGGTTATCCCCAAATCAGAGAAATTTTGCAGCAAGCAGGGTGGTTGCAATTCTTTGAAAAATTCAGTGGGTTTCACAAAGAGGTGACCAAAACATTTGCAAGATCCTTCAATGGAGCTGAGGTCGAGATAGGAGATATCAAATTCACCATTACTGAAGCCTTCATTGCAGAAGCAATGGAATTTCCCAGACAAGGAGAAAGGTGGTTCAAGAATAGAGAATTTCATAATGAAGCATGGAAGCAAATACTCAAGTCACCAGGTATGGATGTTACCATTTTTAAAAAGGGTATCCCTAGCTCTGCACTAAAGAAAAAATGGAGGAACATGTTGCTTATCTTGCAAAAATTCATCACTTGTGAAAGAAGATATGGTACTTTCTATGTTTATCATATTCGGTTGATAATGCATTTCCTAGAAGAAGAACTCAATTTGCCCTTTTTCTTGCTTCATAGTTTAAAGAAAATGGCCTCAAGTGTTCAAAAGAGAATTCAATTTCTGGAAACAACCTTATACCACCATGGTTTAGTCAAAATTTTGATTGAACATCATTTGAGAAAATTGGGAGATAATTGGGAAGAATTCTTAGTGAGAAATCACTTTGAAGAACCCAAGGAACCTCCACCTGAAGACAAACCTACAAAAAGAAGAAGAAAATGGAAAACCTCCAAAACTGAAACTGGTAAAACAATACAAGAAAGCAGTGAAGAAATGATTTCTGAGAAATTGGCTGAGATTAAGAAGCAGCTTAAGAAAGAGAGGATAATAAGAAAATTTTCCAGAGAGAAAGGAGAAGGAGCCACAGACTTAGAGGGATACTAAAGAAAACAAAGGTTAAACAAACTGGAGTCATAAACATAGAGGATGAAGAAACACCTACTGAGGAGGATTTTGATGAAGGAGCTCCTGAAATAGACCCTTCACAGCAAGAAATTTACAACTATGTTGAGACATTAGAGAAAAGAGCTTCAGAAAGTAGAGACAAAACTCCTAGTCCACCAAAATCTGCAGTTGATATCCTAAGGAGAGATAAATATGAGTTAGAAATACTCAACCGACATATCAAGAATGAGAATGAAATTCTGAGAGAGCAGGTTAAACTGAAAACTGATATGAATTCAACTCTGTCTCTACAAATGCAAAGGTTAGACAAGGCTAGTGAAAAATTGAAGAAGAGAAATAAAAATTTAACCAGGGCACTCACAAATTTGAGATTCAAGTTAGTCATAAGGAAGCCCAGAAGGCCTTTGACTGCAACGCAAAGCAAAAGAAGAGGGTTGGATTTCCTTGCAGAGGTCTCAGAGTTCATGGAATAGTTGCATGAGGACATGCAAGAATCTAGCAGTTGGGGTATTTTGAGCTCCAAAGATGTTCTTTCTTCCACCACATTCCACTCCATTTCCTTTTTCCATTATTAATCACAAGCTCAAATGATCAGTAGAATTGGTTAAAATTGCTTTAAGAATATATATCATGACTAACTTGCTATGTTTTTATGATTTTGTCATTGTAGTACTTTTTGAATTAGATCTAGCTACAGAATGCAGACATTCTGTAGCTAGTTTCCGATTCTGCAGCTGTCTTCATGTCTACACAGGTTCCAGGTGTCATCTCAGAGGAAAACACATATGGTCGTATTCCACATCATTCCCTCATCATTGTTTTCTCTCCACGAAGTTTGAACGGGATTCTGTAGGCAGTTATGTACGTGGGAACTCAAACTAGGAGAGAGACTCCTAATAGGACAAGGACAGTCCAGATGTCCTTAATTATATTACGTGACCACCATCAGAGTCCTAGTTTGGTTTTTATTTGGAAAGACAATTATCCCTAGGTTATCTCAAGACAGTTATGTAATTTTGTTACAAATATGGCTCGGGAAACCAAGGGACAAGGTTAGATTTTGTGGTTGATTGCTAGACTTCAGAAGTCCGAAAACACTCTGTTTTTGAAGTAATTTCTCTTTAATGAAAGAAGCATCACTTCCTTGAAAGCGTTGAGTCAATCTTGAAGTAGATTTCGTGCTACTCCGGTGGTAGAGGGCCCCTGCTACGTGAGCAGCCTTTTTTATACGGTTTAGATAAGTATTTTAGTTTCGTTTTCATTTCTAGCTTAGGCAAGTTTCTGAAGTTTATGTTCATACTTGTTTACATTAATTATCACAGCTAGACTTACTCTTATAAAATCTTCCAAAATATCATCACGATGAATAAGGCATAGCCGTGGTATTGTAGGTTTTAGTTGCATTTCCTTTCGAATTTTATGATTTATGCTTGTTTACACTAAGTGTCACAGCCGGTCTTACTCTTACAAACTCTTCCAAAACATCATTAACAATGAATAAGAAACAGCTGTGGTGTCTTAGATTCTAGTTGTATTTTCTTTCAATCTTATGTTTATGTTCAATTGCATTGAATAATACAGCCAGACTTGTTTTACAAACTCTTCCAAAATATCATTCCTATTGAACGAGATGGGCTGTAGAATTCCATAGACTAGTTGTATGTTAATTTAGTTATAGCACTCCGGAGGTTGATTGCATTTAGTTTAGCTCTGTCACTACATTTCCAGTTTGATAATGGCATTTTAGTTTAACTCTGTTCACTGTACTTCAAGTAGATTAGAGGCACTCTAGTTCAGTTTCAGTTCATTTTTTTCAAGTAGATTAGTGGCACTCTAGTTCAGTTCAGCTCATTTTGTTTCGAGAAAATATTAGTGGCATTTTAGTTTAGTTGTAGTCACTGTATTTTAAGATTGATAGATCACGTTCTATCTTAGTGTGATCCATCGTATTTTAAGTAGTGCTAGTTGTCAAAATTAGTCTCTCGGCCTTCATTATTTACAACTTACTTTTGTTCTAAATTTATATTGATACATCATCACATGAACAGGGGTCAGTAATATCAGTTTAAGGCTTTGATCATTCTGTAAATCTTTTACAAATTCACCTATAGCCTTTTTCCCAAGCATTATTTTAGAAAATCTCAAAACTTATGAATAAGGCCTAAAAGTGATAAGTCAAGTTGCAGAATAGGGTAACTTCAGCATCATAGGTTAATCTAGAATAGAAACCTTACTGTGTTACAAATAATCATTTTGTAATATTGTGAGTTGATTGTTTATTTAGGAGAACTTCATTTACACTTAAATTGTCCATTTCTCAAGCTCTTCCAACACATCTTTAATGAATGAATTGGATAAGTTCAAGCTCATGTTGTGATTTATTTTCTTGCAATGAAGTCATTATCAAGCTTTGCATTTGTTGTTTGTCATCCACAGTTTAGGCTTTGTTCTGTTTTAGTATAACCATCCACTTCTCTTTTCCAACATTTAGCTCTTTTTCTTTTGAACATAAAACCATAAAACCAAAAACATCATAAAACACTAAACACAACGTAGTGAGAAACAAATACCTAGGCACATATAGTGCACCACACTTCAGCAGTTTACTAGCCCTGGTTGACAATTAATGAACTCAATTTAGGAAAACTAGGTTGAGCACAAACAACACCTATGAAGAAAATGATGGATTTTTTTTATTTAGTTGTTTTTTGAAAAACAAAAAAAACAAAATTCATTTTAATTTGGTCAGAAACCGATTTTGATGTTAACTGCTAAAACAGTAAAAAACGCAGCAAATCCCCTGCAGCCAAAACACATTGAGTTCATAGTTTTCATGCTTCTGATCACCTCCTATACTTATGAATGCTCCACACATATGAAATAAAACCTATATATCATCAAATACATATTGGATGGCATACGTTCATACTTTAAACCCATATCCATGACAAACATCACCTACAATAGAAGCGAAGTGCCTGAGTGCAGTGAATTTCACTTGCATGGGTTTGACAAAGTTTTGCAGTCTCTTATCGGATAATATGATTGATGGATGTTTTTGACAACCTCAAATACCTAATTTGAACCTCCATGCACAAAAATAATTCTAAAATTTGATCTTTTATCAAATCTTAACGCCTTTGACAGTAGAGCAGTGAAATGGAGAAGTGAAGAAACATCTTCTGGTGATAACAATATGATGAAGTATTTGATGTGACCTTGAAATTGACTTGAAAAGGCAAAACTTAACTTGACTCAGTGATGAAAAATCCAAATCCGTTATTATATTCACTCATGTTGGATGACTCATTTTCATAAATTTATTTAAACCTAAACCCTTTTAAAACTTTGGCAAATTGATTTTATTTACCAATCAATGAAACTAATACTAGATCTCTATGAGATCATAGCAACACTTTACAAATTTACCAAAATGATAAAAATACCAAACTTGATTACTATAACACGGGACACTAACATTGGCTCCAATGGGATTTCATCCTCCTTGTGAGGTTCCAAATAACATTGTATACCATGTGCATAATCCATTCGGATGCTCCCAACCTCGAAGACTATAACCTGAAAACTGTTCCCTGCAATCTAACTGGCCAAAAATGTACATGCTGGAAACTGAAACTGAAATATGAAATAAATACATGCCAAAAAAGCTTATTTCACACCATTTCTTACTCTAACCTACTGAAGAACTGTTGAAATCAAGTGATACAAAAATTCCAATGAATCCAATCAATTAGATGCTAAAATAAGTGAATTTATTGGTTTTTCTTGCACCATATGAAAATTGGACAGTGTAATGGTGGTGGAAACTCGTGATGCATCTGGTCTCCATATTGAAAACTTGATTGAAAACACGAGCTAAAAAAACCTTCCATATAGTGAGCTATAGGATCATAAAAGACATGGTTTTTTTGATGATACTCAAGGTATTCAATGAATGTATCATCAAGGTTGCATTTTTCAAATGTATTCTCTTTGTCAAACCATGACTTCAACTTTGAATTGTCAAATCCTTGTTCAAATACAAAACATTCTCCCATCGTGTTAAATGAAGGAAACACTACCTACTTTTGTTTTGGCTGGAAAAATCTTTCAAAAGATTTAATTTGATCTTGGAAGTTCTGAGACTGTATTTGAGACTCTAAGACCTCAGCATATCTCTCAAGTTTTAGAATAAATTCTTCAAGAAAATGAGCTTATCTATGGAATAACATTTGCATGAATTTAAATAAATATATAAAAACATTGAAAAAACTTCATCAATCTTATCATCATCAAAGTTGTCCTAATATTCCTTAAAACCTTCTATAGAAATAATATTTTCCACATACCATGCCAGCTTGATTGATTAGGAAAATGGATTTGTAGTTTAAACTCTAAATTGTTTGGATAGTGGAGTCGCCATGGATGTTCTGAACTCTGGATCGTTTGACAATGGAGTTTTTTGGTGAATAATGCGCATCCTTTTTGTGTCTGATCGGTGTTCACCATTAGTAATCAAATCTAAAACTTGATGGTTCTTTCTTGGGGAAGATGGAACCTTTTGCTCCCCAACAACAGTGCCACTATGTTAGCACTTCGTAATTCCTCCAAGATGAGGATAGGAACCTAAAGGTAACCACAAACCACTTTAAAACTAGAATCTATGCCTTCCAGATTCATAGAGGTCTCTCTCTATATGAATCTTCAGTCTCTTAGATGACTAATTGTCTTAGGTTTTAGGCTGGGTATTGAGATCATAGGGAAATAGGTTTAACAATTCGATGAAGAGAAGAGGGAAAATCCATTGGGCATGGAGTCATATTAAGCTAATGATTTTCAGTGATATGGTGATAAAATGAGGAATCTTTAGATAGGGGAAAGGCATACAATCCTTATGGTGTATTTGTCAAATTTCGTTGTAGAGAGTTGAGTAGAGGAATAGTGGAATTGATAACATCTAAAGAATTTAGCTGGGGATGAATTTTAGATATTACAATGGAGGAAAAGAACTAAAATGTTCAGCTACTTATAACTTAGCACTTAAAAGTGAATTCTGAAATAAATTTTTCTTAACTAAATATTGAATATATGAAATTTATGCATGGAAATAACAAGAGAGAAAATCACATACACAGGATATAAACATCACCATAAGAAACTGACACATGAATCCCTAAACAAGTAGATCACTGCCTTCTTCATTCACTGAAACATTTTTTTAAATGTAAAATGCTCAATGTATTCTCTATCAAACCCTAACCAATAAACTTTTTTCACACTAAAATTCATGAAATAGATACAATTAGCTCATCCTTGGACTTCGAGGGTCAATTTCAACCATTTCTCCAAATATAGAGTTAGTTACATTAGATTTAGAAACTGTCTGCTAAGAAATAGGGACGAATTTCTGGAAAATAAGGGTCAAAGATTAGATCATATGTCTCGAATCATGATAGTTGTTACAAAACATGAGGTTTTTTTAGATAAGATTCTTCTTTATAGAAACCTCTTTCAGTTTTTGAAAATTATTCTCCAACTCCTTAGAATTCGCGCCCAAAAATTTCATGACTAAAACAAGAAATAACGAAATTTGAAAAATAGGTTGTAAATATTCATTCGAATATTCCAATATATGACACATGTGAATAAACTGGAGGAGGTTTTTTTTATTTATATTGTTTTTTACAAAAACCTTTTTCTTTTCGAAATTCATTTCCATTTGTTCCATAAACTAATTTTTAATTTAACTTCTACAACAGTCAAAATTGCAATAAATCCCCTGCAGCCAAAATGCAGCGAGTTCATGGTTTTCATGATTTTGATCAATTCTTAGACTTCTGAATGTGCCACACATATGAAAGAAAACCTTTATATCATCAAATACTATAATATGACATATTTTCATACTTTAAACCCCTATCCATGAAAAACATCTCCTACAACAGAAGCACGGCGCTTGAGCGCAACGAATTTCACTTGCATGGGTTTGACCAAGTTTTGCAATCTTTGAACAGAAAATATGATTGATGGACGGTTTTGGCAACCTAAAATACCTACTTTTAACCTCTGTGCACAAAAATTAATTCCAAAACTCTGACCTTCTATCAAATCTTAATGCATTTGATAGTAGCGTAGCAAAATGGAAAAGCGCAGCAAAAACTTGTGGCGATAATGATATGATGAAGTATTTGATGTGGCCTTGAAACTGACTTAAAAATACACCATTTAACTCGACTCAATGATGAAAAAACCAAATTAATTATTATCTTCACTCATGACTTGGATGACGCATTTTCCTATACTTATTTAAACCTAAACCCTTTTAAAAATTTGACAACTTGATTTTATTTACCAATCAAACTTTAATATACCTTATTGACACTAAGACTTGATCTATATGATATCATAGTAGCACTTTACAAATGTACCAAAATGATAAAATACCAAACTTGACTACTAAAACCACCTATTAATTATTATGACCATGTTATTCACTTGGCTTCAGGAATTTTTCCCCCAAACATCAGACCTTACAGATATCCTTATTCCCATAAGAGTTAAATTAAATGTATGGTTGCAAAAATGCTAGAGGAAGGGATAATTCAACCTAGCCAAAGTAATATTCTTCTCATGTAGTATTGGTGCACAAGAAGTATGGATCATGGCATATCTTTCCATATTATAAAGAGCTCAGCTATTGTAAAATGTAACTATGTCGGTCTTCATGATGACTAAATAATTGTGAAATGAAGAAGACAATGATAATAAAAATATGGTGGAAACAACCTTCAACAAATATTGTAATATATGTGAAGTAATACCTCATAAAAGGTCGAAGAAAATAAAATTCAAGTCGGCCCAAATTGAAGTTATAAAGTCGGCCTAAATATCAATCTATATGGTCGGCCTAAAAGTTGTTCAGTCTCCTATATATATATATATATATGTCTACACTACGTCTCATTTGCAAGATATGAATAGTGGTCAAGTCTGTGGTAAAGTTTGCGGATCAAGCTCTGAACTAGTGTGGATATTCAAAGGTAGACAATGTTTTGAGAAAGAATGGTGGACAAGACCGAAATATACCGCAGGAATAAATTGTGGATAGAAGACAGAACTTATTGCGGATCCCTATGAGAAAAATGTGGATCTGTCTGAGGCATCATAACTGTTAGAAGGTGTGGATCTGTATAAGGCATCATAACATTTAGAAGGTGTGGATCGAAGAACATAATTTCGATGTAGATTTAAAGGTATAAATTATGGAAGGAGAATAAGTATAAGATTGTTGAAGGTACAGGATTACAAGATTGCTGAAGGTACAGAGTATAGACTACAAGAACTGGATTGCGGATAGGTGTAGAAGGATACAGTGCAGATATATTTATTAAAGTAATTTTCCAACGTCAAGACAGTCATCGTAAGAATATAGGTTGATGTTAAAGGGGTAGAAAGTGAGGAAGTTAAATCAGAGATTTACCTTCCTAACTACATTTTAAGATATTCAGTTACAAGTGTAAATAATTTTGTCTCTACATTTTGACTAAGTACTTTGATAAATGACTTGATGAAAGAGTAACTAATTTAAAGAAGAATACATAAGCAAGCTCACAAGCAGTTATCAAGAAGATAATTTTGTATTAATCACTTGCCCTACAAATTCTCAACATCAAAAAGCTCACTATTAAAGATAAATGGCTCATTCCTATCATAAACGAATTGTTGGATGAATTACACAGAGAAATTTACTTCACCAAGTTGGATCTTCATTCAGGATATCATCAAATTGGAATGATGAAAAAATACATTCTTAAAAATAAAAACATTCAAAACTCATGAAGGTCATTATGAATTTGTGATCAAGAAAGTTCGCCTTACCAGTGCACCTTCCATATTTCAAGGTTTAACAAATTTCACTTTTAAACCCTTCCTTAGAAAAAAAAATTAGCATTTTTTAATGATATACTAATATACATCAAGCCTTGGAAAGATCATGTTCGAAATTTTGGTAGGGAGCTCAAACTATTGGAGGAGAAACGATTGTATGTTAAACCCTCCAAATGTTTCTTTGGGCTACAGTAGGTTAAATACTTGGTTCATATTGTATCTCATGAGGGTGTTAAGGTAGATGCTAACAAAATTAAAGCAATCAAGGAATGGAAAATCCTCACAGCCTTAAGGAATATTCAGGGATTTCTTGAGTTAATGATGTATTCTTGCAAGTTTCTTAATAATTATGGGAAAATGGAAACACCTCTAGGAACATTGTTGAAGAAAGATGCATTTTCTTGGACTCTAGAATCAACTAAGGCCTTTGAACATATTAAAGAGGAAATGTGTGAAGATTTTGTCTTAGTTATAGTAGACTTTACAAAAACCATTATTGTGGAATGTGATGCCTCAAGAAATGACATTGGTGCTATTTTAATGCAAGAAGGAATACCCATTTCTTTCTAAAGTGGTTCAATCAAGGGAAATAATTTTCACAAACCTATTTATGAGAATGAAGTGCTTGCAACACTACATGCCCTATAGCAATGGGGCCCTTTCCTAATGGGAAGACACTTAAAGTTAAAAATGTATCATGATAGTATTAAATACTTCTTGGAACAAATATTATATTTATAAGAGCAACAAAAATGGGTAACAAATATGTTGTGTTATGACTTTGAAATCATCTACAAAAGAGCGAAGCAAAATGTTGTTGTGGATGCACTCTCAAGAAAGGATGAGGATGTGGAGGTATTGCTCTATGTCATTTCTATTATCCAACATGATTAGATAAGTGAAGCAATGGATGAAGGGAAGAATGATGAAGAGGCATGTACACTCATTCAAAATTTGTAGCAATATCCCAATGATACATTTATTTGGAAAAATGATTCACTACGGTATAAATATCGCTTATACCTATGTAAGAACTCCCAACTCAAACAAAAAGGTTCCTTTGGAATTGCACACCTCTCCTATAGGATGGAACATAGGATTTTCAAAAACTTACCACAGGGTCAAGAAGGATTTTTTTTGGGATGAACTTAAATTTCAAAAGTTTGTGCATAATGTTTAGTTTGCCAACAAAATAAAGTCAAGACAATTAAGACCTCGGGTATTTTAAAACCATTATCTATTCCAAGTAATATTTTGTATGAGGTATTAATGGATTTTATCACAAGTCTACCCAATTCTAAAGGAAAGAGTGTCATCATGGTGATAGTTGATAGACTTACCAAGTATGCACACTTTTGTGCAATATCTCATCCTTTCGAAGCTAATATAGTGACTATGGAATTTTTGGAAATAGTTCAAAAGATACATGGAAACCCAAAGATTATTGTAAGTGATAGAGATACCATTTTCACCGGAAATTTTTGGACAGAATTATTTTCTTCTCTTGGTACTCAATTAGCTCATAGCTCATCTTATCATCCTCAATCTGAGGGTAAAACTGAGATAGTAAACAAATTTTTGTAAGGATATGTTTGTTGCTTTTAATTTTATGAACAAACACAATGGATCAAGTGGTTACCTCTAGTAGAATGGTAGTATAACACTTCTTTCCATATCGCGGTAAAAATTAACCCATTTATGGTGATTTATGGATGTCATCCATCGTCCATCACATTGTCTCTAAGAGACAATTATAAGGTTCAAGCAGTGGAAGATCACATCAAGCATCAACAAAAAACTCTCCAACTCTTAAAGGATAACTTGAATCTATTATAGAATCAAATAAAACAACAATCAGATCATCATCACAGTGAAAGAAGTTTTGACATGGGTGATTGGGTATTTTTATGACTACAACCATAAAAAAAAATGTCCCTCAAGCAGGCTAAGAAGGATAATAAATTATCACCCAAGTACTATGGACCTTATAAGGTTTTGCAAAATATTGGTACTATGGAATACAAATTGGAGTTGTCTGCATCTTCGTGAGTACACAGATATTTCCATGTTCCATATGTAAACAAGGTTATAGGTGAAAAGGTCCCAGTTCAAACTATATTGTCAAAACTTGACAAGGAAGGGAAAATCATATTTGAGCCTAAAGCAATCATGGAAACAATAATTTGGTAGCTATAAATCAATAATTTCAAAGTATCTCATAAAGTGGAAGAACTTACCTATTGAACGTTCCACATGGGAGGATGATTATTTTATATATAAGCATATAAAACTACTCAAGAATTGAGGAAAAAAAATTTTTGGAGAGGGGAATGTTAGGTCCATATAATATTAGTGCATCCTCTACATTGTTATTTTTGTGCCCCATAGAATCCCACTATTGTATTGTTGTGCCATTACATTACTATTTTTATGTAGGCCCTAATTTGACCCTTTAGACTCCTATACATACCAAGAAGGTCTTCTCATTTGAATCATCCAAGAATTGTTCATTTATATGATGTAAAAGGAGGCTTCCCCCTCTAAGTGGCCTATTATCAAGGCATTAATCTATATCTTCTTCTATTTTTGTGTTATTTTGATCTGGATACATAACAAAGAACCCTAAGAATGTAGAAAAGTGTGGGTTTTCTCTTTATGCTCAAAATCAAGTAATGACACATTGATAGTGGTTGTTCAAAGCACATTAAAGGAGACAAAAACAAGCTTTTATATCTGAATGAAGATAGAGGAGGTAGTGTTACTTTTGGAAATAATGTAGCAATAAGGATAATGGGAAAAGGGATAGTTGTTTTGGACAAGGGAAAGACCAAAGATATGAAATTATTATATGTAGATGGTCTCAAAAAAATATCTTAAGTTTTAGCCAAATGTGTGACAAAGTCTATGATTTCATATTCCATTTAGATGGTTGTGAATTAAAGAAGGAAAATCTAGTTAAAACAATTGTGAACACAATTAGAACCTCAAGCAATGTATATGTATTAAATGGAGGAAAACAGAGCTTCTATATAGGAAAATGGATGAGATTTGGTTATGGCATAAGAGACTAGGCCATCTCAACTTTGATCATCTTGTCAAGTTAGGAAAAAAGGATACAATATGGGACAAAGCCACAAAATACTATTTACAAGTCATGTAAATTTGGAAAAAAAACATGAATTTAGTTCAAGGTGCTGAAAAATGGCACCAAGAAAGATTATAATTTAATTTTCCCTTGAATTAAATTAGAATAAAACTGTAATTCCACATAACATGACAACTTGTACGAATTAACTAAGTTATTTTGACTTAGTTGGTTCATTTAATTCGAGTTGAGAGTATAACTTGAGTAGTTTAGAGTGGCTCCTCAAAATAGGAGCGTTGGTTAAGTTTATTTTTAGTTGTAATTAATTAACTCAGTTTATCTGAGTTAAAGTTAGTTTAACTAGTTCCAACTGATGGAGGAACTAGTGAGAGGTCAAAGTGTGAACTTGAACTTGAAGCACATGCAGTGATCAATCATATAACAGATAAATCATCCATAAATAACTCATGCATGTCAAATCAGAGAAATACCAAGTAGACATTGGATTTCAAGGGCAGCGTACTATTAGTTGTATAATCATCCAAATTGTATAGGTTGTGCACGCAGTCAGTGGAAGGCCCTAGATTTATTTCGAAATTCATATTGGGAATTCTCTAATTAATAGGGGCTAATTACCCAAAGAAACAGCACAAGGAAATAGGGATCCTGACAAGCATAAAATTGGTTAATTATTGGCCTAGGATTGTATAGGAAGCAGTGAGACAGATAGAGATAGTGCAGAGGTTTCTCGTGCTTTAGAAAAGCATTGTAATCTTCTCATATTTTCTGACTTATGAAATATATATAGATAGTGGGGTTTTTAGCTTAGGATTTCCCCATGAAATAATTGTGTAATGTGTGATTGAAATTCTTTCTCTTATATATATATATATATATATATATATATATATATATATATATATATATATATATATATTTTTTTTTTTTTTTTTTTTTTTTTTATTTTTTTTTGCGATTTAAATTGGTTTCCACAATTGGTAGAGTAGATTCAAGCCTATTTTTTTTAGCATATTACAATTATAATTTTGAATATATGTGGATTTTATACATGGTATCAGACCTAAAATCACTATAGAATATAAGAATACTAGTTTGTACTTGCAGGAGGAACACGTTTTATAGGTTTCTTCTCCAGAGCTAGCAGCAAGATCAGGATGGCGTTCTATGGTTTGAGGCTCGAGTATGCCCTTGAGGGTAGCAAGAATTACATTGAATGGAGAGATCGGATGGAAGCAGTCTTGGAAGAAAATAGAATGGAGGATTTCATTGATAAGGACATCCTGAAACCAGCTCGAGTTGATACAAAAGCTCTAGTAGAATGGAAGAAGTGTGTTGCAAAGGCAAGAAGGATTCTACTATAAGGTGTTCAATATCATATTGTCATGAACCTCCACAGAAAGGAAACCCCATTTGCAATTTGGAAGGCCTTAACAAAAAAAATTTAAAACATCAATGACCACAGGAAGATGCCATTGAAGGACAAGCTCGGGAAAATCAAGATGGAGAAGGGCGACACAATATCAAAGTACTTGACCAAGTTTACCTAATTTCGGGATGAGCTTGGAAGTTTTGGTGCTACAATTTTCAAAGATGATCTAGTGAGCCTAGAACTTCTAGGCCTTCCCAAGAGTTTTCATAACTACCAGGATTTGGTAAATGGGAGGGAGAAGATAACATAATGGGAGCATTTGTGGTCCGACTTGGTGCAAGGAGAGATTCGGCGGAACACCATAGATGGATCCTCATCAAAACATGAGGATGAGGAGAATTATGCCTTGGATAGAAAGGCAAATAAATGGAAAGGAAATTCATCCCATTCTAAATCATATACTGGTCAGGCAGGAAAGAAGAAGGAATTTTAAAAGATTAAATTTTTTCACCATCACAAGTTGGGACATTATGCCACAAAGTGTTCGCACAAGAAGGTCGGCAAGAATCCCTCGGGAGGAGAGGCATGTGAAGCACTTTCTTTAAAATTCGAGTTGGATTTTATCCTCATTGCATGCATGGTGTCATTGGTGATGGGTAGTTTGTTGAACCTGGATAGTGGAGCCTCATTCCATATGGCCGACAACAAATAGTTCTTCAGCGACCTAGAGGAGAAGGACCTTCAGATGCACATTGAGATGGGATATGATAGAAGGTATCGCACGACCAACATCAGTATTGTTACTTTTCAGAGGGAGTCTAGTTCTCCTCTCACATTGAAATATTTCATGTATGTTCCTAGTTTGAAGAAGAACTTAGTTTCAGTTGCTATGTTGGATGATAGAGGCTACAATGTGATATTTAGAAAAGAAAAGGTGTTCCTTCATCACATATCCATGGGACGAGTGAAGAATATTGGGGTTTGAGTAAAGAACCTCTATAATTTATATGTAGAATATTGTGTTGATTTGAGCACGAAAGGAGAGAAGGCATAGAGATGAGGGATCGGTAAGTTATAGCATAGAAGATCGGGTCATCTACACCACGGAGTTTTGAAGATCATGCAGTAGATCTATAGGAACTCCCAAGGGTGCACTTGAGCAGCGTGATACATATAAATGGTGTATATTGGGGAAGTACACCAAAGACACCTTTCAAGAGAAGTACAGTTGAGTGCAAGTGAAGGCTCTTAGTAACGACAATTGTGGAGAATATGTGCCAAATGAATTCGAGAACTTATTTTCTTCAGAAGGAATTTGACAAGAATTGATAGCACCCCATAACCCACAATAGAATGGGGTTGTAGAAAGGAAGAATATAAGCATTGTGGTAGTTTCATGGGCGATGTTACATGATCAAGGCCTATCACTGCACTTGTGGGCGGAAGCATGCAACGTAGTGGTATATGTGCAGAACATGAGTCCTCATCGGATTATCAAGATGAGTACACTAGAGGAAGATTTTTCATGTAAGAAAATAGATGTGGTGCACTTCAAAATATTTGGTTCATCATTTTACTTTCATGTTTCCAAGGATGCACAGAAAAAACTAGAACCAACAGTTAAGTTGGGAATATTTTTGGGGTACAATGATACACCTCAAAACTATCGAGTATACCTGACATCTCACACGATGATATTTTTTCGTAGAGATGTGAAATTCGATGAGGAGAAGGTCATGTGAATTTCCCTTTAGAGGAAGCTTTAGTTGCATGAAGATGAGGATATTTTAGCTCCAAAAGAAGAACCCCGATATGTGGAGCAGCCAAAAGCAGAGGAAAAGAGAGTGAAAGCACCCACTCATGCAGAGGCATCCAAAGATGGAATAAATCGCACCAGAGAAGTTGGTAGGTTTATGCATGATGCTAGACATAATGTGGGAATACCCACTTCACATCGCAGGCAGAGAAGGTCCCCATATCGATACACTAGCTACATGGCTCTTATGAGCGAGAGTGTAGAGACTGAGCCATCCTCATTCGAGGAAGAATTGCAACAGCTAGTATGGGTTGATGTCATGGTAGAGGAGTATGACCCCATTATCAGGAACATTGCATGGGAAGTTGTCCCAAGACCGTAAGACAAGTCAGTTGTAGGATTCAGGTGGATATACAAGGTAAATCAAGTAGAAGATGGTAGTGCCGAGAAACACAAGGCCAGATTTGTGGCCAAGGGGTTCTCTCAGGTGGAGGGAATAGATTACAAGGAGACATTTTCTCCAGTAGCAAGGTACTCTTCAATCAAATCTATTCTAGCACTTGTAGCATAGATGGGATGGAAAATACATTAGATGGATGCATATAAAGCTTTACTCAACAGAGTGATTGAAGAATAGGTGTACATAGAGAATTTGGAACGATTTGAGACCTTCAACAGAGAGTATCATGTGTGTAGACTCAAGTGAGTGTTGTATGGACTGAAACAAGAACTTTGTGCTTGGTACACTAGGATCGACAGATATTTCACTAGGTTGGGCTTCACCAAAAGTGAAGCAAATGTGAACCTTTACCATATTGTGGTTGAAGGTATATTATTGATTATAGTATTATATGTCGATGATTTAACTATAGTAGGTGATGATAAGATGATAAAATATTGCAAGTAGGATTTAGAAAGACAATTCAAGATGGAAGACATGGGGCTCTTGCATTATTTCCTTGGTTTGGAAATTTGGAAAAGAGATGGGGAATTGTTTGTCTCTCAAGAAAAGTATGCCAACGAGATCCCAAACAAGTTTCACATGGAGAGCAGAAAACCCATGGAGACTCCTCTAGTAGGGAATTAGAGGAAGGAAGATGCTACTTTAGGTGAAGTGGTAGAAGCTACCATTTACAGATAGGTTGTGGGTTCACTTATGTAACTAGTGAACATACGATCATACATGTGTTATGTGGTTAACCAGCTTAGTCAAGCAATGGTTAATCCAACCAAGCTATATTGGAAGGTATCCAAACATGTGTTGAGATACCTCAGAGGCACCACTCAAATTGGTCTTAGGTACAAGAGGATAATGGGAGTGAACCTTCAAGGATTCACGAATGCATATTGGGTAGGGAATCCATCCAAAAATAAGAGCACATTAGGTGGAATCTTCAATATTGGGTCAGCAAAATTTTCCTAGTACAGCAAGAAGCAGAGATAAATTGCACTCAACTCAGCAGAAACGTAGTACATGGATGTTATTCAAGCAACTTGTGAGGCTATATGGATGAGGAATATCCTTGTTAGGTTGTTTTCTCAACAGATGGATCCTACAGTGATTTACTATGACAACCAGAGTTGCATCAAACTCTCGGTTAATTTATTTTTTCACGATAGGTCCAAGCATATCAACATCTAGTACCACCATCTCATAGATTGTGTGTAGAGTTGGATCATGATGCTAAAGTATATTCCTATAGAGGAACCAGATGTGGACATCTTGACAAAGGCACTGTGAAGGGGCAAGTTCGAGTTCCATAGATGCAAGATCGGGGTATTAGATAATCCCTTTCTTGCTAAGAGGGACTGTTGAAAAATGGCACAAAGAAAGATTCTAATTTAATTTTTCCTTGAATTAAACTAGAATAAAATTGTCACTCCACAAAACTAAGTTAGTTTGACTTATTTGGTTCAGTTAATTCAATTTGAGTGTCTAACTTGAGTCATGTAGAGTGGGTCCTAAAAAATAGGAGCCCTAGTTGAGTTTATTTTGAGTTGTAATTAATTAACTCAGTTTATCTGAGTAAAAGTCAGTTTAACTAGTTCCAACTGATGGAGGAACTAGTGACAAGTCAAAGTGTGGAAATTGAACTTGAACCACATACAGTGATCAATCAAAGAACTGATAAATTAGCCATAAATAACTCATACATGTCATATCATAGAAAGACCCTATTGATATTGGAGTTCAAGGGTCGTGTACTATCAGTTGTATAATCATCCAAATTGTACATGTGGTGCATGCAATCAAAGGAAGGCCCTCGATGTATTGTGAAATTCATAATAGGAATTTCTCTAATTAATAGGGGATAATTACCCAAGGAAATAGGGATCCTGGCGGGAAGAAAATTGGTTAAGTAATGGCCTAGGCTTCTCTAAGAAGCAGTGAGACAAATAGAGATAGTGCAGAGGTTTCTCAGGATTTAGAAAATCATTGTAATCTTCTCATATTTTATGACTTATGCAATATATATATAGCGGGGTTTTTAGCTGAGGCTTTCCTAAGGAAATCATTGTGTAATATGTGATTGAAATTATTTCTCTTTTATGCTTTGTGATTTTGAGATTTTTTAAACTAGTTTCCGCAATTGGTAGAGTAGATTCAAGTCTATTGTTTTATAATATTACAATTATCAGTTTCAATCTGCATTTATTTTCTACAAAAGGCAAAGGTGAATTCAACAAAAATACCTTTAAAACTTATTCATGGATCTCTATGGACCCACAAGAAATCAATATCCATGAGGTAAGAAACATTTCATGTCATAGTTGATTATTATACTAGAATATCATGGGTTGGTTTAATAAAATTAAAATCTTAATCCTTTGATAAATTCAAGATATTCAAAGCACGGATTGAGAATGAAATCGATTGGAATATTAAGTGCTTAAGATCATAGAGAGGAGGAGAATTCATTGCTGGAAATATTGAGAGGGGGGTGAATCAGAATTTCACTTCAATTAGTTAATTATTCTAATCTTTATAGAGTATTAGTTAACATTAGCATCAAATAAAACATAAATCAACAACACCAATCAACAATGCACAATATTAGAGACAGTAGACACAATACTTTTAGGTGAAAACCTTTTCAGGAGAAAACCACTGAACACTTATTAATATATGTCATCAATCATTTAAATGAAGGTTTTTCAGTGCCAATTGAAAGAGGCTCCAACCCCCTGGTTTACCATCTCCAACTAGAATAACACTCCAATGCCTTAGTTTACAAGACCCAACTTGAAGGATGCTCTAAAACCATGTTTACTAGCTGCAACTAGAGGGATGCTCCAACACCCTATGTAGGCTACAACATGCCCTATCACCACCCCTCCACTCTGATAAATTAGCGTACCATGTTTCACAATTCTCATACTAGATCCACATGTGCTCAAATACAACAATAAACTACAATAAAAACTTTGTTCAATCAAATCTACTTTTCCTTAATATCAAACCCTAGCTTTATATACCTTTTTCAAACCCTAGATGTTAGTACCACTATTACACTACCCAACAATATCATCAATTTCAAACACTAAAAATATCTCATTACATCAATAATGGTTTCAAACTCTGATCCAATATATATCTAACAATCTCTGAACTAACACACTTTATTTATCTACTCAAATTGTATCATCCTGGCAGTAGCTAGTAAACAAGACCATTGGATACTCTATCAAACCCTAGCTAGAAAAATCTTGCTCAACAACATATTTAGAAAAATATACAAGCTCAAATCAATATTATCAAACCCTAGCATCATCCTGTAACAGTATTTGGCATGCAACAAATCAACATTCTCATCCTTTGCTTCTTAGCATTAGCAGTATGTATTCAAGCAGTTTCATATTCTCACTAAAAAACAATGTGTTCAGGGACAATGCATAGTATTATACTTATCAAAACCACTCTATCATTTTAATGATAGAACCCTGACACATGTTTTCATTTGAATTCAACCAGCATTCAATGTGCTTTCTCCTTAATCATGCAATGTAGCATTATTGTAATACAATTCTTATTTATCTATGGAAGAATAAACATTTTCTTGGCCACAAATAGGTGGCTCAATTATTCTGGTCAGCTAATCAAATTGTTACAGCGTTCCAAAAATCATTTTTCGAATCAAGCAATCCAAACACAGTCATCAATTACCCTGACGAACTTCAAAAAACTTGTCTCAACCACCCATAATCAATATATGTGTCTCAAAAATCCTTATCAAAACCTTTGAAGTCACCTTACCTATTGCTTCGTCTGAAGAACATGAATTATCCAGGTTGACTTACAGTTAATCAAGGACTGATATGTCAATAAGACTTGAAAAGCATTAGCACTTAATGAGATTTGGTCCAGCAATGAAACTCATTCTAGATCAGGGACAAAAAACCTCCATCGCACGAATACTACACCACTATTTGGATGTGCCTCCATTGCATCCATCGCTCCACTACCGACCATCATAGACAATAACATCATTCAAATCATCTTCATTGTGATTCACCATTGTTTGACACGTTACCTGATTCTGGGATTTCTCAACTCATAACACATTTTCTCTAGCACGGATCACATCACATAAATTTGGAGTGTTGCTTAAATCACATTATTATCATCCCATTGCTATGAAATAATTACATCATCACACTAGTTTATCAAAGTTTGAACCATATCATCGCACTACATTAGAGATCATTTCGTATCAAATATCACACCATATCCTCACGCAATTGATTGTCAACACAATCGCTCTGTGAGTAGCTTCAATAGCTTGAACATCGTCGCTTCACATATGTAGACTATATTATACTTTAGTGATTTATCACATAACTCAAAACATTGAACCTTGAGCTTTGAAAAATAAACTTGAAGAATAGAGCCAATCTTAGTTGCCTTTTTTTTTCTCTAGAAAGAAAAAAAAATGAGCCTCTAGAACAGAAATCTAAATCCAAAAAAAAATAAAAAAATTGTTGTCCAATACTCAGAGTAACCTCAAATTAAGCCTCATAAAGCACAGGTTTCAGATCTCTATTTTCAAACTTAAACAGGTCGCTGAGATGTCCAATCTCATATCCAAACTTGATCCAATGATGCTTTAGAATGTGGCACAGGAAAGCATGGCAGAAGAGGTCGAGAAATTCTCAGAAGGTGCAATCACAACAAATAACCCAGAACCATAAAACATTAATAAACCAAGAAAAATATTTAAATCCTCAGATTACTTATCCAGATTCTTATGCTTACCCAAGTCGCAGATCAATAGATATATTTGACTCAAATTTTCATGTCCTTGAGAAGGATTTGAATCATTTATATATATTGATTGAGAGGCATGGATAGATGGCCTCATTTGATTAGAATTGGAGGGAAGACACAATAAAAATCTATTTGAAATTTTAAATTTCAAAATATTTGGTGACAAAGAAAAACTTTCCTTGAATTAGGCCTGTAAGGATCAGTATTTTGGTGTGTTTCAAATCAGTGTTTCGAATTCTTGTAGTATACAGTCTTTTAATAAATTGAACTTATGAATGTTGTCACTATCCTAAGTTCGAGTGTCATGTGTCTGTAGCTTGGTCATGTGTCCGCTCATTCAGTGATTGTGTTTGATTATGGAATAGAATTGGGTCATGACAAGTCACTATTATGATTTTTCCATGTGATACATATAAATTGTCACAAGGTCCTGAAAGTCAATGTCGAAGTCAATGTCAATTTGAAGTATTGTGTTTCCCACTTCTACACAAAAAAACCTGTTTTAGACATCTTTTTCAGATCGATTTTCGACCACACGGAGGTGAATTTTTCGAAACTCACTGAGGTTTTTCTCAAGAATGGATCAAAGTACAAAAACCTCTCTCATTTCTTACACATCATTTACATTTTGGGATCTACAGGCATTTCTTCAGGGCCTATTTTCATGGTTTTTTTTAGTGGCAGAATTATGAGTTTGTTTTGCAATTCGGTTTTTTTGTGAAGGTTGTGTCTTTTTGTCAGTATGTTGAGATGGTTCTGGACATGCTTAAGGGCCTACGATATTGTGGTTTTGATTTGATGAATCCTGAGGGTGTAAAGGAGGTAGTATTGGAATTTCAACTAGGTAGTTTTTCCACAACCCCTGCCTACGGGTTTTTACAAGTGCTAGGAAGATGTCAATTGTCATAGGTTGAATGGATGAAAGTGTAGTAGATGTGGGAGCCATCTCAAACCACTAGTCACGAACCACATGCCACCTTGGGAGAAAAATGTGCCAGCATATTCGCTACCCAACCACTACCCAGTCATTGCACATTCAATAGCCAGTTGTTCATGATTTTTACTATTTTTATTGATAGAAAAGGATATGATTCGAAGATAGGCATGTTTTTTAGAGATGTATTTTTTTGTGTAATAGGATAAAGTGATAAACATTTGATGTTTTTGTTATTTTATCATTAGACGAAGAAGACTTGAAACAACATTATATTTCATTTAGACGCCTTTCTCTTGAAGTTGTATGTTTATTTAAGTTGGAAAAATATATTGAATAAGGGTTGGATGGAATGTATTGTGAAATATCTAAGGAGATGAGCCACTTTATGTGAATATTTCATGAATAAAATACTTATGCTTTGAGTTTTTCCAGCCAGTGTTTATGAAGATTCTTATGGTATGATACTTTGGAGTTGAGTTTTCTATGTGTTTCAGTCACTGTGTTAATTATTCTTTGTAGTTTTCATATTTTTATGGGTATTATGAATTCAGTTTGAATTAGGATTTATTTCAACACTACCTTAAGTCAGTTGTTTTAGGTATTTCATTCATGAATGGAATATTGCATACCTATATACTATGTCTCTGCTTCCTGATCTTTTTCCACACATATGTAGTACATGAAAATTTCTATTGTTTCTGTTATATGTATAAGAAGTTGATCTTTTGTTTCTTCTCTATACTACAAGTTTACTTTCATTATCCAAAATACGTATCTTATAAGCCTTTGTAAATTCTTCTAGATGTTACATGCATAACTATAATGGATAGGTGAAAATAAATTTGATGATCCCTGGTGTTTGTCCTTTTTAAGCTTTCCATTCCAAACAAATCATTAAAAAATCTTACAGGTCTGGTCTATGTATACCATAGAGTCAAAATATTTAGTTTTCATATGTTGAGGGATCCCCATTCGGTTGGAGAATACTAATATATCAACCCAAAAAGGTTTTTGGTTACTGTTGTAGTGTGTTTGGTGCACGTATGTACGAAATCACACCAGCTTAAGGGGTGTGGTTTACCCCGTTAAACTATTGGTAACAGGCAGAAAGAAGTGGAGTCCATAAGCATACAATATAGAGGAAAAAGCATGCAAATGTAAACTAAATTAAACTAAAAATAAAAACAAATATACATAATCTCTTGAAAAGATTCAAACGATAATAATAATGCAAATGGTGGCTCTAGGCCCCTCTTATTAAGCGTTTGGTATGAAGAAGAGTGAAACTTTACCCTCTTGCCAAAGGGCCCCTAGACAATGGTTCTAGGTCCTTATGCAAGGATTTTTTTATCCCAAGCTTGCCTCAGTGCAGTCTCCCTCTCTCTCCACTATGTTGGATTGAAATTTTTGGATGGCCAAAAATCAAGTCCCCTCTATCTTCAGCTCTGGGTCACACACTGTTGGTATTGCTTAGGAAATTCTAGCCAGCATAACAATGTGATCACCAATTATTCATCTCATGGTGGCTTTATATAGGGGATTTCAAATCCTCCTTCCCTCCGTTGGTACATTTTGGATAATGACCCAAGGGAGGGGTATGATTCCTTTGTTTGCTCCAAATATTCCATTGTGTGCTCACATAGTGTCTAAGGAGGTGTTGGTGGTTGTCCTTAGGCAACTTCGAGTAAGGAGTAACTTGTCCTTTGCTTTATGTGGTCTTGGATAGTGAGATTTCGCCACTCTTTGGAATGCGTGCTTATTGGGAAAAAAGGTGCGCAGAAGATGCTCTTCTCGAAGGATAATGCGCACAAATAGCATTTTAGGACTAGTTCAAATTTGATTTTCCTCAAACCTTAGAGATTTTAAATACTTTCCAGATTCTGTAATGTCTTCCTGGCCTGTAAATCCTTTGGCTTGGTATTAATTAATGTCATCTTCTGCTGTACGATTTTCCAGTTTTAACCGTTTCCCCCTAATGTGTGGGTCTAGGAAGGACTGTATTGCTGAAATACATTATAGTTTCTTTTCTGTATCGTGCATAAAGAGAGAGAGAGACCTGCATGAAGCTTTGGAATTGAAAACACCCTGCACCATTTCCAAGAATGATCATGGCCTAAGGGATCCTTGCAAGAAAATACAATTTATAATTCATATAAAAAATTTCAACGAGGCGGGCATGTCCCATGCTCGTGATGTTGTGGCTAGTTAAACAAAATTGACAAATATATGTTTTGTCGGTGCCACTACTATGGTAGTAATACTAGTGGTTGTTGACGACGACTGCTAACGCCCACAGGGGCATTTTTTCTTTGACAATAGGTGGAATGTGGTACCCATATGCGTAACCCTGGTATGGCATATAGTTGTGCATTGTACGCATAGGTGCTGGTTGGGACCTTCCCATGTAAGCATTGTTGACAGAGACGCTTATGGAGTCACGGGTCTTCGACGAATTTGATCAAAGTGCAATGGTTGTAAGGTATGATACCATCTTGACATGAAAACTTTTGTCGTAGTCGAATGTCAGGAGGATCGATGACATCTGTGGAAAATGATTTCTCCCACAGTGCCACCCGAGGATGCCCCTTGTATGGAGAGGGGTGATCCAAGGTATTGCTTCCTTTTGGAATGTAGGTGTTAAAGTCGACAAAAAGGAAGCCTCAACCGGACTAGGGGTCGCCGACCTGGTTGTGATGGGTTTAACATAGGCATGTTGGCGAGGGGTGACTGAAAACTGATGATGGAGATTCAATAGCCCAAGGTTGGAGTATACTTAAGCAGCTTGGCAATAGTCATAGGTATTTCTGAAGGGGAAATCCCTGGAATCGGTAGGACTTCCAGGGCAGGTGTAAACTGACTATTAATGTCATGATGGTTTGTGCGTGGGGGTGAAATACTTCGACCAAGGGTGTTATGGGACTATTTCCATGGGAGAAAATATGAAATGAGAGGGTGAAGGGACGAAGTGCACCATTTGCAGTCTTTGTACACTTACCAAAAGATTAAAATAATGGGGTTTGGTTTGTATAAAACACAGAGAAGGGTACCCCAAAACGTGAAAGTGTTCGCTCACTAATGTTGTGAGGAAGGGGTTTTGTTGGGGGTGGGGGTCCCATTTTTTGGTCTCATTTGTTGGTTTGATGAAGCGGATGAAAAAGTATCGCAGATGGGATTATGCTCGTGGAGATATGGTGGGCCCAATGCGAGGCGCGATGGTGTGCTTTTGATCTGCTTATACATCTTGGTCGTCCGAGAAGAGGGTTTCATCTTGTATGGTAAACTTTATCTTATGCATGATGAATGGATGGGCATGAGGTGCTTCCTAGACTAAAGTGATATGGCCATGGCATCACTTTTGTTGTGATATGGTCTACTATGGGTGATGAGCACCATGGAGGGGAGGTTCTACTGGCCAACGAGGATGTTTATCATGTGCAGGATGAGGCGATGATAAACATGGTCAGATATGAAGACTCTATGGTTGATTTCTGATGGAGAAATAATGTCAGGATATGCAAAGTTGACTATGACTCTATCATGCTAGAGGTAGAATGATACCTACTCTAGGACTTTCAGTAGATAGTGTTGTGAATGTTTTTGCGATCTTTTCCTACAAAAACAACGAGCTCAAGTGAAAGCATATTCTTTATCAAAATATTATTAAAATTCATGAGCTTTTAAAAAGAAGATGAGAGAGGGCATACCTGCCGGTGCTGAAAATTTAATTTTTTGGGAGTGTGATTGTGCGGCATCGCCTCTGATCATCATGGAGCGTTGATTGTGGTGCAACTTACGGTTTTCAGAATGGAACTTCTAATCTCTCGTTATGGTCCTCCGAATTTTGTGAAAAGGGCAATAAATAGGTGAATATGGCCCTAATTCAATTCATTTGTACTTGCTAAGTTTTGAGAGGTCAGAAGCGTTTGCATAGCATTTCTTGTCGTTGCGGTCATCCCGTGCACCAGGGACTAGCGATACTATGCACAGGTAACTTCCATGACGTCCTGCATTTTAATTTTTTCAGTTTGATGGTGCCAGGGTCCGTACAGACTGGGTTTGTACGGATTTTGGGTGACTTTTGCCTTAGATTGCGCGGGCGATCTGGGAAAAAGTGCGCCTTCTTTGCGCATAATTTTGAGGGACAGGAACGTGAGGGCACTCTGTTCCCTAATTTTAGCGCACCTGTGTAAAATACAGGCGCACGCTAAGCATGCCTGTCTAAGGGATAGGCGCACAAAGGCTGACGTGACAAAATTCTTTGGTTTTTGTCTATTTTTGGGTTTTTTCTCTATATTGATGGGTACCTGTGTTGATGACAGTTTAGTGTGGAGGGATCAGGACTGGCTCGAGATCTGAACTGCTTTAGCTGTTGATGTTGGGGGACGACTTCAATTGGCACTATGGAGCCTTCTGAAGTTTGTTGAGAGTGAGTTTCTTCAGTCGCAAGACCGATTACTACGATACATCATTTAGCACTAGCGCAGGAGGCGCAACATGTTCATGTTGTGGGGGACGAACCTAGTGATCCATCCTGAGACGGATATATATTTTGTGACCGGTTTACTACCTCAGGGTGAGGTGCTGAGGTATTCACTCCCTATTGGGAGAGTGGACTTGGATACATTTTGGAGGCGGCATTGTGGTGGGGCGCCTCTGATAGAGGGATGCATCAACATTGTATTAATTACAGATGTGTCAGAGCGGTGTGCTCTAGCAATGATTGTGCGACTGGCGGGGTCGTTTGCTCCACATAGGGCATCCAGCCCGCAGGTTGGAGTTTTGCATCGGCTGAGGTCCGGGAAATTTTTTTACTTTTCCCGCTTTTTCTTTTATGGTATGGTGTCGCAATTGAACAAGAACCAATGTGGATCTAATTCATTTGTGTACGCCAGTATCTTGTGTAGCATCATGTATGAGAGGGTAGTGTTGCTAAGGCCGGTGGTGGCGGTGCCTATTGGGGGGCCACGGGAGCCACGTATGAGGAGGTGGGCTCTGGTGATGTTGCGAGGTGGTGGTGGCACGGTGGGGCGTTTTTTTGGAACGTCACGATAGAGGCCTGGTTCAAGGCCAACCCACAGATGTTCTTGCCATACCTGTATGTGGGGATGGACTTCCAGGGTGATCCAAACATGGGTCTCCCTTTTGGTTATGTTTGGGGGCCAGCAGGTATGTTTTATATGTTTTTGAATTTGGTTCGAGTATATATGTACTTATGTGTTTTGCTAGTGACACTGACATTATTTTGGTTACTCGTACAGATGTTGGTGAGGTGGGTCGCCCCATGGCTCGGCTGGTGGGCCACGATCCTCTACGATGACCTAGGGGTGGTCAGGGAGGGGATATTGTGGTTGGACCAAGTGGTGATACTGGCAGACCTGGTGATGATGGAGTGGGCCCTTTAGGGGAGGGCAACAGATCAACTGTTGCGGAGGTCGCGGTCGAGCGAGCTTGTGCCGATGCAGCATAGGCACGTATTGCAGAATTGATAGCTCATGTGTTAGTTATTAAGGACTTCCGGGGTCAAGTGAACCGCCTGACCCAAGGGATTCCTGCTCGAGGTTTCATGGATGACTTCGAGGAGGTGTGGTTGGAGACTGTGATGGCCTGCGAGAGTAATTATCGGCCCATTATACGTCGGGTGGCGATCGCAATTGCGACGGTAGCTCCGGTGGTGGTACCAAGAGTAGTGGTGGGTCCAGGTGCCTCACTTGATGGGGCACCACCCTAGAGTTTATTTGTACACAAGGAAATCACCCATTATGAGGATGCTTCCCCTATTTTTGATGACTTACGTATCTTTGGGTTGGTCCTTGGGCCAGTGTTACTATTTTTTGTACTCAGGCGTACACATTGTGATATATATATATATATATGAGAGATATTTTTTGCTGCTCTACATGGTGTGTCACTTATTTCGGTTTATGTTGTTATGCTGATGGATGTCTATATTTTTGGTTTTTTATGTATGATGGTTTATTCCAGATGCATTCCAGTCTAGGATATTGTTAGCTATGTGATCAGCTGTTTGGTTTTGACTCCTTGGTACATGTGTAAATGTGATATAGTAAAATTGTCTGCTTAATCTTTTTGCATGCAAATATTTTCTAAATAGATGTGTATCTCTTGTCTCAAATGTTTGGTTTAACTGCGACACTACTAACTAGGAATCGAGGTAGACATGCATATGGCGTATGCCTTGATGGAGGGCATCGCACATAAGTGCGATGACGGCGTCATATTCTGCCTGATTGTTTGTTGTTGAACCTATACACACACCGTTTGAACACAGTGGAGATCGATTAGGGTGGTAGATGACCCAGGTAGCTGCAGCTAAATTTTGAGACCATTGTGATGCTCCATCAGAAAATATGAAATAGGGTTCACGTTGGTGATCCATGGTGGCACTTTGAGCGTGTTTTTCAATGTATTTTGGTCAAAAAAATTTGGTGGTTGGGTTTTGTGCACTTCCACTCTAGGGGCAGGGCCACTTTGGCCCTTATGGGTGAAAATTCTTGAGGTACAGGCCATTGAAGAGGTTTCTAAGACATGTCCTGCCCCGTTCCTTCAAGATGTATGCCCCCTGTCAGAGGCAATGTTTGATGATGTAGGATCCTTTCCACAAGGTTTTGAACTTTCCTGGCCCTAAGGCTTCTTTTGCGACATCATAGCAGAGGACTAATTCTCCCTCGGTGAATGAGTGAGGAGTGGTGTGGCAATCGAACGATGCTTTTACCCTTTTCTTATGGGCCTCGTTGCATTGCAGCGACTATCGTTGATTTTCATCGAAAAGCTCTAATTGTACTAGGCGTTGTTCTAGAGGTTGGGTGTCATCGAGGAGTTCGATGGCAGCATGTAAATTTGGGATCTCGCGTTCTATGGGAATCATGGATTCGACCCCATATACCAAGTGGAAGGGATTGAAACTAGTGGATGTCTTAGCAGTCATGTGGTATGCCCACAGGGCAGAAAAGAGCATGTGGTGCCAGTGGGTTTTATGATTATTCACCATGCGTTGCAACATAGTTTTGAGTACTTTGTTGATAGCTTCTACCTGTCTGTTGGACTGGGGGTAGTATGGTGAAGCAAATTCGTGGGTGAATCAAAAGTGGTGAGGTAGCTCTTCGAAAACTTCATTCACAAAGTGTTTCGAATGGTTGGAGACTAACTCTTTGCGGACGTCGAACCGAGCGATCACGTGGTTGAACAGAAAACATGCGGCAGTTTTTGTTGTGTTGTCGTATGTAGGCCTGGCCTCAGCCCACTTGGTGAAATAATCGACGGCCACTATGATGTATTTATGGTTTCCCTATGAAGTGGGGTTACAAGTCATGAAGTCAACCCCCATTTACAAAAGGAGTCGACTACTATGACAGGGTGCAGAGGAGTGGGAGGTGCTCTTTCCTTATGAGTGAAGCATTGGCATCGTTCGCATATTTTGACTGTTGTGATGCAGTCATGAAACAGGGAGGGCCAGAAATATCCTGCCCGTAGGAATTTTTGGGCGGTAGCCATTCCGGATAATTGGTCGCCGCAAGCACCTCCATGGCAATCATTGAGGGCTTGTTTCGCTTGGTCATGAGTGAGGCATCGACGCAAAATGGTGTCGATGCCTCGTCGATATAATACATCTCCCATAAGGAGATATCGAGGGGCCTGCTAGAGTATGCGCCGACGGTCGTCTCGCGTGATATGAGGTCTAAACTTTTGGGTTCGTAGGAATAGGAGAATGTCTCTATACCAAGGGTCGTTGGTTGCTACGGAGAAAAGATGTTCATTTGGTAGCGAAATTTTTATTGGTGATCCCTTGGAATCTCCTGGGAGGTCCGTAATGAACTCTGCTAGGGCAAGCGCCTTTTTGCTTTTGGGGGAGAGAAACTGTAAGTCGTATTCTTGGAGAATGACTATCTAGCGGGCATACTTGTGATTAATTATGCAGCGCATGAGCAGGTATTTGATGGGATTAATATCTACGATGACCGTAGTGATTTTTAAGATGATGTAGTGGCTTAGTTTTTAGACTACATGGATTAATGCTAGGGGAGTTTTTTCTTCGGGCTCATATCTCAATGTTGGGCCTGATAAGGTTTTTCTAACGTAATATATTACGTGCTCCTTCCCATATAGGCCTTCCTGGATCAAAACTCTGGCGAATGTGGATTCGGAAGCTGATAGATACAGGATATAATCTTTGTCATAGTATAGGGGACTGGTGAGCGCCGCTGAAGATAGCGTTTCTTTAAGAGCATCGAATTCTTTCTATGCATGATCATCCCATTTAAATGGAATGTCCTGGTGAAGGAGGCATAGGAACACTTGAGCACAGGTGACATAATCTAGGACGAAGCATCTCAGAAAATTAGCCTTTCCCTGCAAGCTTTGGAGTTGCCTGAGGGTTCGAGGTGGAGGTACCTCTTTAATATCTTGGACCTTTAGGGGGTCCACACAAATCCCTTACTGGGACACAATAAAACCTAACAGTCTTCCTACGCTGATGCAGAAGACACACTTGAGGGGGTTCAATCATGGGTTGTATTGACGACATCGTTGGAATACCAATCACAAATCCTCAAGATTGTCTGAGCACTTCTTGCAGCAGACCGTCAGGTCATCCAAGTAGGCATGGATAAGGTGTGCCAAGTCATGAAATATATAATCCATGTCCCTTTGGAAGGTGGATCCAACATTTTTTAAGCCAAATTGCATTACCTTGTATGCGAATGTGTCCCAGGGAGTGGTGAACGCAGTTTTGTACCAGTCTGTATGGCGGATTTGGATTTTATTGTACCTGGAGAACCCATCCATCAAGGATAGAGCCTCATGTCCTACGCAAGCATCGATGACCTAATCGATGAATGGGGTGGGGTAATTGTCTTTAGGACAAGATTTGTTCAAATCCCGAAAATTAGTGCAAACGCGTCTAGTGCCCTATTTTTTCATGACAGGAATAGGGTTGGAAACCCAAGATGTATAGGTAATGGGGTAGATAAACTCGGCTTTGTGAAGCTTGTTGATTTCTCACTTTATTGCTTCTGCCTTAGAGCAGTGGATTTGACGTTGTTTTTGCCGCACTGCATGTACGTCAGGGCAAGTGTCAATATGGTGCTCTATGATAGTAGGACTAAGCCCAGGCATTTCTGAGTATTCCCACGTGAAGATATCTTGATACTCTTGTAGCAATTGGGTATAAGAGATTATTTCTTCTGGGGAGCATGTTGCCCCCAATGATATTTCTTCGACCTTTGCAGGATTTTGGGATATATTCACCTTGATGGTAGGTGAGATGTTCGACATATTTCCTTCCTCAAATGCATCGGGCACTAGGATGGGGTTTTTGAACCGATCAACCTTTCCTGAGGGCAGGAAATATTTTCATTAAATCGTGTTGATCTTATGTTCATTTGTCTTGTTAGGGCTGAATGATTTCTTGGGGAGAAAAAAAGAACGGTGATGCATTTCATCCCATGGGTATTCTCGCTCCGTCATGGCCTCTAGGATATCCTCATCCGAATGAAACAAGGACCTGAAGGGGGATTGTTCCTGTGTAGGGTAATTCTTAATGTTGTTAATCCTTATGGAGCTAGTTGAGAGAAACGAGAAGGATTCCATCGTGGATGTGGTGGAACCAAACACGGTTGACAGAGTGCAAATATATTGGGTCTACACTGTTGTAGAAACAACTAATCCTGTGGCTGCAGCTGACTTGACACCTATGGTAGATGAGCAGATAGCTCGGGTCATGGTTCCGATACATGATGACATGAATTGTATATTGTGTGTCGTGTCATCGACATTTGGTGGGGGAAGAATCTCCTTGATTGGTCGTCTTTCAGTTGACAAGAGCGGGAGTGGTCTATATGTCACATCCTCTTAGGTTGTCGAACTATTCATGGATTCTGAGTCCGTGTCATCTTCTCAGGAGAGGCGAACTATGGTTGATCGCATACAGGCTAGAGCTGTGTGGAATCTCAGTATGTAGTGACGATGGCGTACTATATGGTTGTCACCGCATATCTTACATGAATACGAGACGTCCATGTCGGCGTGGTATACTATATGGACTAGGTACCATCGTTGGAACATTTCCAAAGCTGGGCAATCAATGATAAAATGATCAATTTCATCACACCGTATGCACCTCTCGATTGGGGGAGGAGGTCTGGCAAGGAGCCTTTCAATTGATTGTCGTTCTTCCTGTAAGTATAGGATGATACAAGGTTCATCCCCGACAGATTGGGTGGGGCAATTCTCTTGATAGGATCGCTCGATGGCATGTAAGGCATCTCTATATCGCGGGATCTCTAGGAAATTGTGGGTATAATTCCCATAGTTACTACACAGAGTCCATGCGTGATTGGTACGCAGCGCTTTGCCTTTACCTTTGGCGGTAGGTTCCTTTTTACGGGAACGCGGCGTTTCGATTTCTGTCCCAGATCCAAGGAGTGGTCTTAATTCATCCAAATATGGATAGATATGGGTAGGGTGACCTAGTACATCGCATATGGCGTAGACTGGTGATTCCCGTTGTATGGAGGGGATCACCATCTTCTTTCCTCTCTTCTCGGTTTTATTGGTCGTGATCGCCAGTTGTGTGATGGGCACTTCCTTTGCAGGGGTGGTCTCGATTGTTTATTGGATGGGTGGGGGCTCCTCTGGACTGAGGGGTTTCAACCCTGTAGCAGTGATGTGGGTGGCTCTTGTTCCTGTGGGGGGGATGTTGAGTAACCAGCTCCAAAAATAGAAGAAAAGAGATATCAACGCCTTAGAAATAAGCCACTTCGAGGGGGAAACCTCCAATACATTACATAAATGAACAATTCTTGGATGATACAATTTATAAAACCTCCTTTCTATATATAGGAGTCCATGTGGCCATAATGTAATCCTAGTGGGCCACAATGTAATCCTAGCCGACCTATCAATAATAATTTAGGGGCACAATAATAACAAAATGGGGGTTACAAGGGTACAATAATAGCAATAAGGGGGTTACACTAATAACAATAAGGGACTATACTAGTAATATAGGGACCTAACATGCCCCTCTCCTTCAAAAAAGTGCTGTCCTCAACGCTTGAGTAGCTCTGGGTGCTTCTGTATAAACTTCTCATCCTCCCATGTAGAATCTTTAGTGGGTAAGTTCTTCCACTTAACGAGATACTCTGAAATTGATCGATTTCGTAGCTGTCGAGTTCTTGTTTCCGTGACCGCTTCAGGTTCCAATATGATTTTTATTTCCTCATCAAGTTCTGGCAATATTGTTTGAACTGGAATATTTTCACCTATAACCTTCTTTAAGCATGAAACATGGAAAACTGGATGCACTCGCGAAGAAGCAGGAAGCTCCAATTTGTATGCCATAGTGCCAATCTTTTGCAACACCTTGTAAGGACCATAGTACTTTGGTGATAATTTATTATCCTTCTTATCTTGCTTCAGGGACATTTGTTTGTATGCTTGTAGCCGTAAAAATACCCAATCTCCTACAACAAAACTTCTCTCGGTGTGATGTTGATCTGCCTGTTGTATCATTCAATTTTGTGCCAAATTCAGGTTATCCTTTAAGAGTTGGAGAACTTCTTGCTGATGCTCGATGTTATCTTCCACTGCTTGAACCTTCGAATTTTCCCTTAAATATGTTGTGATGGATGGTGGATGATATCCATAAAGTGCCATAAATGGGGTCATTTTTGCTGCAGTATGGAAGGAAGTGTTATACCACCATTCAGCGAGAGGTAACCACTTGACCCATTGTATTTGTTTATCATATACAAAACAACGAAGATATCCTTCCAAACATTTATTTACTATCTCAGTTTGACCATCAGATTGAGGATGATAAGATGAGCTATGAGCCAATTGAGTACCCAAACAAGAAAATAACTCCGTCCAAAAATTTCCAGTAAAAATGGGATCTCTGTCGCTCACAATAACCCTTGGGCTTCCATGTAGCTTTTGAATTCTGTCCATAAATGTAGTAGCAATTGTACTTGCTTTAAATGGATGAGATCATGCACAAAAGTGTGCATACTTGGCAAGTCTATCAACTACCACCATGATGACACTCTTTCCTTCTGAATTAGGTAAACCTGTGATAAAATCCATTGAAATCTCCTCCCAATGTTGACTTGGAATGGATAAAGGTTGTAGAAGCCTCGGGGTCTTAATTGTCTCAACTTTATTCTACTGGAAAACCAAACATTCCGCCACAAACTTTTGAATATCAGATTTAAGGCCATCCCAAAAAAATTATTTCTTCACCCTATGGTAAGTTTTTAAAAATCCTGAGTGTCCTCCCAAAGGAGAAGTGTGCAATTCCATAAGAATATTTTGTTTTAGTTGGGAATTCTTACAAAGATATAAGCAATATTTGTACCAAAAGGAATCATTTTTCCAACTAAATGTATCATATGTATTAGGATCTTGCTGCAAATTTTGAGTGAGTGTCCAAACATCTTTTTCCTTCTTCCATTCATCTCTTGCTTTGGTTATCCAATCTGGTTGGATAATAGAAATGGCACAAAGTAATGCTTCCACCTCTTCATTCTTTCTTGAGAGTGCATCTGGAACAACATTAAGCTTTCCCTTTTTGTAGATTATTTCAAAGTCATAACCCAACATCTTTGTGACCCATTTTTGCTGCTCTTCTGAAGATAGTATTTGTTCCAAAAATTGTTTAAGACTATCATGATCAGTTTTTACCTTGAAGTGTCTTCCCATTAGGTAAGTTCGTCATTTCTTTAGTGCATGCAGTATTGCTAACATTTCCTTCTCATAAATAGGTTTCTGTAAATATTTTCCTTTGATTGGACGACTTTCAAAAGCAATGGGTCTTCCTTCCTGCATTAAAACAACACCAATTCCATTTCCTGAGGCATCACATTCCACAATAAAGGTTTTTGTGAAGTCTGGCGTAACTAAGACCGGTGCTAGGCACATTGCCTCTTTAAGATGTTCAAAGGCCTTAGTTGCTTCAGGAGTCCATGAAAATGCATATTTCTTCAATAATGTTGTTAGAGGTGCTGCTATTCTCCCATAATTCTTAACAAACTTGCGATAATACCCCGTTAACCCAAGAAATCCTCGCAACTGCTTTATGGTTGTGGGGACTTTCCATTCCTTAATGGCTTTAATTTTGTTAGGGTCTACTTTAACACCCTCGTGAGATACAATATGACCCAGATATTCCACCTCTTGTACTCCAAAGAAACATTTGGATGTTTTTGCATATAATTGTTTCTCCCGCAATAGTTTGAGCACCCTATCAACATGTTCAACATGATCCTTCCAAGACCTGCTATAGATTAGTATATCATCAAAAAATACGAGCACAACTTTTCTAAGGAAGGGTTTGAAAATGGAATTCATCAACCCTTGAAATGTAGAAGGTGCATTGGTAAGGCCAAAAGGCATGACCAAAAATCCATAATGACCCTCATGAGTTCGAAATGTTGTTTTTGGAATATCTTCAGTCTTCATTCTAATTTGATGATATCCTGAATGAAGATCCAACTTGGTAAAATAAATTGCTCTATGCAATTCATCCAATAATTCATCAATCACAGGAATGGGAAATTTATCTTTAATGGTGAGCTTATTGAGCTCCCCATAATCCGAACACATTCGCCATGATCCATCCTTCTTGTGTACCAATACTACAGGAGCGGAGAAAGAACTTTGACTAGGTTGAATTATACCCGCCTCTAACATTTCCGCAATCATACATTCAATTTCGCTCTTTTGGACGTAAGGATATCTATAAGGCCTGATGTTTGGAGGAACACTTCCTAGAATCAGATAAATAGCATGATCATGATCGCAAATAGGTGGGATTCCTTTGGGAGTTTCAAACACCTTGGAATGATTTTCCAAGACTTGTTGGAGATCTGCAGAAATAGATGATTTTGATGTTGGAACTTCTAGTGAGCATAATTGTGCAATTACGCCTCGTTGTTATTTCTTTAGAAGCTTTGTCATGACATTAGAGCTTATTATTTTTCTCGTATTCCCTGCAATACCCCGTAATTCGACTTCCTTTCCTTCTGAAAAAAATTTCAAGAAAAGTTCTTGAAAATTAAAAGCTACCGTCCCCAAAGATTGTAACCATTGTACTCCTAGTACAACATCAGCACCTCCGATAGGAATGGAAAGAATTGGACTAGTCAATACATATTCCCCCATGGTTAGCTTGATATTATGGCATTTTCCTGAGCAATTTATAGTTCCTCCATTTGCAACCATCACTTGACATTCTGGTGCTGGGTATAGGAAACAATTTAATTCCTTGGCTACCTTACAATGAATAAAATTATGGGTGCTACCTGAATCAATCAACACTATTACCTTTTTCTTCTTTATTTGTCCTTCTATCTTGAGAGTTTGAGGATTGGTAATTCCTGCCAGTGCATTACAACATATGGTCGGATTCATTTCTTCCTCTTCTAGGGCTGGTTCCTAGTGTATATCCTCTTCTTGTTCATTTTCTTCTTCCTCTTCACAATCTATGTAAAATAATTTCTTCTCAGCACACTTATGACCTTTAGTGTATTTGTTATCACAACTATAGCAAAGCCCTTTTGCTCTTTTTTCTTCCAATTGTTGTGATGTCAACCTTGTAGGTTGTGGAAATCTAGGCGTAGCAACACTTCCTTCTTTATAGAATTGAGTGGTAGGCTTCCTTGTCACCATTATTTTACATTCAACTTTTCTTGCCAACCTGAATGCCTTCTCCAATGAATCCGGTTCCAAAACACGAACTTCATGTTGGATGTTATCCTTTAAAGTGCCTATGAAGAGATCGATCCTGTTTTCCTCTGGAATATCAGTTACCCTTATATTCAATTTTTGGAAGTCCTCAATGTGCTGCCCCACTAAACCCTTTTGTTTGAGATTTATCAATTGGCTAAAGAAGGTGCTGCTCTTTGTATCCTCATAATGTGCTATCATTTCTTCCATAAAAATTGACCAAGTGAAAAAAATTTTGTGGGAGCAAAGCCATCGATAACATACAAATGTATTTTGTTCTAAATGTAAAGTTGCAATGCGTACCTTTTGTGTGTTTTGCACGTTATGGAGATCAAAATATTGCTCCATCTGTAGTATCCATGTTACAGGATCCTTTCCATCAAACTTCCTCATATCCATTTTTGGAATATGGTGGTTCTTCCTTCCAACATTAGAGTTTATGAAATCACGATTAACATTTATTTTGTTCTCATCATGAGGTTCTTCTACTATATTTTCACCATTAGGAAACATTTCTTGTATCAACTTTGTCAAACCTTCGATGTCTGCTTTGAGATCATTATTCATGTTTTCCATGTTGTCTTTCATGTCATCCATCTTAGCTTCCATGCCAGCTTCCATGCCATCCATCTTAGCTTCCATGCCTTTCTTCAAACCATCCATCTTCACTTCCATGCCTTTCTTCAAAACTTCCATTTCATTTTTTGTTGCTCTTTGTGAGAGTGAAATTTGTTGCACTTGCTCTTGTAATTTTGATAGATCATGTTGCAATTCTTCATCTTCATGAGTCATAGTAGAGCCTTCTAAAGGCTTAATGGGTGTTGAATTATTTTTACGGGGCATCTTTTAGAACCCAATACTGCTATATATTCTACAATATGCCCTTGTAATCAATTCAAATTGATTCTTCAAAGAAGACTTGTGCAATTTGGAAAGAAAAAAAAATATACACACCTTTTTCTTGTTTTTGAGGAGCTCAATATTGAAATTGGATAATCTTTATGATTGCAGCACTTCAATATTTGAATTTCAGTATCAACGTATCCCTCTGATTTATCTTTCGAATGCGACAGGTTTGGCCTGATTTGGATTCTCCAAGACAAATTTGTGTCCAATCTCCCACAACGACCTAATTCTGGACTGGTTCAGTAGAGCGAACTTGTACGACTTGCCATGTGTCACTGTTTCGTCCTTTGTCTTTGAAATTTATAGCCAATAAGCTACAGTCCATGTACTTGCGACCAATTTTTACGGTACTCCAATCTGATGCCCAGAGAGAGAGTTATTGAACTTTTCCCACGATCACCTTTTTGAGATGAAATTCAGGATCCTGAAAAAGCACTACCTTCCACAGATCATATCTCCAAAAATATTGTGAACCAAGCTCTGAAATTTTTTGACGAATTTCCTCAGGATTTCATCTTCGTACCATACGAATTTGAGATTCTGAACCTTCGTAGAAAAACAGTTATAGCGCAAATTCCACGATGACCTTTTTAGGAGCCTGAAAAAAGACCTAACTTCCACAGATGATATCTCCGAAAATGTTGCGAACCAGGCTCTGAAATTTTAAGACAATCTTCCACAGGATTTGGGCTTCGTATCCTAAAAATTTCAGCTTCTAAAACTTCGTAGAAAAAAATTTATAGCGAAAATTCCACGATGATCTGTTTGGAGCAGCGAAACCCTAGAATCCAAAGCTCTGATACCAAATGTTGAGTAACCAGCTCCAAAAATAGAAGAAAAGAGATATCAACGCCTTATAAATAAGCCACTTCGAGGTAGAAACCTCCAATACATTACATAAATGAACAATTCTTGGATGATACAATTTACAAAACCTCCTTTCTATATATAGGAGTCCATGTGGCCATAATGTAATCCTAGTGGGCCACAATGTAATCCTAGCCGACCTATCAATAATAATTTAGGGGCACAATAATAACAAAATGGGGGTTACAAGGGTAGAATAATAACAATAAGGGGGTTACACTAATAACAATAAGGGACTATACTAGTAATATAGGGACCTAACAGGGGATGAGGTACCAAACTGGAAATTCCAACAATATGTTGGGTAATACCAGTCTTGCCAAAACCTACTACGAGACGAAGCCAACTGGGGGGTAGAGGAAAGGGGTTTGGGAGGCAACGTAGGATAGAGGGGCTGCCGTGGTCGATGCCTCGATGTCATTACTGCTTGAATATGTGTCCTGACTAGCTTTGGTGCTTGATTTGGACATCATGCATACCAAAGCCCCTGTGACATCGGGTGATGACTCAGGAATAATGGGAGGATCGCCTAGGAATGACCCTAGAATGGATGACAGTTTGAATTGGCTGGGGCCATATTCTTGGTACCGTGAAATACCATCCAAGATTGTATCTACATAGGGTAGAATTACATCGGTGTTTGTTAGGGGACGCTTTTCGCTGTGCGTCAATTGGTCTATAGTAATGATGCCGCCCTCATGGGGGAACATCATAATGTGGAAGATAAAGGAGGCTATGGTGGACATGGCGTACATATAACTCTGCCCAAGGAGTATATTGTAATCCAAGTGAGTGTCCAAGACTTCAATGTCTATGTGGACTGTCTTACCAGCTAAACATACTGGGACGTTTTGATAGAGGCCGACGGGAATCGAGGGACGATCGTCATATGCTCTGAGTGTGATGACTAAGGGTTTTAGTTCAGGAGACCCTAACTTTTGCCAAACATTTTTTGACATGATGCATGTGGATGCACCCTTGTCTATGACACATCAATGAATAGTGATATTCTAGACCGACACTGGGATCTGGAGGGTGACCATTGAAGGAAGCCTAGGGGTGGCTTTGTCTAAGAAAAAATCCATTAGGCATGTATCGTCAAGATCGATAGCGTCTAACGCGGAAAGTAGGGCTTTCTATTGTTTCAGGCATGACTGCAATACTTCCAGAGCTGACATAGCAGTGGGGGATTGTGCTAAATCGTCCATGATGCTATAATTATGGGCCGCTTTGGAGTGGTTTCCTGCTCGCCTGTTAGGTCCTTTTGCCATATTTGGAAATGGTTCTACAAGCATCTTTGAAATGGTCCAAGGTGCAGTCGGTGCACTAGTACTTGTCCCTGATGTATTGGTGTCTAGTGGGGTGTCCTAATTATGATTCTAAGTTTGAAAACACATATATTCTCCAATCATGTATATCTCATGACTGCTTTTCCTAGAATCGTTTGGGTTTTGCTGCTGAGTTCTGACAGTCCCTTGGTGGGGGAAAGGTTCTTGCATCATAGTTGTTTGCTAGGAAGATCCTCCTTGTCCTCGGTTACTCTGTAGCTTCTTCAGATCAAGGAGATCGAGACAGTGGTGAGTATAGTGGCCGTACTCACCACATATCGAACAAGAATGGTTTGTTCAAAGAGGTGGCCTTTTTCTCTGCCGTTGGGCACTGCTCGGCTCCTGGTTCTGATTCTGGTTGGAGTTGCCTCCAGCCTGGGATCGCGGTGGGCATTGTTGGTTGTTTCCCCCTATCTAGGATTCCCTTTTGGCTTTTTTTTTTATTTTTTCTTCACCACGTTAGGAGGGTATTTCTCTTGGTTATATTGGTGTGGTTTTTTTTGGGACGGGTACACAAAGTTCACCTGTGCATTGTTCTGCATAGGTGGGTCATGTGATGTGGACTAAGCATAACGCAGTCCCTAGTTCGCACCTGGTTGTAGGGGGGGAGCTCTTCCATCAGTGTTTCTCTCTACGTACTAGGTCCCTTGAGCCAGAGGATAGGCCCTCCCTGGTGATACGCTTGCGCCCTATTAGTCAATTTTTGTTGAGGCATATGATGACTTTGAAAATCAGGTTGAGGCACATTTTGGGTAGAACTATATGTGTAACCAGGTTTTTGACTGCTGCTACCTAGGTAACCCTAGGTCATTGACCCAATTAGCCCATCTGCAGAGTTCGACGTGCCTAGAAATTCTTGATAAGTTTGTAGGCGCGGGGCATTAAGCAGGATGTTGTAAATGTATCCTAACTGCGTATAAATCAGTTCAAGCTTCTAGGTTTTATTGATTGCATCCTCTTCAGATAGGGGTTTTTTTTGTGCCACATCCTTTGAAATATTTGTCGTAAGAGTTTTCAAGAACAAACCTAAGAGAACCTGATCTTCGAGTTTAGCTTTACATAAACTGCGACACTATCTCTATTCATAGAGATGGTCCTAGATATGGACGGCGGGGCTTTGTCTAAAATGCGTCAGTAATTCCATTCTGGAATCATCGTGAATGAGTAACTGAAAATATGTTAAGAACGTGGTAACGAAGGCGCTAAAGGTTCCATGTGAAGCAGGGGGTTGCTCCACGTACCACTTAGTGGCTTCTCCTGTAATAGTGTGTTAAAATAATCTCAATCGAATAGTGTCGTCAATGATATTGTTCGATGAGTACCACAGGTGAAAGGTCATGACATAATTACCTGGGTATTCCACTTGCTTGCCTTCAAACTTTGGTATATCCGAAGGGAACTTTGTGGGCATGAGAGGCCATGTAGGATCGTGTGCTATGGGTCATTTTTTAGCTTGGTTAAATCGGGCAGATTCAACAAAGCCAAGAAAGGTGACTGAGAGGTTGACACCATTGCAATGCGTGAAAATACAAATTTATGGTTAGAACGAGGGTTAGTCTGCGACGTACCCTCCTGTGTATTCAGTTGGATTCCCAAATGGAACGCACTCATCTTCCCCATAGGGGTCGAGGGAGGAGTGGTGTGTGGTGTGGTGTTGGGAGACCGACCAAGATTCCCAACTACGGCTGCCCAATAAAGGACGAACCAATAATGGTAGAAGTGTTCTGTCTTTGACACCTGAATGGTGAATGTCCTGGAACTCCTCTCGATAATGGGGGTAGGTCCAAAAGACACCTGGATCGATGAGGTTCCGTTGGGACCGTTCAGGTGTCGACCAAGTTTGGTTTTGGAAAAAAAATTGACAGGATAGAGTCTCTGATCAAAGAAAAATTATGGTCACATACATAAAACAAAGCGAAAATAAAATAAATTTTCCCTTTAAATTAATCTATGTGAACAAGCAAGCAAAAAAATGGTTTTTGTTTGTTTGTGTATGATACTCAAAATCCTAGAAGACCTGTGCATCCTCACACACTCAAAATTAACTGGGCCTTGAGAATATTTCTTGCAAGTGCTGGCACAACGTCCCGTAAGAGTTGGCGATGCCCCCAGTCAGTCGAAGAGAATCCACCAAGGTAAGGGTAGAGGGTCTGGCGCTTGCCTGCACCGTCACCTATAGGGAAAAAGATGCCCTAGTTTTTGGCCACTAAGAAGCACCATCCCATGTGAGCATTCGAGTCTTGGGCTTCTTAGTAGTCAGCTAACAGTACCGAGTATCAGCCGAGTCAGGTAGCCCCAACTGATACCGCACGCACTGCACCTAAGCCTAACCCCCTCTGAAATGGGTCTCTGTTGCGCTCGATTTTTCTTTTCCATGGGCTGATAGGTGGATTTGAAGCTCCCTAAATACACAACTTCTATGTTTCAATATGAATTATGATCAAGGTGGCTTATGGGATGCCTACCCCCTTGATCCTAACTTAAGCTATAAATTATTTTCTCGCCCCTGTGGGGATAATTTAGTGAGTTTGGTTAAGTTAGTTTTAGGTGTCATTGCTTCGCTTAGTAGGTGAATGTGTGTGAGAACAAAGTGGACAAGCACATAGTTTGAATGTGTGGATATCAGTGATCCTTTACAAAATCCCCTATTTAAACTATGTTGTATTTTTCCTAGCTCAAATGAAAAACATGTGCGGATAATGGGCCCGCTTTCAAGTTTTCCTAGTTAATCTATGTGACCAACTATAGGGAGATGGTGAATAGTGAATAGGGAGCATTCATATGCTTACCTAGGATCACCGGAGGGTGTAAAGGTAGCAGAGATTACTTGCTCTTCTATAAACAATTCAATCCTAGTCCCGAAATTCCTAGTGAAAAAATTGAACTAACTAACAAATTTGTACACTAAAAAAAAGAAAACTAGCTATGCATGCGTGGTCTTGGGCCACTTACTTTGGCTAGTTATATAGGTGTGTAAGTACCTAAATTTGCAAAACATAAATTTTTCGGAATGCAATTTACTTTGCCCCCTACTTAAACTATGTGTAAACTTTGCAAAAATCAACTGGAAGTAAAATTGACACTAATCCTATAGAAAGCAGCTGAAAGTGAGTTTTAACAAGTTGCGAGGTACCACAACCAGTGCTGGCAGGTGTACTAGGGGCTGCCAAGCACCTTACAAGCAGAAAAAGACAGAAGTTAGGGATAAATTTCTCATTCTGTAAATTGCGCGCAAAAGGCTGAGACAGGTGCACTTTTTTGCACGCAGGTCAGCACTGAACGTGCGCCTTACGCGTCTGTTGGGAAAAAACACGTGCAAATTTTTGCAAGTGAAAATTTTAGGAGCTGCTCTTCTTCAGTCTGTCACTGAAGGTGAATCTAGGGACTACAAGAGAAATCAAGGAGATTCAACTCCACTCCACAGCATAGACAAAGGTCTCCTTCAAAAGAAGGCACAACCACATAATATTGGTAATAAAACGTTAGTGGAGTCGCTAATCCTGTTGTAGTGTGTTTGGTGCATGTATGTACAAAATCACACCAGCTTAAGGGGTGTGGTTTACCCCATTAAACTATTAGTAAAAGGTAGAAATAAGTGGAGTCCATAAGCATACAATATAGAGGAAAAAGCATGAAAATGCAAACTAAATTAAACTAGAAATAAAAGCAAATATACAGAAGCTCTTGAAAAGAGTCAAACGACAATAATAATGCAAACAGTGGCTCTAGGCCCCTCTTATTAAGCGTTTGGTATGAATAAGAGTGAAACTTTACCGTCTTGCCAAAGGGACCCTAGACAATGGTTCTAGGTCCTGATGCAAGGATGTTTTCATCCCAAGCTTGCTTCGGTGGAGTCTCCTTCTCTCTCTACTGTGTTGGACTGAAATTTTTGGATGGCCAAAAATCTAATCCCCTTTATCTTCAGCTCCGGGTCACACACTTCTAGTATTTCTTGGGAAATTTTGGCCATCATAACAATGTGATTACCAATTCTTCATCTCATGGTGGCTTTATATAGGGGATTTCAAATCCTCCTTCCCTCCCTTGGTACATTGTGGATGGTGACCCAAGGGAGGGGTATGATTCCTTTGTGTGCTCCAAATGTTCCATTGTGTGCTCACATAGTGTCTAAGGATGCATTGGTGGTTGCCCTTAGGTTCTCCTTAGGTTCTCCTTATTCAAGGAGAATAAGGATGTTTGAGCTTGAAGGTCTAGAAGTGTGCCAAATAGTGATAAATTGCACAAAGGACCTAAAGGAGGCACACCAAACCAAACATGAAATAAGTTTATCAGAAACTATTGATGAAAAATGGATAAAGGTGAGGTGAACTGGACAGAAATGAATGAACTTGAAAAGGCTATAGAGAACTTAGAAGACAACACTGATAATTGTTTTCAAGCATTCCGCACACCTAGGTTTTTGGGAAGATGATAAAAAGAGGTAAACTCCATGATGCCAGCAAAGAAAGGATTGTGAAAATACTGTTGTTGTGCAAGCATCCAAATTTTGTCAAGGTAAAATTCCTCACTGCTTCAAAGAACAAGGATGTGAAGAGTATCAGTGAGAAAGGCAAAGTAAAAAGTTCTTAATCACTTACAAAACAAAAGAATGACTTGACTTTAGGTTGGAGATACTAGGTTGTGGAAGCATCCTAAAAATTTTCCAAGCTCAACCTGTCATGCCTCAAGATTAGTGAGAAAGTGAAAACCAATGTGTTCAAGTCACCTACACTCAGTGGTCAAAAAGATGAAAAACATGGTCTTTAGCTCCAAGGTGGAAACCAAAGGTGATTATAAGGTTGTTCTTGTGTAAATGAATATAACAAGCTTCAGGAATGAAAGGAAAGGCCACTTCAATGTTTTATGGCACTTTCAAATCAGAACTGGCCAAATAAGGTAAAAAACCATTATCTTGAATTCCATAGTGCATGTCAAAGGAGAGTTTTGAAGGTATTAATGTGTGAAATCCCCCACATATGTTTAAATGAGCTTATTATGCTTCAAGGGGAAACAAGAGGGTCAAAATTCATCATCTCAGTAACATGTAGAGAAAAAAGTGAAAAATGGTTAGTAAGAAAAGGTGAAAAGAATAAGTCCAATATTGTGAAGGAAAATACAGGAAACTTTGAAGACACTACTTATGCAGCCCTCCAAAGAAAATATAAAATGAGAATATTATGCCTCAAGAAACAAAAAGAATATTCAACTTCATGATCTAAGAAACCTGCAAACAAAAGGGTCAGAGAGTTAGGGACCAAGGAATATCAATGGAAAGTGACAAAGGCTAAAAAAAAATAAAAAGAGGGTTTGTAAATATAAATTTAAACCCTTAAGCCTATAAAAGGTCTTCTCAACCCTTCAAACAACTCATTCTTCACTTGAAAAATCATCAAAATCATCCAAGAGAGAAAACTGTGATTTTTCAGGTCAAATTCGAGCAATTTTACCTGGTGTTGCACGTTCAGGGCGGCGTTGCGCACCTCTAGTCAGGCGTTGCGTTGCTGGCAGTCTCCCTCCTGAAAATTTCTTAGGCGCTATGCGCCTGGAGGTAGGCATTGCATGCCTGGCAAAACGCTGCATGTTTGCCTGTTTTCACCCAACCGACCCAACAAGAGCGTTAGCGCTATGTGCCTGGAAAAACGTGCAGCACGTTTTCCCCACCCGACAACCCATTCACCTGTGTGCTGTGCATTTGGCCAGGAGGGCCTCCTGCACCCTGCATGTAGAAATTTGCTGAATAATAATTAATTATCCACCGAGACTATCCTGATCACATACAATTCGAATTTATATGCAACACATAATCTCTTCCACTCAGATCATCACACATGAGGAAATAAAACAAGTGATAGCACATCAAATCATCATACACATTAACACAGTATGTATGGGGAAAGCTTATAGCTGAAAACCCCACAGCTATTGTGTATATTATAATGGAGAAATCAAGTAACAAACTCAATACAATACTCCTCACAAGTACTCAGTACTTTCTCATACAGTTACTCACAATCTAGCTCAGTTTTGAACAGGTTACTGGTTCAAAACTCACCGCCAATTGCCTTGCCTCTATTGCGCAATCCAGCCCTGTCTATATAGAGATCCAAGGTTCGAATCTCCTTGGCTTCACTGCGCAATTGTCATGGACAAATCCTCCAAGTGTGGTGCAAATCTCATGCACAACTGATCCTCCAACTGATAGCTGTACTCACCCTTTCATCTACCTCTTTCACTGGTCTCCACTGAACTAATCATGCACTGTAGTGAACTGATGTGTTCTTGAGTTGAATAATGAGTTACTAATTAATGAATTAAATAATATTTAATTCACTCCACTCATAACTAATTGATTAGCTAGCTAAACTAATCTCAACCAGTTCAACTAAAATAAACAGAACACAACTCCACTAGCTGTCTCATTAACTCCACCAAACTTCTGCCACTGAAGTCCTAACTGAAGTCAACCATGCATGATGCCATCAAACCCTTGGGAATCACGTGATTCCTCTGTCATATGCATGAGCCACTTCCAAGGCTCGAACTGAAGTGCTCCAAGAGAGTAAACTGAAGTTTATAGTCCAAATATTATTAAGGGTAAATAATATTTGACTTCCCTATTTTTAGGAGAGGCAATCTAAAAATAGACTTCGACCTCTTCGACCTATAGGTCACAAAAATAGAGTCCCATCTATTTTTACCAACATGACCAATGCTCCAAGAATGGAATCCCCGAACCATGCTCCATATGTCTAAAAATAGACATAGTCTAAAAATAGAATTTGCGCCAGAATTTGCCTGCGGGCCCACTTAGTGAAGGCGACTTCATTTCACTAAGCTCCATCATCTTGCTGCATTTTCAACACTCCCTCTCAGCAAGATATGGATTATCTGCAACCCCTATCCTGCCTCTGTGGAATTCGAACTTGCTCCTGGTGAGCGCCTTCGTCAGGATGTCGGCATCCCGATCCTCCGTGGGAACATATGAAAGCATCATGATCCTCCGCTGAACACAATCTCTGATGTGATGGTACCTGATGTCGATATGTTTGGACCTATCATGAAATACTGGATTAGCCGAGAGCTTGATGCAGCTCTGGTTATCACAGTAGATCACCGTAGGCTCCAAATGCAACCTGAACAAACCTGCGAGGATCTTCCTCATCCAAATAGCCTCACATGCAGCCAAGCTTGCTGCCATGTACTCGGCCTCTGCTGAACTGAGTGCCACGGATCTCTGCTTCCTGCTGTACCAGGAAACTGCTGTCGACCCAATGCTGAAAACTCCTCCAGAAGTGCTCTTCCGGTCCGTTGGACTCCCCGCCCAATCTGCATCAGTGAAGCCAGAAAGCTTCGCTCCATCCTCCTGTCTGTACCATAGACCATATCCCGATGTGCCTCTGATATAGCGCAATACATGCTCGCCTGCCTTCCAAAAGAGCTTGGTAGGCTTAACCATAGCTTGCGAAAGCTGGTTAACTGCATAGCATATATCGGGTCGTGTATTGACCAGATACATAAGCGACCCCACCAACTGTCGATAGACAGTGGCATCCACTACCTCCGCTGAAGTAGCATCATCCTTCCTCCAACCACCAGGAAGAGGAGTGTCAACAGGCTTGTAGCCTTGCATGTTGAACCTCTCCAGAATCTCCTGGGCATACTTTCCCTGAGAAACAAACAGTCCTCCGCTGCGCCGCCAAATCTCCAATCCCAGGAAATAATGAAGGATGCCCAAGTCCTTCATCTCAAACTCTCGTGCAAGATCCTCCTTGCATGAAAGTATCAACCGCTCATCACCCATCAAAATCAGATCATCTACATACAATACGATGATCAACAGCTTCCCCTCCACCACAATCTGGTACAGGTTAGGATCCGCCTCACTCTTGGAGAATCCAAGCCCGGTGAAGTAGTTGTCTATCCGAGTGTACCAAGCACAAGGTGCTTGCTTCAGCCCGTACAGTGCTCTCTTGAGTCGGCACACATGCGACTCACTGCTGAAGATCTCAAAACCTTCAGGCTTCTCTATGTACACCTCCTCCTCAATAACTCCATTGAGGAACGCAGTCTTCACATCCATCTGATGAATGTGCCACCCCATCTGCGCTGAGAGAGCAAGGATCGTCCGTATGGAAGAGTACCTTGCGACAGGTGCAAAGGTCTCCTCATAGTCAATCCCCTCGATCTATGAAAAGCCACGGGCGACAAATCTCGCCTTGTACTTCTCCACACTCCCGTCAGCCGCCTGCTTCACTTTGTAGATCCATCGCGAACCCACCACTGATTTCCCCTCCGGTCTTGGGACAATCTCCCATGCACTGTTTCTGACGATCGAATCATATTCTTCGATCATGGCATCTACCCATGCGGGTTCCTCCATAGCTTCCTCAAAAGAGGATGGCTCCGTCACAACACATTGACTCACAAGAGCCATGTATCCAGTGTACTGATCCGGTGACTGCCTCTGTCTGCGCTGTGCTGTAGGTGGTCCTACAACCTTCTCTGCATCTCGAGCCAGTCGCTCAGCTTCTGTAGTGCGCATGCGCCCTCTGATGGTTGGCGCTGCCTGGGTGGTTTCTTCCACCTCCTGAACCTCCTCTTGTGGCTGATCCACATCCGGAAGCTCCTCCTTAGGAACTAACAGCTCCTCATCTGCATGCAAGTGTAGCTCCCTCTCAAGCGAACACTGCATGGCTTTCTCCTCCTGAAATTTTATATCCCGTCGCACAACAGTCTTGCGACTGTCTGGCACATACACCCGATAGTTGTGAGGTGTATCAGTGTACCCCAAAAATATTCCAACTTCAGCAGTTGGATCAAGCTTCCGTCTCACATCCTTCGTCACATGCATGTAGACAGGAGAACCGAAAATCCGCAAATGGGAAATATCAGGCCTCTTGCCAGAATAAGCCTCCTCTGGTGTACTCATGCCAAGAACCTTGTGAGGACAACGGTTCTGCACATACACTGCTGTATTGCATGCCTCACCCCACAAGTGAAGGGGTAGGCCCTGATCATGCAACATCGCCCGTGCAGCACCCACGATCGTTCTGTTCTTCCGCTCAGCCACCCCGTTCTGCTGTGGGTTATGGGGTGCAATGAGCTCTCTCCGAATCCCTTCTGCGCTGCAGAACTCTTTGAATTCAGCCGAGATGAATTCACCACCGTTATCACTCCTTAGAGCAATCACCTTCTTCCCCGACTCCTTCTCGACCAGTGCTTTAAACTCACAGAACTTCGCGAATGTATCGCTCTTCTTCTGCATGAAGAAGATCCAGCACTTTCGAGAGAAATCATCAATAAAGATCACATAATACCTGTGCTTTGCTGTCGAAGCAACAGAGAAAGGACCACACACGTCTGTGTGAACTCTCTCAAGGATCGTCGTGGCGCGACTATCCTTCTCGTGAAAGGTGGCTTTCACATACTTCCCTAAAGTACACCCCTTGCACTGATCTGACTGCGCAAGGGTGCCCTTAGGAAGTCCAGTAGAAATCTGCTGCAGAATCCTCAAAGCTCCATGGTGAAGATGGCCCAATCTCCTGTGCCATAGTTCGCCCTCATCATCCCGGCTCACCACATCTCCAGCCTTGCATGCCATAGCTGCGCAGTCATCTACCTGCAACCGATAAAGGTTCTGAGTTCGAACCCCTATCTTCCGGGTCTCTCCAGTAGTCTTACTGCGCAGGAAAGCTTTTCCTTCGCTGAAGACCACATCATAACCCTTATCCTCCAACATCGCTACTGAAATCAGGTTCTTCTTCAATCCAGGTACATGCATGACATCCTTTAAGACAAAGGGCTTACCAGACTCCCTCTGAAAGGATACGGTACCGATACCAGTCGCACTGTATCTACCGTCATCGCCCATCTCGATGTGCATACCCAAATCCTTGTCCTCCAGATCTGAGAACAACTCCCGATCCCCCGTCATATGAAATGACGCACCGCTGTCCAAGAACCACACCGATCCCATCACACTTGAAACCAAGCATGCAATCAGTGAAAAGTCAAGCTCGAACTATGAAGCCAAGGCTTCTCCATCTGCAGATCTTCCCGCTTGCTTGTTCTTCTTCTTCTTTGGACAATTGGTAGCATAATGTCCGTGATCATGGCAGTGAAAACACTTCACTTTCGCCATATCCTGCTTCTTGCCCTTTGCACCAGAATGAGAGGTTTTCTTACCCTTCCCTTTCTTTGCTTTGGCCACCAAAGCATAGTTTTCTTCATCAGCTCCCTTTGATGAAGATCCATCTCGAGTAGTCCTCCTTATCTCCTCCTGCATGAGATCCGCCCAAAGGCGCTCCCATCCCGGCAGCTTCTCCCGACCATTGACACTATCTTGATATGAGTGCCAAGCCTTTGGAAGACCAAGGAGAGCCAGGTCGACCATGTCCTCATCTTCGACAGTCACCCCCACACTTCCCAGCTCATCTCTGCATTGAGTGAACTTCGTGAGGTATTTGGCAATATTGTCGCCTTTCTCCATCTTGATGTTCCTGAGCTTATCTTTGAGCGCCAGCTTCCTTTGGTCGCTCTTACTCTGGAATAGATCCGTCAAAGCTTTCCACATTAAATATGGAGTAGCCTTTCCATGCAGGATGGATACAATATGATCCTTGACGCCCTCCAACAGGATCCTTCGACACTTCGCCATCTTCTTTTGCCATGCATCGACTTCAGCAGGATCAGTGGGCTTTTGGACATCTGTATCTACGAACTCCTTCAGACCATTATCTTCTAATATTGCTTCCATGCGATCCTTCCATGCAACATAATTCGAACTGCCTTCAAGAGCATATTCGAGCCGCAAACCGTTGAAAGACATTTTCAACACCGGCACCAAGAAAACAAAACTGCTGCAAAATTTCGAATTCCACCTCAAAGCTCAACCGCTCTAGATCTATGAGAAAAAATTATTTCTAGCACAGAGATTGACTGCAAGGGGCATTTACCAGACCTTTCACTTTCCGAAGAAAGATGAATCCGGAGGCTACCTGGCCCGCATGCAGACTCTGTCTACCGAAATAAGTTTGTAATCACTGTGATGATCAATCTCTGCTTCAATAGCTTTGATACCATGTAGAAATTTTCTGAATAATAATTAATTATCCACCGAGACTATCCTGATCACATACAATTCGAATTTATATGCAACACATAATCTCTTCCACTCAACTCAGATCATCAAACATGAGGAAATAAAATCAAGCGATAGCACATCAAATCATCATACACATTAACACAGTATGTATGGGGAAAGCTTATAGCTGAAAACCCTGCAGATATTGTGTATATTATAATGGAGAAATCAAGTAACAAAATCAGTACAATACTCCTCACAAGTACTCATTACTTTCTCATACAGTTACCCACAATCTAGCTCAGTTTTGAACAGGTTACTGGTTCAAAACTCTCCGCCAATTGCCTTGCCTCTATTGCGCAATCCAGGCCTGTCTATATAGAGATCCAAGGTTCGAATCTCCTTGGCTTGACTGCGCAATTTTCATGGAAAAATCCTCCAAGTGTGGTGCAAATCTCATGCACAACTGAAGTCACTACTGATAGCTAACTCCACCCTTTCATCTACCTCTTTCACTGGTCTCCACTGAACTGATCATGCACTGTAGTGAACTGATGTGTTCTTGAGTTGAATAATGAGTTACTAATTAATGAATTAAATAATATTTAATTCACTCCACTCATAACTAATTGATTAGCTGGTTAAACTAATCTCAATCAGTTCAACTAAAATAAACAGAACACAACTCCACTAGCTGTCTCATTAACTCCACCAAACTTCTGCCACTGAAGTCCAACTGAAGTCAACCATGCATGATGCCATCAAACCCTTGGGAATCACGTGATTCCTCTGTCATATGCATGAGCCACTTCTGTAGCTCGAACTGAAGTGCTCCAAGAGAGTAAACTGTTGTTTAGAGTCCAAATATTATTAAGGGTAAATAATATTTGACTTCCCTATTTTTAGGAGAGGCAGTCTAAAAATAGCCTTCGACCTCTTCGACCTAAAAATAGAGTCTCATCTATTTTTACCAACATGACCAATGCTCCAAGAATCTCAAACTGGAATCCCCGAACCATGCTCCATATGTCTAAAAATAGACATAGTCTAAAAATAGATTTTGCGCCAGAATTTGCCTGCGGGCCCACTTAGTGAAGGCGACTTCATTTCACTAAGCTCCATCATCTTGCTGCATTCTCAACACTGCAAGCACTCAAAACACTTCAAAAACCCTCCATGTCTCTGCCAAGTTTCCTCATAAGAATTTTGAAAGGTAAGTGGATGTCATACACCCATCCTCAAATAATTTTTGATGGTTTTAAAGTAAAATGAAATGGAAACCTAAGGAAAAAACCTAAGTTTCATGCTTGAAACCACTATTTAAGCCTCATTCACCTGCCTGCAAAAGAGAGTCAGTAACACACAAAGGGTTTCCTTGTTGAAATATTTCTCATTCATCTAAGGTTGTGCCTTCACCCACTCCATTCACTCATAAAATCAATCCTATGCATCACAAAAATATTGACAAATTCATTTCCTTCCTTCATATCCATTTGCCATCAGTGCAAGTTGTTGTCAAAGCATAATTGTAACCAGTAGCTAAGGTTGTTCTTGAGTTTTTCCTCTCACTCATATTCCTATACCCTTACCCTCACTCACCCATCCATATCATCTGCTTACAAATACTGTCATCCTCCATCGTTTCATCTCATTTTTATTGTGTAGTCCTAGGGTTTTGTTCAAAGGAATAATTGTTAAAATGTCAAGAGAAAGGGACAATGTTAGTGAAGGAGAAGGCCAAGTGCCAAGGAGACATCAACATAAATGTGGGAGGATCAACAGGTTTGAACCACTAAACACAATGGAGCTAAATGCATCTCCCCTAACTGTCTCATGCTTCCAAAATTTAGGCTACTATCAATTTTGTGAGAAGGTACAGCAGGTGAAAAATCACCCTGACCTGACAAGGCTTTTCATCATTAACTTCCATGAGAAACAAGTTAACCTTGCAGGGGTAAACTTTGAGCTATCCTCAGATGTGATTACCAATGCCATATGCATACCTAGTGTAGGGGATAAATGGTTCAAGCAGGCCAATCTTGACATGAGGTGTTATGAACCCTTCCTAAAGCCCAGATACAAAGACAACTGCAAATCCATCTTTCCTTTCTCACATTTTTTGGAGAGATATGGGCCTTTTATAAGAATTATCATGAAATATTTTACATGTGAGGGAAGGTACTCTAGGCTTTACTCCTATCACATTAGGCTTCTCATTCACTTTATTAGGGTTAGGATGTTGCATCTACCCTACTACCTCTACAGCAATATTGACAAAATGTCTTATATTGTACAAAATAGAGACCATCCATAGTAGATGCAGAGCCTCTTGCAGCAGAAGGGAATTCCTTGGGAGTTTTTCATTGCCCATGAGGTGTTCACCAACCGACAACCCCATCCTCATCAAAATGTGCCTTCATCATCTCATCCTCCTGTCCTTACTCCTCCATCATCTCCTGCTGGTCATGTTTCACCATCTACACATTATCCTTCACCTCGGGACAACCCTCCTTTCTCACCCTCTCATAATTCATTAGACAAAGAGGGAAGTGACAATGAAGGAGAGGGTACTGATAAATTGAGCAATGAAGTGGAAGGAAATGAAGAGGCAAAGGTCAGTAATGAGGCAGAAAGCATGGAAACTGAAGGCAGTGATGAGGTTGGCAATGAAGAGGAAAAAATTGGGGACTCAAACAAAGAAAAATCAGTCAGTGAAGAATATGAAGAGGTAGAAGGCAGTGAGGATGCAAAAGAAGAAAGTGGCAAAGATGACAATGAGGCAGATGATGATGATGATGATAGCAGTGGCACCAAGTGCCAAAATGTCAGTGAGTCATTAAGGGAATTTTGAGGTCTAAAATGGGCCTCCTAAGGAAAATGTACAATCAAAATTCACTTTATCAGAACCAATCACATTTTAGGGGATGACATCATCCCTAATGGTTGAGGTGGCATTTCTCGAGTTAAAGGTACTTACTTGTCACATTCTCAATGGTGGATAAAAAATCATGGTTAACCATGGTAGTTCTCTAAGTACCTTTAAAGTCAAAGTAAAGTACTCATAATAAATGTCATTTCACACTTTTTGAATAAAAATATATTAGTCATTCCATATTTCTTGAAATAAACAATGCATATCCCTATACATTTATTATATTATATTATATTATTTTTATATAGTATATTAATTACATGTTATTATACAATTTAAATAATATAAATTTTAATTAATATCATAGAATATAATTAAGAATTTATAAATTTATATTTATATTTTATTTTAATTTATTTAAGTGCAAAGGACAAATGCATTAGTTGTTCAATGATAATGACTTTTTCTTGAAAATCTCATTCTTATTTATAGTCACATCAATACAAATTTTTTACTAATTTTATTTTGGTACAACTTTTGAATTGAATTTAACTATGGTTACATGGATTGTGGTGCCAAAACTAAATTGAAAATTCATAAATATTATTTTATTGGTTTAGCTATTATTTTATTATTTCCTTAGGAAACCCATTTTAGACCTCAAAATTCCCCTAAAGAATGACAATGACAATCTTGGCAGTAGTAAAACAGAGAACATTAAGGTAGAAGAAAACAATGAACAAGTCAGTGAAACAAAGAGCCATGGTGACAGTCAAGGTAGTGAGACAAATGGTGATGAAACACAAATCAATAGATCAGATAAGGGAAATGAGGAAGAGAGCAGCAATAATGATGGCCATAATGTTAGTGGAGATGATAATAATGATGATGATGATGTTGACACTGATAATGACAGCAATAATATCAGTGATAAGGCAGAGAGCATGGAGACAGATGAGAGCAGCCATGAAAGCCATAAGGACAGTGAGGATATCAATGATGATGACAGTCATGATGGCAACAATGGTGAAGGCACTGAAATGATCAAAGTTGTACCTTTTTCTTCTACCTACCAAAGAGGAAATAGGTATGTGTTTTCTGCCTCTAAAAGGCAAGGGACCATGCCTTCTACTTCAACTAAGCAGCTCAAAAAAGGCAAAGAAAAAGTCATTGATGAAGGAGAAGAAGGCAAACATGAGATTGAACAAGAATTTGAACTCATTCATGTTGACATTGAGGATGAAAATGAGCAGAAAATCACAAGCATATTTCTCCAAAGAAAGGATGCTCAGATCAGAGACCTGCAAGCCAATCTAGCTAGGGCTAGGAATTTCATTCATTATTATGAGATTGAAAACAAGCAACTAGAGGCACAAAAGGCCATTTATGAGGTTAGGGCAATCAAAGCCCAGAAAGAGGCTGAAAAGACCAAGGTTAGGCTTGATGAAGCCTTGGGTTTTTTTTATGAAAGTGAATATGAAGAAGGGCAGTTGTCTAGAAGAAGGCCAAGGACAATTGGCTTGAGGAAGGCCTTGGCCAAGGAGAAGGAGCAAGAAACAGCATTGGCAGAGCAGCTCACTCCAAGTGAGCTGCTTTCCGAGGAGATAGAGTATGTTCGGGAACCTTAGTTAAAGAGGGATAATATACACTTGGAGGATCAGTTGGAGAAGACACAAAGATACCTTGGCCTTTAGAAGAAGATGGCCAAGCACTATGCCTTGAGAAATCCAATTGCAAGGGCCAAGCTCAAAAGAGCCCTTGCTAAAATTCAAGCTCTCAAGGAGGAAAAGGGCAATAAAAACCTTTAAATCCTTGCTTATTCTTCCCTACAGGCATCCCAAACATCATAAGCAAGGAAAATTCAAAATTTTGGCAACTTTTGACAATTTTGGTTTTTCACTGTTTTTTAGGGCCAAGGGCACAGCGCCCTTGGCGCTGCACTCTTTTTGGGGAACTTTCTTGAGGAGTGGTTTAAAATTTTGGATTCATCTTGCCAAGTACATCACACACACCAAATTTCAGATCATTTGGAGCATTTTTGATCCCCCAAAAGGGTGAAAAACATGCAAAAATTCACCATTCTGCCCTATTTTCAGAGATGGCGCTGCGCACTTGGCAGTATTGGGAGATTTGGTTTTTGAACAAGTAAATTAAGTCCAATCAGAAAACCAAGGGCAGTTTTGGAAATTAGGCTTGACAATATTTCTAACGAGCTATCACAGAGCTCATTTCGACATCGTGAAGGCCTTCAAAACTCAACTGTAAGGTGACATATTTTTCCAGTGCAAGCGTTGCACCTTTGGACCTCTGTGTTGTGCCCTTGCCAAAAAAATACAAAAATTGATCGCAAATAGTTATTTTGAGGTTTTTTGGGCAAATCACTCCAAATTTAGGTGTTAGAAGTTATTTTTCATTTATTACATTAGATATTTTGTGCCTTGGGCCTTGCATGGTCTCTTTGCACATAAATGACATTTATGAGTGATTGGTAGTTGCTAAAACCCTATTTAGGGTTTGACCCTCCAATGCAAGTTAAATAAAGCATGGAGGCTGCATTTTAATTGTTGGATGATTATTGAGAGTAATACATAGACTTTGAGATTGAAGAGAAATTGGCTCTGGTTTTTGTGGATGGCTTGACTTACTTGACAATAAAGAAGGCTTACTTGCAGGATTCATGAGGATAGTTAATGGTGATGTGTTCCTTATTTAGTTCTTGTTTTCTTATGTTATCATTTTGTTCCATCTTTCTATTGCAGTAGGACAAAAGTTTTAGGCTAATAAATGTTGTTCAAAGGCACCTTAGTTATGTTTGTTCTCTACTACTTCTATGTTTTCCTCTGCTAGGTCAGTCTAGAGAATTCTTAGTTGCTCTCTAAACCCAATTATTCTTGTTGTCTTAAGAATGATTCAATGAAGCAAATGTCAAAGTAGTTTTCTGGTTATCCCTACTCTTTGCCATTACTTAAACATTGTTTTTAAGGTCTTTTACTTCGAAGTATTGCTAATTAGGTTTGGCTAAAGAGGTTTATGATTTTCCATGCCCTTTTGTTTATCCTAAATAGTTGCTTTGGAGGTCTTTATAGCTTGATTAATGAAGTTAGGAGTTCCCTCTTCTTTGATCTCTTCTTTATGTTTATCTTAAATTTTTTCTTAGCTTGAAGGTGAAATCACTAAAATATTTACAAGTTTATTTCCTTCTATGGTTCACTGGATTATTGTCTTCATGCTTGCTTGTTAGGGTTTAGTCAAAGAAGTTATTAGTATGCCCTGTCTTTGATTATTTCTTCATGTTTAGTAATCTTAAAGGTCATTCTTGTTAAGGTATTTTTTGGATTCATAACTGCCCTTTTGCACCTACTATGTTCACAATTTGATTGTCATTTCATTCACATAAGCTTTTAGATCCATTTGACCATGTTATACTTGCCCTGTGATACACCCTTGACCTATTGTTAAACTTTGCAATACCTTTTGTAGATTCCATAGCCCAATGGCTTAAAACTCTCTTACTCTACCTATTTGTCCTTGACAACTTATCCAACCAAACAAACAAACAAACCCTAAATGTAATGACTAGCCTAAAATCAAAACCCTAAAATCAATCAAGTTCACATCCTTTACACAAACATAGAGAGAGCCCTCTCTGAGTCCAGGAAGGCTAGGTCCTAGGACTCCAAAGACTGGTTTGATGTTACCCATGTTCTTTTGTTCTTGCCAATCTAACAAATTACGGGGACCTAACATAATGGCGATCATGGTGGGACCTCTGAGTCAGTAACATCCTAAGTATCCCTTAAGACCTCAGAAAACCTCTCTCAAACTTAGAAAACTCAAGATTAGTCAAGATTAGTATCTGATTGATTCACCATACTAGAAAAATGATGACTCAATTGGAGGAAACTCATTAAAAACCTTAGTGTTGTACAAAGAAACTCAGAAAACCCCAAAAATATCTTTAGATTTGTTTTTTTCAATTGTTGGTGGTGGACCACAAGTACATATCCTCAAAACAGCAAAAAACATCCACCCGACGACTCCAATGACCTCCAGTAGGCCTACTAAATCTACTAGTCCTCATAGACTCCCCTAGGATTGTGTCAAGTCAATCCTAAGTAGTTTAAAGGCCTAGTCACACCATTTCTAAGTTCATTAAACAAGAAGAGAGGTATGTCTTCCAAAAACACTCATAAACTTTCAGCCTCTCTGTAATTTGGGTCCGAAATCTGGCTTCACAAAGGATTAGCACCAGATCTCACCCTGACCCAAACCCTCCTACCATAGTTGATGACCCAGAAAAGATATTGTGGCAAACTTCTAGGACTGGAGATTCAACTAGTGTTAGACCAATTCATAGAGCAAGTTTTGTCCCTGAACACCTCTCAGCCTTGCAAGATACCCAATTTGACTTACATCATCAAAAAAACCTATTCAGAACTAAGTCACAAGGTGGGATAGACCAAACAGACCTTGAACCCATAGATTTGCAGCAGAGTCCTAGTAGAGAAGCCTCTCCTTCCACTCCTCCTGATTTTCAGCTTCTCCATCACTGTGGCTCATTTCATTCCAAGTCTACTCAAAATCAGTTTGTTGGTCCAAGTACATCTGCCACACCCACTCATACATTTACTGTGAAAACCACTTCACTTCATCTTCCACCTCCTCTTACAAACCCTACCCCCCCTCACAGACCCTCCTTGGGTTCCCTTACCTCCAAGCATGGCAGCATGGTTTGCCCCATTGGTTCTGCCCCGACCTTTATTTCCCATGCCTCAAGACTACCAATCCAAAATCCCTCACTCTACTGAAGTTGACTCTACCACTACCCAACAACATGTAGATAGGATGAATGATGCCTTTGAATATCAAGAGATAGAAGAGGAGACCATAAAAATGAGGATGTTTGCCCAAATCTTAGGAGGAGAAGCAAAGAAATGGTTCAACAACTTGACTCCTAACAGCATACATAACTTTCCTTCCCTCTATAAAACATTCATAAACAAGTGGGAGATTAAGAAAAACCCTCTCCAAATCCTCTCAGGGTATAACAACCTGAAGATAAATGTCGAGGAAAGTGTCCAAGACTACTTCACTAGGTTCAATAGTGTATACAATGCACTCCCACCTCACAAGAAACACCCACAAGGTCTAGCCTTAGTAAAATTTCCAGAGGGTTTTGATCTGGACATGGCCTACCAATTGAGAGAAAGAGATCCCCTAACCTTAGCAGACATGCAAAGGGGAGCTGTGAGTGTAGAGGCCCATCTGATTGAGAAAAGGTCTAGGATGAGGTCAAAAAATAAAGTTACATACAAAGATGAAACCATAGCCTCCACATTTGATGCCAAAATTGACAATCTAGTGAGGGTAATGAAAAGAATGATGGAGAGGATCAACTTGAATTAAAGAGCACCTCTCAGGGAAAACCAATAAAATCCCCAAAACAGAAATAAAAACCAAAACTTCAGAATATACCCTCCCCAAAATAAACATAGAGACAATGACCAACAAATTAGGCCTCCTTTCCAAGACAACTATGTAGATGAAGAGGAAAGAGAGACTGAAGAGCTGGAAAAAAACCATGTAAATCTGATAGGTTCTGACAATGAGGGTGATGTTTTTCTTAAGGAAGAAGAACAAGGTCTATTTTCCTCAAACCATACTAATAGAACATATGAGGATTCTAAAGACTATAAATTAGGATTTGAAAATTCCATCATGGAGTTTCATAGGCAGTATGACCTTAGGAGCAAGAAAAACCAAGATGCCTCCAAGAAAAACAAACTAGACACTGTCGTTAGGAAGACCCTTGAAAACACTCCTAAGAGAACAAAAAACAACACGAACACCATGGCTAAGAAATCTAATCAAAACAAAGACGAAACTAGCCAACAAAATGGTGATGCAAACTGCCCTAGTATATCAACTAGTGGCCCTAAAAAAACTCTTTTGACTAAGGTTCCAAATCAGATTCAGCAAACTAAAAGTGCAGAAAAAATCATGGCTGATAAAACTTATGTAAATATTCCAAAAACACAAACACCTTTCAGTTTTGAGGGAGATATTTCCAAGATCAAAATAACCATACCTCTTACTGAATTGGTAACTCAAGGTATGTATAGGGCCCAAGTTTTGAAATTTTTAAACATAGGAAATGACACCGACACTCTAAACTTGACTGATGACAAGCCTGAACTTTTGTTTGGACCTGAGGTAGAGGGAAAATATTAATAAGGAGTTGTCTCTCCTTTCTATATCAGCTTAAACATACATGACAAAATATTACACAATGTCATGCTAGACTCTGGTGCCTCGCACAAACTCATGCCAAAGGTAGTGATGGAGATATTAGGCCTCGAAATAACTAAACCTTATAAAGACTTGTATTCTTTCGATTCAAGTAGAGTCAAATTTTTGGGTCTAATCAATGATCTGTGTGTCAATCTGGCACAAATACCTGCCAAGGGCCTAGTCATGGACATAGTAGTTGCTGACATTCCCCTGAAGTATGGCATGCTTTTATCTAAATCATGGAGAGCCAAACTTCAAGGGAGCCTCCAAATTGACATGTCATATGCTACCATCCTGGTCTTTAACCAAACAAGGAGATTGTATCGGGAATCTCACATGAAATACATGGTAAGCATCCAAGATAGGCCAAACAACACCCCTCTCTATTCCATTCATTCAAGCCTTGACTCTTTTATCTTTTACAATGAAGATGACATTAATGAAGAATTAAATGAAAATAAGAAGGATCTAGGCCTACCAGAACATTCAAATCAATCACCAAATGAAGAACATGACAGCCAAAACTCTAGAAGCCCTGAACAACAACATAATAGTGAATCTGAACTTGAAACACTTTGGAACATGAGCTTTGATGGCTCTTGTGGAAAAGTTGGTTCAGGAGCTAGTGTTTGGATACACAACACCAATGAAGGCCACTCCTACAAACTAGATTTTCAATGCACAAATAATATTGCAAAATATGAGGCTCTTTTCCTTGGTTTACATTTTCTAAAAAACATAGGAGCCAAGAAGATCTCTGTTCAAGGAGATTCCGAGTTGATCATTAGGCAAATCAAAGGAGAGTACTCAGCCAAAAATCCTAGGTTAAGAGAATATAGGAATGCTACCTTAGATATCCTGAAAACTTTTGAGAAGTATGAACTTACCTCCATCCCTAGAGCTCAAAATAGCCTTGCCAATGAACTTGCCTTTTCTGCTAGCACTTGCCAAATACCCCGTGCCAATGAACAATACACTTTCAAATTCAAAAACCGGCCTACAATACTTGACAAAATAATTATTGGCAAGTGTTTGATGGTGATAAACAAATTGATGACTTTCTGCAATCTAAGAATGAGTTTGCAATACCAAAACCAAGCTTAGAGCATGAGCAAGATTTCCCAAATGAAGAACAAGCCCACAAAACAGAGTTGCCTTGTAATGTTGATGTAAATCTGCTAGAACACTTTCATGAAGCAGAATTTTTTAGAGACCCGGATCAAAAAGACCTTGAGGTATTACAATGCAAAGATAACTCATTGCCAAGAGGTCTTACCCCCTTAGAAGAGTTTTTTTACTTTAAATATGTTGCTAGGAAACCAAAAATGGAATCTACTGAGACTGATTTAAAAGAATGCAACATAGGCAGCATAGAAGAACACAAAATGATCAAGCTGTCCAAAACTCTGCCACCTCACATAAAACAGAAATGCATAGAGCTGTTCAAAGAGTTTAAAGATGTTTTTTCATGAGGATATGAGGACTTGAAGTCCTATGACACAAGAATTATTCAACATAAGATTCCTCTCAAGGAAAACCAAAAACCATTCAAACAAAAGTTGAGAAGAATAAACCCCGTCCTAGTACCTCTAGTTGAAAAATAAATAAAGAGGATATATGATGCTTGGATCATATTCCCACTCAGGTACTCAGAATGGGTGTCAAAACTTGTGTCAGTTAGAAATAAAACCGAGGAGATTAGGCTATGCATAGACTTTAGAAACTTAAACAAAGCCTCCCTGAAGGACAACTACTTTTTACCTAATATGGATCGCATACTGCAAAGGGTGGTAGGTTTTAAGAGAATATCATTGCTTGATGGCTTCTCAAGTTACAATCAGGTACTAGTGCTTCCAAGTGACCAACACAAAACCGCTTTCACAACACCTTGGGGCACATTCATGTATGTTAAAATGTCTTTTGGGTTGATGAATGCGGGGGCTACTTTTCAAAGAGCCATGGACATAGATTTTTCTAAAGACATAGGTTACTTCATAGTAATATACCTTGATGACATCACTATCTATTCTAAAACTAATGACGAACACCTAGTTCACTTGAGAAAGGTCTTTGAGAAATGTAGGAAGTATGGCCTACCTTTAAATACTAAGAAAACATTGTTTGGTCTTCAAGAAATAAAAATCTTAGGCCACATCATTTTCGAATAAGGAATAAATATAGACCCCAAAAGGATTGAAGGCATATTACATATCAGCCACCCTAGGAACATTAAAGAGTTGCAATATTTCATTAGAAAGATCAACTTCCTAAGAAGGTTCATTCCAAACCTTGTTGAACTCCAACGAAACATCACAAACATGCTGAAAAGAGAAGTAGGAGTCAAGTGGACCACGAAATCCAAACAATCCTTTGAACTAGTAAAACAAGCACTCACCCAAACACCAGTTCTAATCAGCCCCGACTTTACCAAAGATTTCTTCATTTTCTCATTTACATCAGAACACACTATAGCTACAGTATTGCTTCAAAATAACATGATGGGGCAAGAACAGCCCATAACTTTCTTCAGCAAGGCATTGAGATATGCACCTCTAAAGTATAACATCATGGAGAAACAAGCCTTTGCCTTGATCAAAGCATTGAAAGACTTCAGAGTTTACATTTTTCACTCCCATATCATTGTTTTTGTTCCACATACAGTTGTTAAAGACATCCTAAATCAGGACCTTGATGGTAAAAGGGGTAAGTGGATTGCTATTATCTTATAATATCATTTAGAAATCAGACCCACTAAACTGATTAAATGACAACGACTTGAAAAACTCATGGTTGAATCAAATTTTCAAGCATTAGACATAAACATGTTACATTCTTTGGATGAACAAGAAGAACTGGCAACTCCACCCATTGAAGAAGCATTCCTGAACTCGCTATGGTATGCTGACATATTGTATGTACTTGTTAATCTAAATGCTCCTCCTACTTTGTCCAAAACAAAAGCTATATTCTTGAAACAAAAGTCTTTAAATTTATGCATTTTAAATAGAGCTTTGTATTGGAAAAATTCTGTTGGCATCTTGCTTAAATGTTTACTTGAAGATGATGCAAATAAAATCATGCATGAGTTTGATGAAGGAGAGTGTGGAGGTCATTTCTACTGGAAAACCACAGCCAACAAAATCCTTATAGATGGCTACTATTGGCCCACTCTTTTCCCTGACATACATAAGCTAGTTACAACTTGCCATAAATGTCAAATCTTTGATGGCAATAGAAAACTTCTACCTTTACCTTTACATCCTATCAGTGTTGAAGCTCCTTTTCAACAATGGGGTTTAGACTTCATTGGATAAATCCACCCTGCTTCATCTACCCAGCACAAGTGGATCCTCACTACAATTGACTATTTCACTAAGTGTATATAAGCCATCCCTTCTAGGAATGCCACTGACTTAGTCATCATCAAATTCCTTGAAACCAACTTCTTGTCCCAATTTGGCTGCACAAGAAAGATCATCACCGATAATTTTGTTGCATTTAAGTCCAAGAAAATGGTGGACTTTTGCTACAAATACAACATCACACTAGGGCACTCTATAGCTTATTACCCTCAAGGTAATGAGCTAGCTGAGTCCTCTAACAAGATTTTGGTAAACATCATCAAGAAGCTGCTGGAGGAAAATCAAAAGGCATGGCGTAGCAAACTAGTGCATGCACTATGGGCTGATAGACTAACAACCAAGAAATCAATCAATATGTCTCCCTATCAGTTAGTGTATGTCATGGATGCAATTTTCCCAACATCCTTGGGAGTTCCAGTGATGAAGCTACTTCAAGAGGCACAATCAGAAGGGAATGATATGCAAAGAAGGTTGAACCAAACCATTCACTTGCAGCAGTCAAGGGAAGAAGTTTAAAAAATAACACAATTAGTGCAAGAGAACATCAAGAATATCTTTGACAGAAGGACCAAAGCCAATGATTTCTAGATTGGAGACAAGGTGTTGAAATGGGATTCAAGGAGAGAGGACAAAGGCAAGCATGCAAAATTTGAAAATTTGTGGAAGGGTCCTTACATCATTCATTCAGTTAGAGGTAACAATGCTTTCTTTTTACAAGAGCTGGATGGAGTAGAGTCATTTGGTGGTTATGTCAATGGCAGGTTGCTCAAGCACTATTTTTTTCAGAATTCCTAGTTTGAAGCTTTCATTCATTGTACATAACATTGCTTGATGAAAGATCAGAAAAATAAAAACACAAAAACAAAGAAAGGAAGAAAAAGAGGGCACGAAAAAAGAATAGGTACAACTCCATACCCAAAAAAGAGTATTGTAGAAAGTGTGCAAGCCTAAATGCCACTACCTGTTAAGAAAGAAGAGTCTTTTTCAGCCATCTAGCTTAATCATGACTGAACGTGTTTAAATTTCTGTTGAAAGGTTAGTGAAAGGAGACTTGTCAAAACATTTAAGCTTGACTTGTCAATAGATTATATTAGGAAAAGATGTTGGTTCTCAATGTTCAAATCTGAACCAAAGAAAAAAGAGGGATGCCTAACAAATTCTAAATCACAGCCCTTATGTTTTATAGTTTTTTATTGTACAAAAATAATGACTGTGCAGCTTGTCCAAATGCCACAGCCCATGGTAAGTTAGATTGCTTAATCCCAGTTTAGTCATGTTTTCAATTTCATGTCAATAGGTTAGAGAACAAAGTTTGTTAAACAGCTTAATCTTGACAGTGTTGAAATTTGGTTACCGGACAACAGGTGGTTCCCAAAGGCTTTGATCTTTGGCCTAGGGAAAAGTGTCCAAAAGAATTTAATTTTTCTCCCAAAGTGACTTTATAAAGTTATAAAGTCAAATCTAATTTAAAAGTGACTTTAAGTGATAAAGTTACTAAGTCTAATTTTAAAGTGACTTTAATAAAGTCAATGTGAAATTAGAAAGTGAAAAGTGACTTTGGAAATAAATGACTAAGAGAGTCTTTATTAAAGTGGGGTGAATTAAAAAAATATAAAGTGACGTTTAAATGAGCATTTAATCTCAGCCTTAGATCTAAAGCTATCTCATCCATTGGATTTATGGATTCCCCAAAAGTCACTTAGGGTTAGGTTAAAGGAGGAAAAGGAGAGAAAAGATCATTCAGTGTTTCATGAGTAGTTTGAGAGAAGGAGGAGAAGAGAGCTGGAGACATTTCTGGTTTTGAGAAAGAGAAGGAGAGGAGAAATTCAGCAAATCCATACAGCAAGGAGAGGTTGCATGCATTTCAAGGTAGCAGTTCGTACAGCAAAAAATCAACACAGTTTTCGAGGCAGATTTCCAAACAGCAGCAGTGGGCACATTTTTCGAGGTCCATACAGCAGCAAGGAGGCACATATTTTGAGGAGGAGAAGCAGTAGTGTGTATCAGGCATTCCAAGGCTGAGTTGGCACAATTTTCAAGGCTGAAAGATGTTGTTGTAATTTTCGTACAGTTCGTACAATAGTACGGAATTTCTGTCACGATTTTCGAGGAGGACGTACAGCATTAAATGATGTTATCTCTTGTATAAAATTTATGTTCTTATTGTTTTGCTTATTTGGTACATTTTATGAGGCAAAGGCAAGCACAGAAAATGAGATAAGTCTATACATTATTTACTGAAGTTTTCCCTACATATTTCCTTTCTCTATAAATCATTTTCTAGAAATAAAGAAGAGCTTTCGAACTAGTTTTCCCCAAGAGTTGTAAGGGGTTTTTCCTGGGTCGTATTGACCAAAAATCAGTGTGTCAAATTTCTATGTGGCTGATTTATTTTTCTGAGTTTTATTTCTGCAATTCAGCACTCTGAAATTTCCAGAATTTGTGTGTTTCAGAAAATATTTATTTTTCCAGCTTGTTGAATGTATGACTAAGGGAATGGGCATTTAAATTTATGGGAGAAATAAGGAGAAACTGAAAACCGGAGTTGGGAACGAAATTTCTACATGGTATCAGAGCTATTTTGCTAAAAAGTGTAGCTTGGGATAGCAAGAATAAAAATTACAGCAAGCTGATTTTTCACACAGAAATCAGTACCTCTACTACAGCAGTGTCATTTTCATTTTATTAGGACAGCAAGCATGTCTTTAGGCTTGAGGGTCGAGGATAGGTTGGATGGGCATAGCAACTACATTGTATGGAAGGAAAGAATGGATAGCATCTTTGAGGAGGCAGAAGTCTGGAGTATAATGGTGCATACCCAATAGCGCCCTGTGAATGTGCCTACTGATGTTGTTCAGTTGGCAGACTTTAATAAAAAGAATAACAAGGGAAAGAGACTGATTCTGGATGGCATTAAATACCATGTCGTTCCTCATGTGAGAGGAAAGAGATTTTCTCATGAGATGTGGACAGCCTTGACCAATATCTACCAGAGTACAAATGAGAACAGGAAAATGGTCCTAAGGGAGAATTGCAGTGAATGGCCTTCCCAGTTCATGGCTGAACTTTGTTGATGGATTTTGTGCACGTGAGACACTTCCCACCTAGGAAAGGTTCTGGGATGATTGCATACAGACTGAAATCAGAAAGAGCTAGCTTGGGGCAGCCAAACCTATTGAGCAAGATGAGAATGTAGCACTATTAGCAAGAGGCAACAAAGGTAAGGGAAAGAAACAAGCTTCCACAAGTGTTGGTGGGGGCAAAGGCAAAGGTACAGGTAAACAGGGAAACATGCAGAAGGACTATTCCAAGGTGAAGTGTTGGAATTGTCAAAAGATGGGACACTATGCAGTTGTGTGTCCAGAGAAGAAGAAGAAGAGTAAGAACCAGAACATGGCAGCATCAGCGGAGATAGAGGACTTTATGGATAGCTTTGACTGGGAGTTTGGGTTCATTTCTTGTGAGTCCACTAGTGCAGGATCACCTGCCACAGAGGTTGAGAGGGAGTGTGCATTTCCCTCCACTAGCGGAGCATCTTCAGGTATCTGGTATGTTGACAGTGGGGCTTCACGTCATATGACAGGGGTCTGTAACTACTTCTCAGAGCTTTCAGAGAGTGGCACTGATATAGAGGTAGTACTCGGAGATGACAGCGTTTTTAGAGCGGTCAGTGTGGGGAAATTTACATTTGATAGGGAACCCAAACCTCCCTTGAAAGTGTCAGATGTTCTATATATGCTAGGGATGATGAAGAACCTCATATCCGTCTCAGCATTGGAGGACACAGGATATGAGATATTTTTCAGTAGAGGACAGGTGCTTATATATCCTAGGGGCGCTCTAGCTAAGTCAGCTACAGTGATTGGTGTACGCCATGCAAAGGTGTACAAGTTTGCATTTCAGCCCCTTTTGGCATTGATCGGTAGTACCGGCAGTAGAGTTAGCAGTTCAGAGTTGTGTGAGATTTGGCACCGTAGGATGGGGCACATGTATCATGGGGCCTTAAGGACATTACAGGAGATCACTACAGGTGTGCCAGATTTCAGTACTCATCACATTGATACATGCAGAGGATGTGCTATGGGAAAGTTTTCCAAATCCCCTTTTCCCAACAGTGACAGTATATCGACTGGGATTCTTGATTTGATTCATACCGATGTGAGCGGTCATATGTCTCATGTTTCCTTGAGTGGATATGAGTATTATGTTTTATTCATTAATGATCACTCCAGGAATACTTGGATTTATTTCTTGAAGACCAAGAGTGAGGTCTTCAAGCGGTTTCAAGAGTTCAGAGCTCTTGTGAAGAATCAGACAGGTCGGAAGATCAAGCCCCTAAGTTCGAACAATGGAGGGGAGTACACCCTTGGTGAGTTTTTTTATTATTGTGTGGAGGTAAGCATTAAGAGGGAGTTCACAGTTCCTTACAACCCCCAGCAGAACAGGATTGCGGAGAGGAAGAACAAATCCATCAGAGGGGTTGCCAAAGCCATGCTACATGATCAGGGGTTACCATTTTTTTTGTGGGCAGAGGCTTGCAACACTGATGTATATTTGCAGAACATGAGTCTGCATCGTGCCTTGGGGCATGTGACTCTAGAGGAAGCTTTTTTCTAGGAAAAATCCTAATTTTGGTCACTTTTGTATCTTTGGGTGTATTGCAAACTCCTATGTACCCAAGGAGAAGAGGACCAAGCTAGAGCCCACCGCAGAGAAGGGTATATTTGAGGGATAAAGTGAGACCTCAAAAGCCTTTCGGATTTATATTCATGCACAGAGGAGAGTTTTTTTCAGGCAGGATGTGAAGTTCGAGGAGGACAGGGCTTTTAGGAGGTCACGGAAGTTAGAGTATCTAGATCGGCCAGACCCTCAAGAGCATCTGAGTCAGGCATAGGGATCCAGTGGGTAGGGATCAGGAGGTACATTGATTACGGTGTCAGGCCCATCAGTGAGCAGTGGCTCGCAAAGTCAGAGGGGTGGTGCTTCGGGCAGCATGCAAAGCAGTCCGCAGAGTAGTTCACTAGGTAGTCCACTAATGGGAAGTTCACATGGTATTTCAACATCTACCGCTTCAGATTTAGGCAGGAGGACAACAGACAGACAGTCAGGTTTTCAGGCTCCTAATGATGAGGATGAGTTTCATTCTCCAGTGGGAGAAGTGTGCTCAAGGAAGAGGAAGCCCAAGTGCCTTTAGGGTACCTTGAGAGAGGCCACATCTGTTGCTGGGCCGAAGAGGCCGATTAGAGAGAGCAGACCACCTGAGAGGTTTTGTACCTATATGGTAATGGTTGCCAACATCGTTGACTCTGAGCCTTCTAGCTATGAGGAGGCATCTAGCCAGCAGGTCTGGAGAGAGGCCATGCAGGAGGAGTATTCTTCTATCATGAAGAATGATGTTTGGGAGGTGGTGTCAAGGCCTAAGGGAAAATCCGCGGTTACTTCCAGATGGCTTTACAAGGTAAAGCATGTTGCATATGGCAGCATTGAGAAATTCAAGGCAAGGTTTGTGGCTAGAGGGTTCTCCCAGGTAGAGGGAGTAGATTATGAGGAGACCTTCACTCCCATGGCTCGATATACTTCAATTCACTTCATCATATGGATAGCAACAGAGATGGGTTGGAAAATCCACAAGATGGATGTAAAGACCACATTTCTCAATGGCTTCATATAAGAGGAGATGTACATTGAGCAGCCACAGGGCTTTGAGGTGCATGGGAAGGAGTCCCATGTGTGCAGACTGAAGAAGGCCCTTTATGGCTTGAAGCAAGCTCCTAGAGCTTGGTACTCCAGGATAGATACATACTTGCAAGAGATGGGTTTCACAAAGAGTGATGCAAATCCAAAACTATACTTTATTGTGATAGGTGAGGAGCCTCTCATTCTGGTGTTGTATGTGGATGAATTGGTCATTACGGGTGCAGAGAGACTTATAGAGAGTTGCAAGAGAGACCTTGCATCGGAGTTTGAGATGAATTACATTGGCTTGATGCATTAATTTTTGGGTTTGGAGGTGTGGCAAGAGGAGGGGAATTTCTTCCTGGGACAGGGGAAGTATATTGTGGACATCCTTGGCAGATTCCACATGGAGGATTGTAGACCCATGTCGACACCAATGATCACTAACTGGAAGAAGCTTCATGCTTCAAATTTCGAGTTGGTGGATCCCACATTGTATAGACAACTGATTGGTTCCTTGATGTATTTGGTCAACACTAGACCAGATATATGTTTTGCAGTCAACACGATAAGCCAGTTCATGTGTGAGCCCAGGAGGGTGCACTGGGTTGCTGCAAAACAAATTTTTCGGTACTTGCAGGGGACAGTGGATTATGGTCTGGATTATACGCAGGGAGATGGAGTGAGATTTGCAGGTTACACTGATTCTTATTAGGCAGGTTGTGCTTTTGGTAGGAAGAGCACTTCAGGGTGTTGTTTTGGGTTGGGTTCGGCAGTGGTGTCGTGGTTCAGCCGAAAGCAGCAATCAGTAGCATTTATTTTTGTGGAAGCAGAGTACATGGCAGCTATTCTAGCTATTTGTGACGCCATTTGGCTTTGCAAGATGTTGTTTGGCTTATTTGGTCAACCGTTGAGACCTTCAGTGATATACTGTGATAATCAAAGTTACATTAAACTCACAGAGAATCTAGTATTTCATGACAGGTCAAAGCATATCGGCATCAGATATCATTTCATCAGAGACTATGTTTAGAAGGGAGCTGTGAAGCTTGAGTGTATTTCCATTGATGAGTAGGTTGCAGATATTCTCACCAAAGCCTTACCATGGAGCAAGCATGTCTACTTCAGAGACAAGATGGGTGTGGTGAGGAACACCTTCCTCGGTAAGAGGGAGTGTTGAAATTTGGTTACCGGAGGACAGGTGGTTCCCTAAGGCTTTGATCTTTGGCCTAGGGAAAAGTGTCCAAAATAATTTCATTTTTCTCCTAAAGTGACTTTATAAATTTATAAAGTCAAATCTAATTTAAAAGTGACTTTAAGTGATAAATTTACTAAGTTTAATTTTAAAGTGACTTTAATAAATTCAATGTGAAATTAGAAAGTGAAAAGTGACTTTGGAAATAAATGACTAAGAGGGTCTTTATTAAAGTGGGGTGAATTAAAAAAATAGAAAGTGAGATTTAAATGAGCATTTAATCGTAGCCCTAACTCTAAAGCTATCTCAGTCATTGGATTTAAGGACTCCCCAAAAGTCACTTAGGGTTAGGTTAAAGGATGAAAATGAGAGAAAATATCATTTAGTATTTCATGAGAAAATTGAGAGAAGGAGGAGAAGAGAGCTGGAGAAATTTCTGGTTTTGAGAAAGAGAAGGAAAGGAGCAGTTCAGCAAATTCATACAGAAAGGAGAGGCTGCACGCATTTCAAGGCAGAAGTCCGTACAGCAATAAATCAGCACAGTTTTCGAGGCATATTTTCGTACAGCAGCAGTGGGCACATTTTTCGAGGTCCATACAGCAACAAGGAGGCACAGATTTCGAGGAGGAGAAACAACAGTGTGCAGCAGGCATTCCGAGGCTGAATTGGCACAGTTTTCGAGGTTGAAAGAAGTTGTTGTAATTTTTGTACATTCCATACAACAGTACGAAATTTCAGGCATGGTTTTCGAGGAGGACGTACAGCATTAAATTTTGTTATCTCTAGTTGTAAAATTTTTGTTATTACTATTTTGCTGATTTGGCACATTTTCCGATGCAGAGGCAAGCACAGAAAATGAGAAAAGTCTGTACATTTTTTTCTGGAATTTTTCCTGTGTATTTCCTTTCTCTATAAAATCATTTTCCAGAAATAAAGAAGAGCTTTCGAACTGGTTTTCCCCAAGATTTTTAGGGGATTTTTTCAGGGTCATATTGACCAAAAATCAGCGTGTCAAATTTCTATGTGGCTGATTTATTTTTCTGAGTTTTATTTATGCATTTCAGCACTGTGAAATTTCCAGAATTTGTGTGTTTCAGAAAATATTTATTTTTCCATCTTTTTGAATGTATGACTATGGGAATTGGCATTTAACTTTATGGGAGAAATAAGGAGAAACTGAAAACCGGGGTTGGAAATGAAATTTCTACATATAGATGAATAGACTAAGTAGAGAATAAAAGAGTTCATTAGCTTAATATGAACTCTTGGAAGTGATAAGGGTACAAGCAGGTATTTTTTTATGCTTTCAAAAGAAAATAATGTCAAGGGTTTTCCAGTCCAAGTGCACCCAAAGGAAGAAAAAATGTTGGACAAGGTATGATGGGTAGGTAGAAATGAGGTTGAAGCAAACATGTCTTTTCATATTTTGAGATCATAGCTTCAAGAGAACATCATCAAATGAAGGAAATAGATTTGCAAAGTGCAAGTAAGGCACTAGTCTTCAAAACTCAGAGATCTAAACTCTGAGGTCTTGGACACCTTCTGAAAGGAGCTGCCCTCCCCAAGTGGAGCCATTGTTAGTCATCAATAATTTTTGCTATCTGTAAATGACTATAGATGGGTTCTAGATTCCTAAAAACAAAATTCCCTGAATATTGTGAGTTTTAGAAATCTCACTGCCTTCATTATCCTTATAGGAAATTTTCACTATTTTATCAACCTTTCCATTTAATGGTCACCCTACCACTCCTAAAGGACTCCTTATGGGCTTATGTCAGTCATCTCTATCCTCTTTTCCTACCTATAATCTCATCACTCTGTTTTTCCCTTGCTCATAACTCCACTTTGCATCTAGGGTTACCTATAAGCCTTTCCTTCCCATGTTCACCAGGTTCCTCAAGCCTTGATGGTCTCAAAACTATCTCTGTAGGCTCTTTAGATAAATCAAGTACATTGGATTTTGGATCTTCAATACACCACTTTGTCCATACTCTGTTTTTACACTTGAAGGCTCCAAGCTAATTTTCAGTCAAGGACCAGGTCAAAGGACCCTTCCACTAGGTCATTAGGGTTTAACAGGTTGTAGGGTCATCATTGGTGTTTTAAGCACTGCTTTTCCTGTGCTAGAAGCTGGCTCAAATGTAATAGAAGATCAGCACACGGTTTTCCAAGAAATATCATAAAATCTCCTAAGAGGAACACTTTATCAAGTTCAAGTTCTGCAAAAGGTAAATGTGAATTTTGACACTTCTGCAAGAGTATTAAAATTACTATCAACAGAGAGTTGGTAAGGTAAGAGGTTTGTTCCTCAATAAATGCTTTCATAACAAGGATAGGGGAAGCAGTTTGGTTTCAAGGAGAATAAGGATGTTTGAGCTTGAAGGTCCAGCAATGTGCCAAACAGTGACAAATTGCACAAAGGACCTGAAGGAGGCACACCAAACCAAACATGAAATAAGTTTATCAGAAACTATTGATGAAAAAAGGAAAAAGGTGAGTTGAACTGGACAGAAATGAATGAACTTGAAAGGACTATAGAGAACTTAGAAGACAACATTGATAATTGTTTTCAAGCATTCCACACACCTAGGGTTTTGGGAAGATGATCAAAAGAGGTAAACTCCATGATGCCAGCAAAGAAAGGATTGTGAAAATACTACCTTTGTAGAAGCATCCAAAGTTTTCCAAGGTAAAATGTCTCACTGCTTCAAAGAACAAGGATGTGAAGAGTATCAGTGAGAAAGGAAAAGTCAAAAGTTTTCAATCACTTAGAAAAAAAAGGATGAGTTGAATTTAGGTTGGAGATACTAGGGTGTGGAAGAATCCTAAAAATTTTCCAAGCTCAACTTGTCATGCCTCAAGATCAGTGAGAGGGAAAATCAATGTGTTCAGGCCACCTACACTCAGTGGTCAAAAGATGAAAAACATGGTATTGAGCTCCAATGTGAAAACCGAAGGTGATTATAAGGTTGCTGCTATGTAAATGAATACATCAAGCTTCAGGAATGAAAGGAAATCCCACTTCAATGTTGTATGGCACCTGCAAATCATAAGTGGCCAAAGAAGGTAAAAAGGCATTATTTTGAATTCCACAGTGCATGTCAAAGGAGATTTTTGAAGGTATTAATGTGTGAAATCCCCCAGAGATGTTTAAATGAGCTTATTATGCTTCAAGGGGAAACAAGAGGGTCAAAATTCATCATCTCAATAACCTGCAGAGCAAACAGTGCAAAATGGTTAGTATGAAAGGGTGAAAAGGATAAGTCCAGTATTGTGAAGTAAAACACAGGAAACTTTGAAGACACTACTATGTGCAGCCCTCCAAAGAAAATATCAAATGAGAATATTATGCCTCAATAAACAAAAAGAAGATTCAACTTCATGATCTAAGTCACCTGCAAGCAAAAGGGTTAGAGATTTAGGGACCATGAATATCAATGGAAAGTGACAAAGGCTAAAAAACATTAGAAAGAGGTCTTGTAAGGATAAATTTAAACCCTTACGCCTACAAAAGGTCTTCTCAACCCTTCAAACAACTCATTCTTCACTTGAAAATTCATCAAAAGCATCCACGAGAGAAAAATGTGAGTTTTCGGGTCAAATTCAGGCAAGTTTACCCAGCGTTGCGCGTTCTGGGCGACAATGCGCGCCTGGAATCGGGCATTGCGCCCCTGGCAGTCTCCCTCGTGCAAATTTGTTTGGCGCTCCGCGCCTAGAGGTAGACACTATGCATTTGCCCATTTTCGCCCAACCGACCCAACAAGACTGTTGGTGCTGCGCTCCTGGAAAAACTCACTGCGTGTTTGTCCGACCCGACAACTCGTTCACCTATGCGCTGCGCGTTTGGCCAGCAGGGCCTCCTACACCCTGCAAGCACTCAAAACACTTCAAAACCCCTCTAGGTCTCTTCCAGGTGTCCTCATAAGAATTTTGAAAGGTAAGTGGATGTCATAAACCCATCCTCAAAGAATTTTTATGGTTTCAAATTAAAATGAAATGGAAACATAAGGAAAAAACCTAAGTTTCATGCTTGAAACCATTGTTTAAGCCTTATTCACCTGCATGCAAAAGAGAGTCAGTAACACACATAGGGTTGCCTTGTTGATATATTTCTCATTCATCTAAGGTTGTGCCTTCACCCACTCCATTCACTCTTAAAACCAATCCTCTTCATCACAAAAATATTGACAAATTCATTGCCTTCCTTCATATCCATTTTCCATCAGTGCAAGTTGTTGTCAAAGCATAATTGTAACCAGCAGCTGAGGTTGTCCTTGAGTTTTTCCTCTCACTCATAGTCCTATTCCCTTATCCTCACTCACCCATCCATATCATCCACTTGCAAATACTGCCATCCTCCATCCCTTCATCTCATTTTTATTGTGCAGTCCTAGGGTTTTGTTCAAAGGCAGAATTGTTAAAATGTTAAGAGAAAGGGACAGTGTTAGAGAAGGAGAAGGCCAAGTGCGAAGGAGACATCAACATAAAGGTGGGAGGATCAACAAGTTTGAACCACTAAACACAATGGAGCTAAATGCATCTCCCCTAACTGTCTCATGCTTCCAAAATCTAGGTTGCTATCAATTTTGTGAGAAGGTACAACAGGTGCAAAATCACCCTGAGCTGACAAGGCTTTCAATCATTAACTTGCATGAGAAACAAGTTAACCTTACAGGGGTAAACTTTGAGCTGTCATCAAATGCTATTGCTAATGCCACATGCATACCTAGTGTAGGGGAGAAATGGTTCAAGCAGGCCAATCTTGACATGAGGTGCTATGAACTCTTCCTAAAGCCCAGATACAAAGACAACCGCAAATCCATCTTTCCTTTCTCACATTTTCTAGAGAGATATGATCCTTTTACGAGAATTATCATGAAATATTTTACATGTGAGGGAAGGTACTCTAGGATTTACTCCTATCACATTAGGCTTCTCATGCACTTTACTAGGGTTAGGATGTTGCATCTACCCTACTACCTCTACAGGAGTATTGACAAAATGTCTTATATTGTACAAAAGAGAGACCATCCAGGGAAAATGCAGAGCCTCTTCCACCACTCCCTTATCAAAATGGTTGTGATGCATTAATTGCAATAGAAGGGAATTCCTTGGGAGTTTTTCATTTCCCATGAGGTGTTCACCAACCCACAACCCCATCCTCGGAAAAATCTGCCTTCGTCATCTCATCCTCCTATCCTTTCTCCTCCATCATCTCCTGTTGATCATGTTTCACCATCTACACATTTTCCTTCACCTCAGGACAATCCTCCTTCCTCACCCTCTCACAATGAATCAGACAAAGAGGGAACTGACAATGAGAAATCAAGTGACAATGAAGGAGAGGGTAATGATAAAGCAAGCAGTGAAGTGGAAGGAAATGAAGAGGCAGAGGTCAATAATGAGGCAGAAAGCATGGAAATTGAAGGCACTGATGAGGTTGGAAATGAAGAGGAAAATGGTGGGGAGTCAAACAAAGAAAAATCAGTCATTGAAGAAGATGAAGAGGCGGAAGGCAATGAGGATGCAAATGAAGAAAGTGGAAAAGATGAAAATGAGGCAGATGATGATGATGATGATAGCAGTGGCACCAAGAGCCAAAATTTCAGTGAGGCTAATGACAGTGACAATATTGGCAATAGTAAAACAGAGAGCATTAAGGTAGAAGAAAACGGTGAACAAGTCAGTGAAACAAAGAGCCATGGTGACAGTCAAGGCAGTGAGACAAATGGTGATGAAACACAAATCAATAGATCAGATAAGGGGAATGAGGAAGAGAGCATTAATCATGATGGCCATGATATCAGTGGAGATGATAATAATGATGATGATGATGTTGACATTGATAATGACAACAAGAATATCAGTGATAAGGCAAAGTGCATGGAGACATATGAGAGAAGCCATGAGAGCAGCCATGAAATCCATAAGGACAGTGAGGATATCAATGATGATGATAGTCATGATGGCAGCAATGGTGAAGGCACTGAAATGATCAAAGTTGTACCTTTTTCTTTTACCTACCAAAGAGGAAATAGGCATGTGTTTGATGCCTCTAAAAGGCAAGGGGCCATGCCTTATACTTCAACTAAGCATCTCAACAAAGGAAAATAAAAAGTCATTGATGAAGGAAAAGAACACAAACATGAGATTGAACAAGAATTTTAACTCATTCATGTTGATAGTCAGGATGAAAATGAGCAGAAAATCACAAGCATCTTGCTCCAAAGCAAGGATGCTCAAATCAAAGACCTGCAAGCTAATATAGCTAGGGATAGGAATGTCATTCATTATTATGAGATTGAAAACAAGCAGCTAGAGGAAAAAAAGGCCATTTATGAGGCTAAGGCAATCAGAGCCCGGAAAGAGGCTGAAAAGACGAAGGTTATTCTTGATGAAGTCTTGGGTGTTTTTTATGAAATTGAAGATGAAGAAGGGTAGTTGTCTAGAAGAAGGCCAAGGACAATTGGCTTTATGAAGGCCTTGGCCAAGGAGAAGGAGTAAGAAACAGCATTGGCAAAGCAAATCACTCCAAGTGAGATTCTTGCCAAGGAGATAGAGTATGATCTATAACCTTGGTTAGAGAGGGCTAAAATACACTTGGAGGATCAGCTAGAGAAGACACAAAGAGACCTTGGCCTTCAGAAGAAGATGGCCAAGCACTATGCCTTGAGAAATCAAATTGCAAAGGCCAAGATCAAAAGAGCCCTTGCTCAAATTCAAGCTCTAAAGGAGGCAAAGGGAAATAAAAACCTTGAAATCCTTGTTGATGCTTCCCTATAGGCATCCCAAACATCATAAGCAAGGCAAATTCAAAATTTTGGCAACTTTTGACAATTTTGGTTTTTCATTGTTTTTGAGGGCCAAGGGCACTCCGCTATTTTTTGGGGAACTTTCTTGAAGATTGGTTTACATTTTTGGATTCATATTTACAATTACATAACACACACCAAATTTCAGATCATTTGGAGCATTTTTGGTCCCCCAAAAGGGTGAAAAACATGCAAAAATTCACCATTCTGCCCTATTTTCAAAGATGGCGTTGCACGCTTAGCAGTCTTGGGAGATTTAGTTTTTGAACAAGTAAATGAATTCCAATCAGAAAACCAAGGGAATTTTTTGAAATTATACTTGACAATATTTCCAATGAGCTATCACAGAGCTCATTTCAACATCGGGAAGGCTTTCAAAACTCAGCTGCAAGGTGACCTATTTTTCCGGTGCAAGCGCTGCACCCTTGGACCTTTGTACTGCGCCCTTGCCAAAAAGTCAAAAAAAGACACAAATTTATGGAAAATATATATTTTGAGGTTTTTTGGGCAAATCACTCCAAATTTAGGTGTTAGAATTTATTTTTCATTTATTGCATTAGATATTTTGTGCCTTGGGCCTTGCATGGTCTCTTTACACATAAATGACATTTATGAGTGATTGGTAGTTGCTAAAACCCTAGTTAGGGTTTGACCCTCCAATGCAAGTTAAATAGAGCATGGAGGCCTCATTGTAATTTTTGGATGATTATTGAGAGTAATACATAGACTTTGAGATTAAAGAGAAATTGGCTCTGGTTTTTGTGGATGGCTTGACTTACTTGACAATGGAGAAGGCTTAGTTGCAGGATTCATGAGCATAGTTAATGGTGATGTGTTCCATATTTATTTCTTGTTTTCTTATTTTATCGTTTTTTTCCATCTTTCTATTGCAGTAGGACAAAAGTCTTAGGCTAAGAAATGTTGTTCAGAGGCACCTTAGTTATGTTTGTTCTCTACTGCTTCTATGTTTTCCTCTGCTAGGTTAGTTTAGAGAATTCTTAGTTGCTCTCTAAACCCAATTATGCATGTTGTCTTAAGAATGATTCAATGAAGCAAATGTCAAAGTATTTTTATAGTTAGCCCTGCTCTTTTCCATCACTTAAACATTGTTTTTAAGGTCTTTTACTTCGAAGTATTGATGATTAGGTTTAGCTAAATATTTTTATGATTTTCCATGCCCTTTTGTTTATCCTAAATAGTTTCTTTGGAGGTATTTATAGCTTGATTAATGAAGTTAGGAGTTCCCTCTTCTTTGATCTCTGCTATTTGTTTATCTTAAATGTTTTCTTATCTTGAAGGTGAAATCACTAGAAGATTTACAAGTTTCTTGCCTTCTATGGTTCACCGGATTGTTGTCTTCATGCTTGCTTGCTAGGGTTTAGTCAAAGAAGTTATTAGTATGCCCTGTCTTTGATTATTTCTTCATGTTTAGTAATCTTAAAGGCCATTCTTGTTAAGGTATTTTTTGAATGATTCTTAACTGCCCTTTTGCACCTACTATGTTCACATCTTGATGTTCGTTTCATTCACATAAGCTTTTAGATCCATTTGACCATGTTAGACTTTCCCTATGATACACCCTTGACCTATTGTTAAACTTTTCAAGACCTTTTTTAGACTCCATAGCCCAATGGCTTAAAACTCTCTTACTCTACCTATTTATCCTTGACAACTTATCCAACCAAACAAACAAACAAACCCTAAACCTAATAACTAGCCTAAAATCAAAACCCTAAAATCAATCAAGTTCACATCCTTTACACAAACATAGAGAGAGCCCTCTCTAAGTCCAGGAAGGCTAGGTCCTAGGACTCCAAAGACTGGTTTGATGTTACCCTTGTTCATTTGTTCTTGCCAATCTAACAAATTACAGGGACCTAACAATCTCTATGAATCATATTATGCATTGATGGACCTCAATGTTGTAGAAATAATGTTGCAATTCCCAAGAGTCTCAACTTTAATTATCAATCTAAGGTTCATACAAACTTAAGAGGTTTTAGCACTATATGTGCAGAAGCCACTATCATTTCATTTTCTAATCCTGATGCAGGTGAGAGATGTTGTATTGTAGGTTATAAGAACAAAAATCCAGTCAAGTTTCCAAGTTAAATATGCTACATGAAAGTGAAATTGTATAAATAACTTGCAAAAATGAAATGGCACGCACCTATGTTGATTGCAGGAAATGAAAAACACACCTTTCTTGGAAATAAAAGACAGGGAAATTAAACTTGAAATTTGTGTTGCAGAATCTAAAAAAGCACTTAGAAAGCATATTGTAAAGGAATATAAAGGAAAATTCTTGAGATATATACTCTTCCAAACTCCATCCTCAACATCCAAGACATGTTCTTATATTATAAGGAAACTAAATAAAGAGTTGATTGCTAGACAACAATAAATTATCTAGCAATAGGATTTTCTTACTACTATAGGATTCCCTATTTTATTACAACAAAAATGAGCAAGCTATAAAAACCATTGAAATGCAAATATAATATTAGAAAATGGGTAAGATTGATGGGAAATGGTATTATTCAAATAGTAAAATGTTAAAATTGGACAACTAGTTCCAAACTCTGGGTTGTGCTGCTCAGATGACGATCCCAATATTTTTATTGGATTCCTCTTTCGGAGAGGTGTAAGATTGATCTAAACATCATCTCGATCGAATGAGCAGAACATGTACTTTGAATTTATTCCACTTATGTGCTAGGTCGGCCTGGAATAAAATATAGACTTAAATGTCTTAAAGGACGTGTCACACACCCCCAAAGATTCCTATATATTGGAGAGACTTAGAGTTCATTTGACACATATTGTTGTGGACGAATTCTCTCTTTCTGGATTGCGTTGGAGCTGTGATATATATGGACTGTCCTTTGTTTGGGTTTTTCTAGGTTATATGTGTGACACGCTTGGCTGAATGACCTATTAGAGACTTTGCTGGTTGAAGCACCTTGCTGATCGTCGTAACGCCACCATTTCCTATCTCTGTTTTGGCTTGTTTTCTATCTATCTGTTAGTATGTTCTATCTTCTTCAGTATTCTGCCCTAATCTAAAATGGCATAGAACACATGCAGAAATTAACATGGTATCGGAGCTCCCATAATTCCCATCTATATCCATTTGTTCATACATTCATTCAAGACCTCTTCCTCACTGCAACGCTTTCGAGATCAGAGCTCTACGCTGATCTATAGTGTTAACGGTGCCTTTACCCTGCATAATAAAGACCATTTAGCGAGATTTGACCTCAGGACATCACTTTGGTTGAGGTTTCAGCTACCGGGCTCTTGCATTTCAATGGCGGAGGTGCTGGACATGCCCCCGAAAACCCTAGATCGGCGCAGGGACCGCCCATCTGACCGCAAGGAAAAGGAAAAGCCATCGGAAGAACGCAGTAAGCGGGACAGGGATTCGAGAGAACGAAGGGACGAGAGAGACGACCGGCCACCTCGCAGAGGAGGAGACTATCACGAAAGAACACGGTCACCTGCAATAGGCAGCGTGGGTGGAGGTCCCTCGAGGGATTACAAGCATCGCCATAGCCACAGCCCGCCTCCATACGTTCCACGTGACTGTCGCCACTCTCCGCCTTCAAGGCGTTCTCCTCCTTACAAAAGGTCCCGCAGAGATGATGTCTATGACAGTCACCGCGGCGGCCTTAGGGCAGGATTTAATCCTGACGATAGAAGGGATCGGTGATCCTTCCATGGCACCAATCATTAGGTATGAAACCAAAATTACATGTTTGGGCCATGGGTGGAACAAGGGAAACTTCAGAGCATGTGAATTGTTGTAAGGATGATATGGATCATCCCTTCTTATTTTCCTTGTGTGGCTTTAGAGCTAGTACATGACACAAACTCTGCATATTTATATTCGAGGGGATATGTCTGCAACTAGTACAAGGAGATGCATACGGTCAAGTAATAGATCAGACTATGAATCTATTTATCTCTAAATATGTCAATCAAAAAAATGATAGCGAATTAGGGGCACCGTCATTGGATATTGTAGTGGATGGCCATGAAGAGGAAGAAAATAAATTTCCAAAGCAATTACACACAGCTGTTACATTAGACCTATGTACAACCCTATACTTGAAGGAGGACTCGGAACATAGGACAGTCACCTGAGAACCATGAATCCCAGACTTGTAGCTCGGTTTATTTAACTATTGTAGCTCAAGAAGAGTTGAATTCTGGATGGGGAGCCGCATCACAAATGGATACCTTGAGATTGGCGTCATTTGTTTTTCCACCGAGCAGTTTCGTTGTGCCTGCTACATGGTCCCTTCTGCTACTAAGGCCTTTGTACAGGTTTATATTACGAGCTTTCAGTTATTGGCTAGTAGGCCTCTTTCAATTCCGTATCAGATCTGTTCATGAAGGCAGCATTGAAGGGATGTTACTTTGAACAGGAATCACTGTATCTTGAGCTGGATTGGGATCACTATGATACCCTATTTAAAATCAGAAATATGCAAACTGTTGAGCAACAAGGCCAAGTATCAATGGATGGTTTGAGATAAAGAAAAGCCTGTTTCAATGGAGCTGTTAGGTGAAAATCAGATCTGTGGACGTAAAACATGTCAGCGTGGAAATGTTTGGGGCTGAAATGTGCCCAGTCTTCATTATAACATTTTTTATTTTTTTACCACAGATCCCTGAAACCTCACAAAAGTTTGCCGTAGAGAATTAAGAAAGACTGTTTAAAATCTGTTTACATGAGCCAAGTCCCTTGGACAAGAGGCCGAGCATTTTAGGAGGAATTTTGGGTTTATTTCCCTTTCTATTGTAGGTCTGAAGCTGAGCGCTGGCATCATGGATGTTTTTGATGTAAGACTATGGCATGGGACCCCTCTTCTAGGTAAGCCGCATTCCATGGCTACCTATCTCAGGCAGACCGCAAGCATTGACTTGCTAATCAGAGGACTGTGACAGTTGTTATCTGCTCAGGTAGAATGAAGACTTGTTTTGATAAGGGCAGAGTTTGTTCGAGGGCTGAAATTTAAACAAAACAAAAAAAACAGTCGCAGCAAAAGGAAGCATAATGGGTCAGATTTGAGGACTGTGATGGTTGAGGAAGCTACAGCAGAATATCAGGACTTCTAACAAGCTGAGGCGTGTTGATATTTTCTCCCTGTTGGACAGTGACATAAGATAGACACCTATGTAGCAGTCAGCATGAGACATTAGCAGTCTCGCTGGAGCATAATGGTAAAATGTTTTTCGGCAGCTTTCAGACACATTATTGGAATCTTGAACCATGATCAGCAAAGCCTGTTGGATGGCTTTGACTGTGGAAGATTAAGTCCCCCTTTCCAAGTTATTGTCTGGGATGCCCTCATTTGACATAAATGTCTTCTCTCACAAGAGAAGCTGGCATTAAGAGGGAGAATTCAACTCTATATGCTCCTGAACAGATACCTTTGTTGAACGAAAGAAAATCCTCATGGCTCAGGGACATATGGCTTCAGAGGGGGAAATTCCGAAGGAAAACCAAGAAGCCATATAAATAACAGGGTATCTAGCAGCCATGAGTACTATTATACAATCTAACCTTGGATCCTTTGAGGAAGTCGTAAAGCATCAATTCTGAAAGGATGTTATGCATAAAGAGTATGAGTCCATTATGAAGAATGATGTCTGGGATGTGGTTCCAAGACCATAGGACAAAGCAGTTGTCACCTTGAAATGGCTCTACAAGATCAAGCATGGATCTGATGGAAGTGCTGAAAAGTTCAAGGCAAGATTCGCTGCCTATGAGGAAGGTATAGACTATGATGACATATTTGCACCTGTGGCCCGATATACCACCATTCGATCTATTATAGCCCTTGCTGCTACGCAAGGATGGAGTCTTCATTAGATGATGTGAAGAGCGCATTTTCTGCATGGTGTGATAAAAGAAGAGATATATGTGGAGCAACCTCTGGGGATTGGAAGTCCAGGATCGGGATACCCATGTCTGCAGGTTGAAGAAAGCCCTCTATGGGCTTAAACAAGCACCCTGACCTTGGTACGAGAGGATAGATAGCCACCTGATGAAGCTGGGCTTCACTCGTAGTATTGCTGATCTGAACCTTCACTGCAAGGTTAATAGAAAGAAGCCTCTCACTCTGGTGCTATATGTGGATGACCTCTTCCTGACAGGTGCTGACCCTCTCATTCATCAGTGCAAGAGGGAGCTCGCTGCTGAGTTCGAGATGAAGGACCTAGGACGAATGTCTAGGCCTGAAGGTCTAGCAGAGACCTGGCGAGATTTTCCTTTGTCAAGGAAAATACATTATGAAGTTTCTGGTATGATAGATTGTAAGTCCATGGAACTCGACTTTAAGAAGTTGAGTAGCAGCGTTGCTGGGCCCGTCCTACTGAGTATCGTCAACTCATAGGGACCTTGATGTTCTTAGTGAACACCTGTTCGGACGTATGTTGTGCAGTGAACACTTTGAGTCAACACATGGTTGATCATAACATTCACTGGGTTGGTACCAAGAAACTCTTGAGATATCTCTGAGGCACGATAGACCATGGGCTGAGATACACTGCCGGGAGTATGACACTCCATGGATATACCGTGGAATTGGTGGGTGTAATTGAGGAGCAAAACACCGCTCTGAATCTTCAATTCACATATCCATGATCACTTGGGCGAGGTCTCGTCGTGTATATACCATTTTAGCCACAATAGTTAGTATGGCACCGTTGTGAAGTGTGAAGTCACTTGGTTGCGAAAGCTCTTCTGTGAGCTATTTGAGCATGTGCTAGATGCCACTGTTATCCTTTGTGATAACCAGAGGGGGATTCATTTGTCATAGAATCCCAAGTTCCACAATTGATCCAAACATTTTGATGGCTGGTACCACTTTATCTAGGATATGGTACAGCGAGGCGCCGTAAGGCTCGATCATATTGGAACTAATGAGCAGGTCACAGATATTCTCACTATTCCCTTGGGGAAGGTCATGTTCATAACCTTCCATGATAATCTTGGTATCATGGAACGATCCTATTCTGAGGGTCATGTTGGACGATGAGCTCTGGGAGCTCTGGGAGGCTTTGGGGACAGCTTCTCGGAGCTATGAGCAACCACAAGGCTAGGCTTGCCGAACCTTGTTGGTGTGCTTGGACCCCACCGTTATGATTATTGAGTTGGTTTACCTCGCATTATCTATGCCTCGTATGCATCCTACCCATTGAGTTCAGGGCTCATGGGAAGTACCTCTCATTTGGCCAATGAGATGGGAAAGGCTAGAGACTAGTAGCAAAGACTGATGGACGCATCAGAATTTTCTGTACTGTCTATCTAGAATGGCACGGTCCAACCACTTGATCTGGGATGAAGTCTTGTGAGGTCTCGGACCTCTGCCTGACTTCGGGTTAGATGAACCAACTTCGGGTTGGTTGGAGACTCTTTGTGAGTCCGATAGAGGTTTTGACCTCTGGGTTGAATCTGTCAGCCGAGAATGATGTCTTTGTGACTGACCCACTTTTGTTCTAAAATAAAGAGGCTAGCAAAGCAAGTTACGGCGGGATGACGCACGATGTTTGGATTGCACTAGTGGATGGAGTTCTCCCTAGTTGAGAGGGAGTGTTAAAATTGGACAACTAGGTCAAAACTCCAGGTTGTGCTACTCAGATGACGATCCCAACATTTTTATTGGATTCCTCTTTCGGAGAGGTGTAAAATTGATCTAAAGATCATCTCGATCGAATGAGCAGAACATGTACTTTGAATTTATTCCACTTATGTGCTAGGTCGGCCTGGAATAAAATATAGACTTAAATGTCTTAAAGGATGTGTCACACACCCCCAAAGATTCCTATATATTAGAGAGACTTAGAGTTCATTTGACACATATTGTTGTGGAGGAATTCTCTCTTTCTGGATAGCGTTGGAGCTGTGATATATATGGACTGTCCTTTGTTTGGGTTATTCTGGGTTATATGTGTGACATGCTTGGCTGAATGACCTATTGGAGACTTTGCTGGTTGAAGCATCCTGCTGATCGCCGTAACGCCACCATTTCCTATCTTTGTTTTGGCTTGTCTTCTATCGATTTGTTAGTATGTTCTATCTTCTTCAGTATTGTGCCCTAATCTAAAATGGCATAGAACACATGCAGAAATTAACATAAAAGCATTGAAAAAATAAGTCAAAGATTCATCACTATGAAAACAAGCTTTGTTCACCCTCTGTAATCATAATCTTGGCTACACAGTAAAATAGGAAATTAGAAGAATGATTTTCCATAATTAAATCCACAGTTGTCATTTTTAAATTGCATAAATTGTAACAATAGATGAAATGAAATGGAAAGAGACTTGAATATGAAATTATAAGAAATATAAGTGACTTAAGATGCTGAGAGATTGTATATATGACCTACAAAGAAACTTATCTCATAAAAATACCCACTTAACCAAGCATAAAACTATTAAACTTTGATTTCCAAAAATGATGAAAACAAAGCAAATGAAAATCATGAAAATAAAAACAATATAAATACAAGAGGGCTTTGGAGCTCATGGGTTGGACCTAGAATAAGGATGCTTGGAGTCCTTGAAGAGGAACCAAGATAAAATATGAAATGAGGAATCGCTTCCATTAAATTAAAATGTCTTACATCAAGAAATACAATGTTGTAGACTTACTCAGAAATATCCAAAGCCTAAGCTCTTTCTAATATTTTTTTTTCTACTGCCCCAAGGGCCAAATCAAATATATTATTAATACATTAGGTGGGGGAGCAGCCTTTGTGATAGTAGGGTTGCATTCCCCTCAAAAAATACTAAAAATAAGGGATCTTGCCCTATATATAACTCACAACAATAGGAGGAGGCTTCAAATGCCTTGAGCCAGTAGATTTTGAGTCTTCCTCGAGCACAGAGCAAGTCCCTAGAATCTCTTCAACGTTGGATTCTTTATAATATACTCAATATCTTTATAAATTGTACACAATATACATATTAAGGCACATAAAGCATGAAAACTAAATTGAATCTTCTAGGAAATCATTAAGCTAGGAAAATATACCTTTAAGTGAATAATGTGGGGTCAAACATTGTTTTATATGCTTTGGAGTGGATTGATGGGCCCTATATTTTACTATTTTGGACGCCCATCATGAACTCAGAGACAAAGCACATACCCATTTAGTATTATTTTCTTAGAGAACAATTTGTTGATTATATTGTCCAATTAGAATATATTTCCTTAAAAGAGAAGGTTGCAGATATATTTACCAAACCACTACCCAGAGATACTTTTGAGTACCTTAGAGAGAGATTGGGAGTGCTTTCTCTGTCATTTTATACATAAAATAAGTAGTACACAACTACACTCTACCACACCATGTAATTTCACAAGGTACATTACAAGATAAAATTTATGATACATAGCATAATCATAGGTGGAGTATATTATTAGTGGGACAAGTTATAGAGACAAATCATTTTTTGCCGCAGAGAGTTATGTTACCATCAAAAGAGGTAAAATAATGCATGAGAATAGGGGGGATAGTCACTATTCATCCCTTACCAATGATGTTAAAGGGGGGTAAATAAGTTTACATGGGGAGAAGACGAGCTAACTAGGAGATAAGGGGAGTTCTCAGCCAAAGTACATCAATGATTGGATTATGTATGGTGGTGTTTCCATCATTTCCAAAGTGAGATTGTTTAACTTTTTTTGTTATTGATTTCAAAATAAGGTTGTCAGGAGAAGCTGAAGTTGCAAACAATAGGGATAGACTTATCTCAGGTATGAACCTTTGGAGGATCCTTGGGAGAAAATGAAGTGACGAGCTCTGAAAAATCCATTGATATGGGGATCCAGTGTGGACATGGTCAATCATGCCCTTTGAAAATCCACATGAAATTACCAAGATTTATTTGAATATTTATATGATATCTAATCCATCTAGTAATTATGAAGGATTTGAAAATGGAGTGGTTTGGATCCTATCCCACTTATTTCTGATATTGGATTTAAAGATTGCGGGTTGTTTTTTTTTCACTTGATTGAAAATTTAGTTATTGAACTGACCCCTTCAAAAATCATAGGTTTAGAAGTAGGAGATATATTCATGTTTCAGTTCCTAATATAGAATTACATGAGGCAACATGAGAGAAAGGTTTTATGATCAACATGTTGCAACATATTCCTTCTTGCTTGAGTTTTAAGGGTAGATACGGGTTGCAAACAAGGCTTCATTTCTAGTTCAACGGGATAATCTGATTGTTGGTTATGCTAGTAGATTTTGGTGAGCCTTGGTATTGCACCAAGAGTGTTGAAACTCCCATAGGCTAATATAATTTACTTTATCAACCTGGGGTTCTTACAAACTTGGAGGTGACAGTGATATATACACCGCAGATGCATTCTACTCATGCCATCCTCTTCTTAGTTCTATGATGGGTTGCTAAACCTATGGTTACTACTAGGATATGAATTATGTCACACTTCTGAATGAAAACTAAGACTGGAAATAACTCATCACCATTACTCTATCAGCGAAACAAGAAACTATTCTAGATCATAAATACTTGACGCAAGCCTAAATCTTGCAATACCCAGGAACTTCAATTCTGTTCTTTTCCAAATGTATCATCATTATATACCCAAATCAGAACCTCAATAGTTGGCAAATTCAAAACTATCACTTGCGGAAGCTTATAACATGTATTCACAACTTTATCTGGTTTATAGAAACCATACTTCCAATCCATTCTCTCATTCACACAATCCCAAATTTCAATCCAATGCCACTTCAAAAATTCATTCAGAAAATTCATCAAACATATGATTTCACACCATTTTATAAAGTGCGATTTTAAACCATAACTAATTCTCTTAATCAAAGAAATCTTTCACTTCAATATTTCCCAAATAGAACCCTTTTTAATCACACCATCATGACTTTACACACTTGGTAAATGTCAATTATTCAAAATTCGATTTTAAATCATAATCATATAATTTGAAACCTATACCTGATCCACCATTTCCTCTATTCATCATTTTGTTCCACATGTAAGTCGATCAAGGCCAGGCGCTCTTCAACTCACACGAACCTTTCATCTTCTGCAGTTCCATTGTTCATGAGATTGTGTGAAAGCTCTCAGTGATAATTCTACTCCAATTCATGATTTCGCAGAAAACCCTTCTCATACAGCTCTACCATTGAGTCATCGCTCAACATCTCAGCATTTTTTTCCTTTGCAATTAATTAGTCCTTCAATTCATCTTTCTGAACAGCGTCCAACTTTTCCGCACGCAATCCTTCCACCTTCTAACTAAACGCCCTTCTTTCCATCACTCATCAGATTCGTTGTAGTTCCTTCCAACTTCAGAATGATACTTGAATGCACATCGACTCTACACATCGACTCTGCTTCAAAATCCGCACAGATTTTAACACCTGTCACACACAACTAATTATGAGAATTTAATACCTGATCAATTACCAATTGAACTCTCAGTAATCGCTGCCTGGCAATGCACTTCAATTTCTCTAGCACCGTTCAGCAATGTCTGTGCACTAACATTCGATAGCATTATATCAGTGGAAATAAATTCGCAATTCAACAGTGTTCAATGTACAATAATTCAACAATTTTCAGCGCTTCCTCTTCAATTCACAATATTTGCGGCAAAGACCTGCTCCATTTTACACAGAGCGTACTCTTCCAATCCAAACTGCAATTGTAACTCTGCAACGCACATACTGGCCGTTTTGTATTCACGCCCATCAGTTCTTCAATACTGATCCAACTGTTATGCTACCATCGCTTATATGGGTACAAATACACAGTGATTGTATCATCACTATTTCATTCACAATTTTCTCCTCAAAAAAAAAACCTGCAATTCAACCACAAAATATGCAATAGCGCCCTCTTTCAAACATTCACTAGCAATTTACCTATACAGAATACTGTCTCCTTGAAATCGGTACATTGTGATCGCTTTGTTAACTCCACAATCTCAATAAAGGCGCAGTTTAATTTACTAACTCCACGATTTCACACATTAATTAATTAACATTGAAATCGTTTGCCATTTTTATTGATACCACTGAAAGGTTATTGATTCATTATCGATTCTACAGGTTTCTGGCACTGCTTAAATTGATAACACCGCATTCACTGGATTCAACACTGAAACCACGGACCCAATATATTGAAAATTAACCATTCACACAGGATTTAATGCCTCTTACGTTCAACGATCACAGTTTTCAACTCAAAATTACCGATTACCATTTGTGTCCCACGATCCACACAATTCCATATAAAACAAACAATCATTCACACAGCATTCAATTTGATGTCTTCATAACCAATTTATATGAAACGTGTATTCAAATATCCACCACTTAATGAATCGAACCCCACAATTCTGAAACACACTGTTTTTACATTGACAAATGCAAATAAATACTTACAAACTTTCTTCGTGGCCAAATATTCAACAGTCGCGGCCCTTACAATTTGCGGAAGGCTTACAGCCTTGTTGTTCAAGCCTGCCCTCAATCTCACACTCTCTCACAATCTCAATGTTTTTTCTTTCAAAACCCCCTTCTATTTATACAATTTAAAAAAAATCATTTAATTAAATGCTCAATCCCTTCAATTCCTCAACAAACCCCTAAATCTCTCAACATCCCTAAAGGATAGATATGTATCCCTAAAATCCTTCAACTAATTAAATTCCCTCATATCCTTTTATTAATAAAAAGATATTTACAAAAATCCTCACCTTCTCCTATTTTATTCAAATTAACTAATAAAATATTTAAAATCATCACACCCCCTTTTAACATATTTACAAAATAAAAACACCCTTGATGCTCCTACATCAATACTCATCTAGCTATTTGCAAGAAAGGAAATCCACACTTAACCTTATGCAAGAAATAAAGTTAAACTAAGTGGCATTCATGATTTAAATTGTTGAACTGAACTTGCAAAAAGGGAAACTAATCTAGGCACACATGCTAAACCAAATGATTGATTTAAATCTATCTATCTCATGCTTGATTGTAATTTTTTAATAATGCATCTATCAATGACCTAACTATGCTTGTAAATAAATATGTTTTGTAGCAAAAGGAGGTTCTAAGATGACCTAAGAGAGTCTTGGAGGTTGTGCCAGGCCTATATGAGGTGAAAGAGAGGTTTTGGGCCGAAGAAGTGGTTGACTGGCACTACTACAGGATTTCTTGTAGTGCTACAGGATTTCTTGTAGTGCTACAGGATGTCCTGAAACACTACAAGAAACAGGTCGAGAGTAGTTTGAGGCCAAAAAGGGTGAGGAAATGGGTAGGAGAGGTGAAATTAAGGTGGATCTAGGTGGATGGAAGGTATCCAACCCTTTGGCATGAAGGTGGATCTAGGTGGATGGAATTTATTAAGCCCTTTGGCCAAGCTCAGAACTTCTCTCAAAGTCTATCCTTCACCTCCAAGGTGGCCCTCGGTGTTGTGGTGGAGATGTCAAAAAAAATGGCTGAAGGCAATTCAGTTGGAGGTTGGTTGATGAGGGGTGGAAACTGAAGCTAATGGTGTTGGTGGAATCCTCCTCTGCTGCTCTAGTCAAACCTGCAAGCAAACTACATGTTCATGCAATTATCATTAACAAATATATTATGAAAATGGTGGAAAATATGAGTTGAATTTAAGCAAATCTACCTATGTGCATAAAACTTAAAACTAAATTTGCATCTACAAAATTTTCATGATAAACAAAGCAACCTATCTAAATTTTCGAAGAAATCATAAATTCAAAGCAAATTTGGGTTTGTGGTGAAGATCTACCATCCTCAAACCCTAATAGCAGAGGTGAGAGAGGGAGGCTTTAACACACATTTTTAGAGTTTCTATGCTATTGCAATATGAAGAGTAAAGAAACTAATAACATCAACATGAAATGCAAGCAAACCAAGCACAATAATATGAAATGCAAGAAAACTACCTACAACACTTGAAATGGAAGCAAACTAAATACGGTGAGATGAAATGTAAGAAAACTAACTACAGCACCATAAAAGGTAAACACAAATACATAAGAGAGACTGAGGCCAGTGGATTGGGCCCTAACCCATAAGCTCAGCTCCCTGAAACTAACTTAGCGAAGAAGAAACTGAATACTCATTTTATTTCATAACAAATTTGACTACATATCATATGAAAGTCACAAATGTCTATTACAAGAGCTAAGAGTGCTCTATATATCTCCAAAAATCGAATCCTAATGAGCTCTTCCTCTACCCTATTTATCCTAAAGGGTAGCTACCAATAGCTCCCTAAAAATTAGGTGATTTTTCTCCTTGGAACTCAAGAGAAGTGGAGCTTGGCTCCACTTGATCTTCCACTTGCTTGGTTGCCTTTGATTTTGAGCTGTTGGAGGAGAATCTTGAGGATCCCTTGGTTGCCTTTAGGAGTTAAGGAGGTGGTCAACCCCCTACAATCATTCCTAGTTGTCTACTCCAAGCCCTGATTGTGCAATCTTCAGCAAAAATGGCATATTATCTTGATTTCCCTGCATTAAAACCACATTAGGCATTCAAAGTATGACAACCCTCAATACACCATCTACACTAATCAAAATATGACCACAATGCAATTAAATGTGAGAAAGAGAGACTAATAAGGCTAAAAAGGTGACAATTAACCCCTTAAAATGTACCTTATGATGGTGATCATCATCTTCATAGTTCACAAATCTAACACATCCATAGGTTTCTAGTTTCCATACCCACCAATTGAAGGCTCTCCAATGTTGGGTGTTTTCCTGTCTTTTTTTACTTTTCAATCATACCATCATTTCCATGTTGGAAACATATTATATAGAATATTATGTGTAAAGTGTCTAGGAATGTTCATCATGCTATTTTGTATGGTTGTAATTCCACTGACAACATACCTTTTTTCTTGATATTTTACTGGTTGTTTTATACATTTAGCTTTTCGATTTCAGGGTGTTATCTAGAATGAACATATTTTTGTCAAAAATATTTGCAAATGTTCCCATTGTATGTTAAATCACTACTATTTTTAGGGTTTTAATGACATTGTGACAATATTTCTAGAGAATTATGGAAGTGGTAGCGGTAATGGAGTTGAGAAGTTATACCACTATCATATTATTGTGGAAAACTTATATAAATAGTGCAATTATAAGGGTAGAGGCATTCAGGTTTCTAACTACCTTTTCAAAATTAGATTCTGAATTTTTCGCATCCCCTTGTACTAGGAAGAGACAAACATGTTTTCAACTATACGAAATACAATGAAGCATCTGTTGGGTATGTGTTATATTCTTTCCACGACTAAACACGGTGGGTAGTCCACATCCATGGTTTTGTGCATGGTTTTGCACATGGTTTTGGGGAACGATGGTTTTCGGCCCCTAGTATTTTTGTAGAGCCGGTCAAGGGAACTACGGTTATGTTCTAATCCAAGGTTTATGGATTGGGGTTTATGTATGCTTCGGCATGTATATATATGTTTTGTAAACCTAAAAGGAATATAATGAAAAATCAAGCTGGTCGTCCCGATTTGGGATCCAGGGGAAAATCTTTGTGTTTATCTGTTCTATGTTTTATGCTCTCGCTATTGTTTATTTTCTGTTATAAGATTCGTGTGTAGATAATTTCTGTTCAGGGTTAAAACCTACATGTGGTATCAGAGTTTTTTCAGCTTCAAGGGGACGCCTTTGCTGCTGAGGGTTTTTAGTTCGAGCCTGAGGTAGACCCTGTTCAGTGGGAGATCTTCGGGATCGATTCTTGCGGTGAAAGAAGATGGCGAGCGGCGGAAAGATAGAGATCGATAAATTTAATGGTCAGAGTTTTGAGTTGTGGAAGCTCAAGATGGAGGATCTGCTGGTGGATAAAGATCAATGGATCGTGGTAGATCCAGGTACTAAGCCAACGGGAATGTTAGATGAAGACTGGAAGAAACTGGATCGGAAGGCTAAGAGCACAATACGGTTGTGTGTCTCAAATTCATTATTGTTGAATGTATCTGGGGAAGCTACGGCGAAGAATTTGTGGGAAAAACTTGGGCCTTTGTACCAATCTAAGTCTCTGGTGAATAAGTTGTTCCTACGGAAAAAGTTGTATAACCTGAGGATGAAGGATGGAGACTCGGTGACAGAGCATCTGAACGCCTTCAATACTGTGGTAAGTCAGCTGTCATCTGTTGATATTAAAATCTCAGATGAAGATAAGTGCATCAGCTTGTTGTGTTCTCTACCAGATTCATGGGACAGTCTGGTTATTTCAATAGGTAGCAATACAACTACCTTGAATTTTGATGACATTGTCTCAGCCTTGCTGTCGGAGGAAATGAGACGGAGAAATATGGAGGGTCAGAATGGAGATGCCTTATCTGTACGAGGAAGGTCCCAGAACAGAAACAAGAATAGGGTTTCGAGTGGGAGATCTAAATCTAGAGGGAGATCTAAATCTCCTGGAAAGTTTGTAAAGGTGTGCTGGAAATGCGGAAAGGAAGGGCACTACAAAAAAGACTGCAGATCTAAAGCTCCTGAGAAAGGAAAGGGATCTGATGATGCTCCTTCTGCAGAGGCAAAAACCACCTCAGATGAAGGTGGGGATGTGTATTTGGCTTCTTCTTCAAATATACATGTAGATCATGAGTCATGGTTGATTGACTCAGGTGCATCGTTTCACTTCACTCCCCATAGGGAGTGGTTCTGCGAGTATGAAAAATATGATGGTGATGTCTTCCTAGGGGATGATAGGAAGGCCAGAATCGTCGGATGTGGAAAGGTCAAGCTAAAGCTGCAAGGTGGAAGGATTAGAACACTTCCTGGTGTTCTGCATATTCTTGCATTGGCCAGAAATCTGATTTCTGTAAGCAAGATGGATGATGCAGGTGTAAAAACAGTGTTCGAGAAAGATGCCTGCAAGATGGTTCGGGGAGCACTGGTATTAATGCGGGGAGTTCGGACTGGAACTCTGTACAAGCTACAAGGTAGCACTTTTATTGATGGGTGTAACAGTTCTGTAGTTCCTGAAAGTGGGACGGAAAGTCTAGCTGTCTCTGGAGAAAAGACCATGCTATGGCATCAAAGGCTTGGACATATTGGAGAGAAGGGCCTTCGGATACTACATAAAGATGGTATGGTAGAAGGTATGTCTAATTGTTCTCTGGATTTTGATTTCTGTGAACATTGTGTATATGGGAAGCAGAATCGGGTGAGTTTTCCTTTTGGTGCTAAGAGGGAAAACAAGATATTAGAACTTGTGCACAGTGATGTGTTTGGGCCTGTGTCAGTTCCATCACTGGGAAAGTCTGTGTACTATGTTTCATTCATAGGTGACTTCTCAAGGAATACATGGATATATTTCTTGAGGAAGAAATCTGAAGTCTTTGAAAAATTTAAAGAATTTAAGGCTCTGGTGGAAAACCAGACAGAGAAGAAGATAAAGGCATTGAGGACGGATAATGGTGGGGAGTTCTGCAAGAAGGAATTTGAAGAGTTCTGTAAGAAGTGTGGTATAGCACGGCAGAAGACTACTCCATACACACCTCAGCAAAATAGAGTTGCAGAAAGAATGAACAGAACACTGATGGAAAAGGCAAGAAGCATGCTCAGTGGTACCAGGTTAGGACAAGAATTCTGGGCAGAGGCAGTGGAGACTGCATGTTACTTAGTTAACGGATCACCTTCATCAACGTTGGAGGATAAGACCCCACATGAGGTATGGACTGGTAAGAAACCCTCTCTTTCACATCTAAGGGTATTTGGATGTGATGCATATGTACATGTTCCGAAGGAGAAAAGGACAAAGTTGGATAATAAATCTGAAAGGTGCATCTTTATTGGGTATAAGGATGGTTTAAAGGGTTACAAGCTTTGGAACCCAGAAACAAGGAAGGTTGTGTACAGCCGAGATGTGGTGCTTAGAGAAGTGAAAGATGTTGTTAAACATGAATTCCTACCAAAGGAACCTGAGAAGATAGAGTTTGAGCTAAAGGAGGATGAATCAGACTCTACAATAGAAGAAGACTCAGAAGATGAAGAGCCACAAACTCCAGCTTTGAGAAGATCAGTTCGGGAAAGAAGGCAACCAGAAAGGTATAGCCCATATGCTTTATGTTTAGGTTTTTCCTTAACTATAACTGATGATGAACCCAGAACTGTCAGGGAGGCAGTAGATTCAGAGGATGGAAAACTCTGGAAGGAGGCCATGGTTGATGAAATGGCATCCTTGCACAAAAACGATGCATGGGATCTGGTGGAGTTGTCGGTTGGAAGGAAGCCCATTGGGAGAAAATGGGTGTTTAAGAAGAAGATGAATGTAGAAGGCAAGGTGGAGAAATACAAAGCTCGGTTGGTAGCGAAAGGTTATTCCCAGGTGCCGGGAATTGATTTTGGTGATATTTTTTCTCCTGTTGCCAAAGTTACTTCTATTGGATTACTTTTATCTGTTGCTGCTGCATTTGATTTTGAGATAGAACAGATGGATGTGAAGACAACATTTCTTCACGGGGATCTAGAAGAGGAGATCTACATGAAGCAACCTTAAGGCTTTATGGTGAAGGGTAAGAAAGAACTAGTATGCAGGTTGAAGAAGTCTCTGTATGGGTTAAAACAGTCACCAAGGATGTGGTATCAGAAATTTGATACCTATATGGGGGGACTTGGCTTCACCAGAAGCAAGGAGGATCACTGTGTTTATTTTAAATTAATTGGTGACCGTGTTATTTATTTGGTCTTGTATGTGGATGATATGTTGTTGATTGGAAATGACAAAGAAATTATCCAAGATTTAAAGACCCAACTGTTCTCCAAATTCGACATGAAGGATCTTGGTGCTGCAAACTATATTTTGGGCATGGAAATTAAGAGAGATCGGGCAAAGAGGAAGCTCTGGTTAAACCAGAGGAAGTATGTCGAGACCATATTGCAGAGGTTCAATATGTAGGATAGTAAACCAGTGAATATTCCTATTCCTGTAGGTGTAAAGTTGTCTACTGAACAGTGTCCCAAGACACAAGAAGAAGAGGAAGATATGTCCTATGTTCCATATGCAAGGCAGGCAGAAGCTGATTATGCAATGGTTCGTACTAGACCGTACATTGCACATATGGGGAGACACTGTGCTTATGTCAAACCTGTGGAAGGAGCATTGGAACAACTAGTGAAACGGTTTTCTGACATTTATGTGGCACTAGTGATTATGGTTTCCAGGCTACTGTGTGGAAGACTAGGATTGGAAAGAATGTTGGACATTCATGGTTTTGTTGATGCAGACTGGGCTGGAGATCTGGACCAAAGAATATCTACAAGTGGGTATGTGTTTAGCATATTTGGAGGTGCAGTCAGTTGGATGAGTAAAAGACAGTTTGTAGTGGCTCTTTCAACTACAGAGGCAGAATACATAGCAGCCACTCATGCAAGCAAGGAAGAAATTTGGTTGCAGAGATTGTGTTCAAGTATGGGGTTGGTACAACAAGCTATAAGGATAGAATGTGATAGCCAAAGTGCAATTTTCTTGGCTAATAACCCTGCTTATCATTCAAAGACAAAGCACATTGATGTTCAATATCACTTTGTTAGAGATATGGTTGAGGCTAAAAGGGTGTTGCTGGTAAAGGTGGACACTTTGAAGAATGTTGCGGATGCATTAACAAAGTCTGTGAGCACTCAGAAGTTCTCTTGGTGTAGAGAAACAATGGGTGTTGAAGAATTGGGCCAATGACTAAGCTCTCTTGTGACCCCCTGTGGAAAGAAAACAACAAGTGGGAGAATGTTGGGTATGTGTTAATTTCTTTCCATGACTAAGCACCCAAGTGGGAGAATTTTGGGTATGTGTTATTTGTGGGAGAAAATTTTTCGTCCTTAATTTCTGGTGGGTAGTCCGCGTCCATGCTTTTGTGCATGGTTTTGCACATGGTTTTGGGGAACGATGGTTTTCGGCCCCTAGTATTTTTGTAGATCCGGTCAAGGGAACTACGGTTATGTTCTAATCCAGGGTTTATGGATTGGGGTTTATGTATGCTTCGGCATGTATATATATGTGTTGTAACACTAAAAGGAATATAATGAAAAATCAAGCTGGTCGTCCCGATTTGGGATCCAGGGGAAAATCTCTGTGTTTATCTGTTCTATGTTTTATGCTCTCGCTATTGTTTATTTTCTGTTATAAGATTCATGTGTAGATAATTTCTGTTCAGGGTTAAAACCTACAGCATCCTTATCAAGAGGACTCATAGAGAGGTAGTAGTGTGATCAGGGTTTGCATCTGATTTGCATGACCGAGAAATTATAGAAGTGTATACATGTATGAGCTATGAAGATTGTAATGGATTTGATAGGATTGGGTCAATTTAAAACCATGGGGCTAAGAGAAAATAAAAAATAATAATAATAATAAATACATTGAAAAAAAAAATTGAGGATGTGGAAATGAGTATGAGAGAGTTAGTAATTATGAATTTAGAGAGACAATAGGACTGTGTGACAAAAAATGTGAATTCTAAGTGACAGTGAATATGATAGTTGAGGGAAAATAAGTATGAATATTAGAGAAAAAATAATATGAATGCTTAGGGGAAAATTAGAGAGAAAGTACAGAACAACGAGCATATCATATTATAGTGAAGTCAAAGTGTAGAGAGCAATACAGTTCAGATCAAATTATTGAGAATTTGAATGGTTGTAGAGAATATTTGAAATCAAATTGTTGTGGAGTGTAGAGATTAGACCCTATAACTAATTGAATCAACAAACAAACAAAAAATCAGAGACAAAAAAGATATTTTTAGTTACTTGTAGGTGGGAACCTACAAAATATTGAAGGGGATTGGTGTCTCCTGCAAGTGGGTGCTTACAAACAATGTAATAGTAGGTTGGTTCCTATATGCATCTATAAAGAAGAAGTAGTTATGTGGTTTTTTCCCATATGGGTTTCCACGTAAACATATGTGTTATGTTTGTGTGATTCCTATTTAAATGTTGTGTATATAATTTAATATGTGTAAAATTTAGATAACCATGGTGTTCTATGCTTGATGCACTTTTACTTCAATCTTTCTTAGGCCCAATACAAAATAGCAATCACATAAAATTGAAAGTAAAATGCTGATAGAACACAATAATAGATCAATAGAAGACAAGCCAAATATAGATCAAAATTACAATTCCTTTTGTCCAGCAAAGATATGCGATATTGTGGCATCATGGCGGTTAGCAGGATGCTTCAACCAGCAAAGTCTTTCTCGGTCAGCCAGCACTTTCATGTGTCACACCCACATCCCTCAAAAATAGCTCATCACAAGTCAACACAAGTCAAACCAGGGACAGCGCAGAAAAGTCAACGTGGGCAGCTTCAAAAAAGTCAACGTAGCAAACTAGGGCTTCAGTCAAATAGCCTGGAATTCCTAAATTTTAGTGCCCAGTTGTACGGCCTCCTAAAATCGAAATTTATGCAGAATATTGAGGTAAAACAACCAAGGGTTGGCCATGGTCAACGCTGCTCAACGTTGCAGCAGAAAGGCCCTAAATTGATCAGCCCAAAAAATAGCGGCAAGCCCTAAACAAATCAACGCATAAAACAATAGCTTCGCTCCACAAGTGTGAGGGAAAAAAGGCCTCCAAATTATATCGAACCCATCAGATCACAATGGGAGAATGTGTGATGAGATGATGAGAAAATTACCTCCAAGTCTCTCCAATTTATATTCATCAATGAGGGTGTGTGACACATCTCTTAGGCATGTGGGATAAATCAATGTTCTGCTTATCCGATCAAGATGATATTTAGATCAATCTTACACCTCTCCGAAAGAGGAATCCAACAAAAATATGACCATCGTTATATGAGTAGTGCAACATGGATTTTGGACCTAGTTGCTCAAAATTAACACTCCCTCTCAACTAGAGAGAACTCCATATGTCCACAAGTGTCATCCATCATATACCAAACCAAACATCATGCGTCATCCCATCGTAACTTGCTTTGTTGGCTCTTTATTTCAAAACAAAAGGTGAGTCACAAATAAATCACACACAGTTGACCTAAAGTCAGCTTAAAGGTAAAAACCTCTCTCGGACTCAAAAGAGTCTCATACTAACCTTAAGTTAGTTTATTGACCTGAATTCAGTTTAGAGGATAAAACCTCATCATACTTGATCCCAGATCAAGGTGTTATATAGGTTCCATCCTAGACATACAGAGTACGAAAATATCCAATGCGTCCATCGGTCTTGATATGGTCTCTATCCACATTTCCCACCTCATTGGCCAAATGAGAGGTACTTCCCATGACTCTGAAACTCCATGGGTAGGATGCGTGCAGGGCATAAATCAGAGAGAGGCGAACCAACTTAATATCATAATGATGGGGCAAAAGCACCATAAGGTTCGGCAAGCCTAGCCCCGTGAGTGCTTATAGCTCCAAGAAGTTATCCCCAAGTCCCCTGTAGCTTCCAGAGCTCATATTCCAACTCAATAAGGACCCTCGGAATAGGGTCTTTCCATGATTCCAAGCTTCTCATGGAAGGTTAGGAACATGACCTTCCCCAGGGGCTTCGTGAGAATATCCAAGGCCTGCTCATCAGTTCCTATATGATCGAGCCTTACGGCGCCTCGCTGTACTATATCCTGGATAAAGTGGTACCTGATATCAATATGCTTGAATTGATCATGGGACATGGGATTCTCATATAGAAGAATCCCACTCTGGTTATCACAAAGGATAACGGTGGTATCTAGCACATGCCCAAACAGCTCATTGAAGATCTTTTGCAACCAAACAGCTTCATAACAGGCCATACTCGCTGCAATGCATCTGGCCTCAGCGGTGCTCAAAGCCACCAACTTCTGCTTCCTGCTCATCCAAGATATCGAAGTAGAACCCAAGGTGAAGCAACATCTATATGTGCTCTTGCAATCCACCAAACTACCAGCCCAATCAAAATCAGCATATCCATGGAGTCTCAAGCTCCCGGCAGTGTATCTCAACCCATGGTTGATTATGCCCCAAAGATATCTCAGCAGATTCTTGGCACCAATCCACTGAATGTGATGAGGTTCAACCATATGTTGACTCAAAGTGTTCACTGCAAAACATACGTCCGAATGGGATTTCACTAAGAACATCAGGGCCCCTACGAGTTTTCGATAATCGGTAGGATTTTCTAGCACAGGCCCAGCAGCATTTCCACTCAACTTCTTAAAGTTGAGTTCTATCGGTGTCAACACAAACTTACAGTCCACTATACCAAATCTCTCCATCAGCTTCACGACATATTTTCCTTGAGAAACGAAAATATCGCCTAGCCTCTGCTAGACCTCCAAGCCTGGGAATTAGTGCATATGTACTAGGTCTTTCATCTCAAACTCAAAAGCTAGCTCCCTCTTATACTGATGAATGAGAGGGTCAGCACCTGTCAGAAAGAGATCGTCCACATAGAGAACCAAAATGAGAGGCCTTTCTCTATCAACCTTAAAATAAAGGTCTGGATCAACATTACTTCGAGTGAAGCCCAGCTTCATCAAGTAGTTATCTATCCTCTTGTAACAAGCCATAGGGTCTTGCTTCAACCCATAGAGATATCTCTTCAACCTGCATACATGGGTGTCTCTATCTCGGACTTCGAACCCCAGAGGTTTTTCCACATACACCTCTTCCTTTATAGATCCATGTTGAAAAGCAACCTTCACATCCATCTGATGTAGACTACATTCTTGTGTAGCAGCAAAAGAAATAATAGATCGGATGGTGGTATAGCAGGCCACAGGTGCAAATATATCATCATAATCTATGCCTTCTTTTTTAGAGAAGCCTCAGGAAATGAATCTTGCCTTGTACTTTTCAACGCTTCCATCAGATCCATGCTTGATATTATAGAGCCATTTCGAGGTGACAATAGATTTGTCCTTCGGTCTTGGGACCACTTCCTAGACATCATTATTCATAATGGACTCATATTCTTCGTGCATAGCATCCTTCAAAACGTGATGCTTTATGGCTTCTTCAAATGTTCCAGGCTCAAATTGTACTATTGTACTCATGGCTGCTAAATACCCTTGGTATCTCTTTGGATTATTGCTTTCACGGAATGTCCCCCTTGGGGAAATATGTCTCTTGGAATCTTCGAGAGTATCCCTAAGCCATGAGGGTCTTCTCTTATTTGAAGTTGGTGGATCAATGGGATCCATAGGTCCTTCACCATCGGACATCAGGTTATCCTTCGGCTCTTCCAAATTCCCTACTTCTTCATCTTCTTTGTCTTGCTTGGATCTAGGAAGATTTCTTACTTTCTTGAGGGCAGCATCTTCATCGAAGGTGACATCATGTCATATCTCCACTTCTCTTTGACCAGAAACATAGATTCTATATGCCTTCGAAGTTTCACTATAGGCCACAAACATTCCCTTTTTTCTAGAAGCATCCATGTTGCTTCTCTTTTCTTTCGACACATGAAAGTAAACAGGACAACCATAAACTCTAAAATGATAAACATCAGGTTTCTTACCAAAAAAGACTTCTTAGGGAGTTTTGGAGTCCAAATCGGAATGCAGGCATCTATTTTGAACATACACAGCAGTGTTCACAACTTCACCCCATAGAAACTTTGGAAGACCTTGGTCACATGGCATGGCGTGGGTAGCTTCCACAATGGTCCTGTTATTTCTTTCAGCAACACCATTTTGCTCAGGAATGTACACAATTGTGGTCTCCCTCTTAATGCCAGCTTCTTTACAAAAGTCATTAAACATATTTGAATCATACTCGGTCCCATTGTCGGTCCTCAAAACTTTGATTTTATTCTCAGTTTGATTTTCCACCAAGGCCTTGAAGGTACAAAACCATTTGAATGCTTCGTCCTTCTTCTTCAAAAAATATATCCAGGTCTTGCAGGAGAAGTCATCTGTAAAATTCATGTAATAGGAACATCCTCCCAAGGATGTCACAGGCAGAATACCAGATAAATCAGAATGTATCAACTACAAGATATTAGTTGTCTTTATGACACTTGAGGGGAATTGTCCCCTTGTATGCTTCCCTTTGGCACAACCTTGACATATACCTTCATGATCATCTCTCAATTCGGGCATCCCTGTCACCAACTTCCTTTCTTCGAGAAGGGCTTTGTAATGAAGGTGTGCAAACCTTCGCTGCCATAACTCTGTTTGAAGATTTGTATCACATGTCATAGCCCCCAATGGACTTCCTCCAACCTAGTAGAGTATATCTACTCTAAAACCAATAGAAAGAGCTTCCTTGAAGTTCTTCTTCCAGATAAGTACCTTTCCATCAACGAATGCCACCTTGAACCCTTTGTCTTCCATTTCCAAAATGGACACAAGGTTCTTCTTCAAATTAGGTACATACAACACATCTTGTAATCGGATGACTTGACCTTGAGATAAATGGAGGGTCACACTCTCTGTCCCTTTCATGGGATAGGTGGCATTATCTCCAAGGATAATTTCCATATTAGTATCCTTCTCAACCAAATCAGAAAGGGCTTATTTATAACTAGTGAGGTGCCTTGAAGCACCACTATCAGTTAACCATACATCCCAGGTGTCAGGTGGAGATGCAGCAGAGAGGGCAGATACAAGAATAAAATCATTTTTATTATTATCAGCAACATTAGACTCATCGTACCTGGAATTTCTTGACCTCTTGAAAGGTTTCCCATTTCCATTACGATCAGAGGGAGCCTTCCTTTTTCCTTGGAAACTGTTTTTCCTACCATTCCTTCTAGATTTATTGTTGGCATCATCCCTGGGAGAGACCCTTCTCTTACGGCACTCTCTTGCATAGTGACCAGTCTTGTTACAAGTGTAACATCTTCCCTTCCTTCCTTTGGGCCCCGCTCTACCATGGTTTTGATTTCTCAAACCACCATGGTTCTTCTTATTTGCATGAGCAGTGAAGGCAGTAGGGTCACTTTTATTACCATTAGAGGCATACTCCATCATTATTGTTTCCTCTTGAGTTGATCTCGTCAATATTTCATCAAAATAAGGAATCACATTATTATTGAGAATAGTGGTATTGAATACATGCCAATCACAGGGGAGACCTCCAAGTGCAATAATAACCATATCTCGATTAGATATTGCTTCCCCAATAGCTAGGAAGTTATTCCTAATTTCAGTGAGCCTCATAAAATAGGATTGAATAGATTCATACTTACCCTTCTTGATATTCTTCAATTGATTCTTGAAGAAGAGGATTTGATTAGCATTACTAACCCTGAACATGCTTACCAGCTTATCATACATCTCCTTACATGTCTTCAGCTCAGAAATGTAAGCAACCAAGTGATTATGAATAGAATCTCAGATAATCATCGTGGTAGCAGCTGCATTTGATGGAGGCTCTTGAATATTCTCCTATACATAGTCCATGACATCTTGATCTTCTAGCACCAAATCCAAGGACATATTACATGCATGATAATCATACTTATTAAACCCTTGTAGGTTGAGAAGTTCATTTGTCCTTGATAGGATTTCTTCCTTCAGAGATAGATTCTAACACCAGCTTGGACTATTGGACTTTGTCTTCACCTCAGCTCTGATTCCATGTTAAATTTAGATAACCATGGTGTTCTATGCTTGATGCACTTTTACTTCAATATTTCTTAGGCCCAATACAAAGTATCAATTACATAAACTTGAGAGTAAAATGCTGATAGAACACAATAATAGATCAATAGAAGACAAGCCAATTATAGATCAGATTTAGAATTCCTTTTGTCTAGCAAAGATATGAGATATTGTGGGGTTACAGTGGTCAGAAGGATGCTTCAACCAGAAAAGTCTTTCTTGGTCAGCCATCACTTTCATGTGTCACACCCACAACCCTCAAAGACAATTCATCACAAGTAAATGTAAGTCAAACCATGGACAACATAGAAAATTCAACGCAGGCATCTTCAGAAAATTCAACGCAGCAAACTAGGGCTTCAGTAAACAGCCTGGAACTCCTCGATTTTAATGTCCAATTGTACGGCCTCCTAAAACCAAAATTTATGTAGAAGATTGAGTTCAAATGACCAAGGGTTGACCATGGTCAACACTGGTCAACACTGTAGCAGAAAGGGCCTAAATAGTTCAGCGCATAAAACAGCAGCAAACCCTAAACAGATCAGCGCAAAAAACAGCGGCTTCTCTCCACATGTGTGAGAGAAAAAAGGCCTCCAAAGGCTATTGAAAAAATAAGATCACAATGAGAGAATGTGTGATGAGATGACGAGAAAATGACCTCCAAGTCTCTCTAATTTATATTCATCAATGAGGGTGTGTGACACATCTCTTAGGCATGTGGGATAAATCTGGCCGACCTTGCACATGTGAAAAAAAAAATCAAAATCAATGTTCTTCTCATCCGATCAAGATGATATTTAGATCAATCTTGCACCTCTCTGAAAGAGGAATACAACAAAAATATGGCCATCGTCATATGAGCAATGCAACATGGATTTTGGACCTAGTTGCCGAAAATTAACAATATGTTAAATGGGGTAAGTAATTTTAGAATACTAATTCACCCCTCCCCCCTCTTAGTATTCAATAAAACCAATTGATGGAATTTGGATCTATGAATTTTAGGTACGTCTCCTCACCCTACTTGTCAATTTATATGGATTGGTTTGTTAGATTATGGGGGATTTTGTTCCTTGGGAACCCCCTACCCAAATTTTTAGGGTCGGAGCACTTATTGAGGTGATATCTATGACGGTACTCTAGTTTTGGTAGGAATAAGTGAATTTTCAATGTAGTTGTTAGGGGTGAATCTACGTTGGTCACTTGGGACTGTGGGGATAAGCGGTGGGGAAGGGGGGGGGGCGATTTGGTCTTGGAGATGACCCATGTTTAGGTAGTGCCATGATTTTTTTGTGCATGTATGGAGTACTAACAAAGTGTTGGTTTTGTGTAGGCATGGTAGACGTAAAAGTGTTATGGAGAGAAGAAGTGTTTGAAGAACTTCGTGTATACGTTCAGGGAAAATAGGCAAAGGTGTTCTTGCTTAATATGGGTTACTAAAATTCTTTAAGAACCCATTGATGAGGGTTGGGTAGAAACTCCTCACCGGGATAGTGAGTTATTAGGATCTAGAGGTAGATGTGTTTTTGGTCCAGTACCTCCAGATGCCAATCACAATCCAAGATATATACTTTCTAACAGGTTTTTCTACCCATGGGGGTAGTTGTAGATATTCAACGTATGCTACCTTGTGGGAGGTGGGGGAATTTATTGGAAGATCTATAGAGAAGGTTTGATATTATGTTGATTAGAGTTACAGAGCATGGGTGGCATGAGTTTAAGGACAATTATAAAGATGTGTGTTTTAGTCTTCCCCCTCACTGGCAAGCCATTATGAGACAAGCATCTATGGTTGGTCAGGCTATCAAGTAATTTTGTGTGGGTGGAATGGCACCTTTTCCACGAGACTCTCCATTTGAAGAGGATTAGGGAGAGGAGGGAAATGCACCCCCAATTTTTGTACTTATGTTTTAGCATGTTATGAACATGCTAGATGTATTTAGAGTAGTGGACCCAAACACTTTTATGGATGATGATGTTATATGATGTGATACATAATGTGATTTTTCATATTTTTTTGCTTTTTTTTTTATTATAATCTTATTTATGTTGGTTATATTCTTATGGATGCATATGATAAAAGTCGATCTAGAATTTTATTAGAAATTGTGTCTACATATTTATTGTGTTATGGGTACATGATTGAATGAAATGGATTCAAATGATATCACTAGAAAATTAAATCACATATGTTTTCTAAAGAGGATAGGGTTGCGCACATGATAATTTCAATTAGTTTCTTTAAAATAAGTTGGGAATTGAGTAAAACATGAAGGTGAAGGATGTGATGATCGATGGCATCGACTAAAAAACCAATCAAGACATCATATTCAGCTTAATTATTGATGGTAGATCCCATATAAATTACACTAGAGTGGACTATGAATGTAAAGGGGTAAATATGGTCTAAGTTATTGAGGCTATATTTTGTGTGCAATGAATCATAGCATCGGCATAACCAATATATGGTGTGGATAATGGATCCATATGAATGGCGCAAGAACACAACGAAAAAGACGCAGAAGAATGCAAACCTACATACATGATGTGAAAAGAAACAAAAAGATGCATTCTGTCGACACTCCTAAGGGTAGAATTTATTAGGGTAGAGTGTGTTATGAGGGTTCAAGAGAAATTCTCCTTTTGGACCCTCAACTATGTGTGCCCCCTTTCCAAAACATTGTTTGACAATGTAAGGGCCTTACCATAAAGGTTTGAACTTCACATGCCCTAGGATATCATGGGCATGATCATGAATGAGGACTAGATCACCTTCATGATAGACATAAAGGAAAAAATTACGGTCATGTTGGGCTTCAGTGAATTTCTTGGTACTTCAATGGTTTGAAAAGAAACATGCCAGTGATCTTCATTGGCACATTCTAGCATTACTACCCTTCACTCTAATGGAGAGGTGTCAGGGAGAAGTTTTTTGGTGAGTTGAAGGGAGGGAATTTGGTGCTTTATTGTTAATACTACCTCTTCTCCATGAATGAGATAGAAAAGAGTGAAATTAGTGGCAGTATTGATGGAATTTATATAGGCTTATATAGTGGGAAAGAGAATTAAATGCTTGTAGGTATTTTTTATTCACCGTTTTTTGAAGCAAACTTGAAGATTTTGTTGAAAAATTCAACTTTTGCATTCCCTTGTGGGTAATAAGATGAAAAATAATTGTTGTAAAAACCCAAAAACTATAGCTTGTGTGAAACTTTATCTTCAAAGTGCTAGTCATGGTTATATATAAATTGTTTCGAAACCCCAACTCGAGAAATGACATGATTGAAAAAGAAATAGGTCATGATAACTACAATGGTATTGAATGTGGACATGGCCTAGGCCCATTTTTTAAAGTAATCAATGTCCAAAATAATGTCTTTATGTGCATCAGACAAGTTTGGTTTATTTTGATGGTGAGGGATGCCACCAATAGTAGGGGGTCTCCCCGATATGAAGTTGCAACTAGACCTCACATGTTTGGAGTAGTAGCACCATCCGGGAAAAATGCTTGGTTTCCATAATATTAATGATTTTCCTTGGCTGCAATAAACAACGTAAGAAAGTATGTGTATACTTTTGAGATGAGCAAGTTATCCTTGTGAAGTACTCAACTAAAATGTGTATAAAGGTTCTTTCACAAATGGACGAGAGAAAGTGAATCTTTAGAAGAAATGTAATAATACTATCCTAAAAAAGACACATACATATATCTAAAATAATCATTAATTATCTTGCAAAATAGTTCACAAATAAACAATGATCATGAAAACAAGACACACATAATTCAAATATTTATACTAAAACTAGTGAAATAGTTCATTTTATTAAGCATATATAAACACAAAAATAATATGCATGAAAGTGCATCGGCTATGAAAACTTCAAATCATTAAGTTAAATTTCTAAGATAAATCATTATAATGATACAACACTAGCTCCAATAGTGGAACGTTAAGCTACCACTTTCTCCTCAAAACAACAGTCTTCTCTCCTATTCCTAGCATAATAATCCAAGGTTAAAATTCATTTGCTTGAGGTATGAGGGTTTATTTATAACAAATGAGGTGACCCTTCACCTCTCATGCAACTCTTGATCTCCCCTCAGGACTCTTGAGCTCCCATATGACTTTTGAACTTCTATGTGACCTTTGAGCTCCAACATGCCTTTAGGATTTTCTAGTAACTTTCCACATTCCATGCGTGACCCTTGGGATTCAACATATCTTAAATTTTCTCATTTTTTGGAAATAAAAAATCACATTCCACAAATTGTGGAAAAATACATGGACAACATAAGAATTTTGTGGTGACACTTTGAGAAGCCATAATTTGGTGATTGTGACATGAGACTTCATTGTAGTGTATCAATGCTAAGTTATTCTCTTTGCTTATATGTCTTCAACTCATCATGATAGATCTTTTATTTACTTCATCTTCACCCTCCAAAGGGTTTGGTTACAGTATCAGAGTCTTCCAAATCTTCTTAAATGGTCATCTATTGGTCTACTTCAAAGTTCCTTTATCTCTTTGTGTGATGATATATTTTTTATTTAACATTTGTGTGAAGTTTTATGGATCGAGTTGGTTATCATTCCCATGGATTATCAAAGTACCTTCATCACTATGGACCCTAGGTGTGTTTTTCATGAACCTAGCATATAGGAGTCGATATTCCCTACCATTTCTACTACATTATTGACCATCTTTACCACTTTCATCACACCTTAGATTCCACCCCGTCAGGTTGCGACATTATCATGTCTATGTTTGCACATCGTAACTTGTTCGCTAGAACCTTCTTCCACATGGAAACCTAGCTTAGCACTTTTTTATCATGTAACTTCAATGCATTATCCAAGAGCCATATCTAGGAACTATCAATGCCTTGGAACTTTCAAATCTTAGTAGCAAGCTTCCTTGCAATCCATAGTGAGTTTTTCTCATTGGCCCCTGATAAGTAGAATCTACAAGTGTTTTACGTCACCATATTTATTAACACTTTATGGGTTGTGCCAGGTACCATGGGGTCCATTTTCATCAATGACGGGTCCCCTCACATCTATTAATAGTATATCTCAATGAACGATAATCAAACAGTTGCTACCATGCTCAACATCAGAGAATTTTTGAGGTCTAAAATGGGCCTCCTAAGAAAAATGTACGATAAAAATTAACTTTATAAGAAACAATAGGATTTAAGATGATGATGTCGACCATGTGGGATGATTCACCATTTTTGGGGTAAAACAGTAAAAATATTAAAAAATAATAAAATAATAAAACTACTTTCCCAACTTATATTTTCAACTTATCTCCCAAATGTTTCACTCAAATTTCGAGTAGGAGTACTCGTTGGATGCAAAATTTAATTCCTCATCCAAGGAGTACCCATGTTCCATACTTTCGATGGACCCTCCTACAAGAAAAATGAGAAATACATGGAAAAATGTTATTGCAATCACATTTTTCATGTATTTCTCATTTTTCGTGTAGCATGGTCCATCGAAAGTATGCAACATGGGTACCCATTGGATGAGAAATCAAATTCTACATCCAACGAGTGTTCCCACTCGAAATTTGAGTAATCCCATAGGGCGATAAGTTGAAAATACGAGTTGAAAAAGTAGTTTTTTCTTTTTTCCCTCTAAAATTTGATGATGTAATCTAATTTTATTTTATTATTTCCACTATTATTTTATAATTTCCTTAGGAGGCCCATTTCAGACCTCAAAATTCCCCTAATTAATCAACCCATTCATCTACATGTTATAGATTCATACCATTGGTGTTGAGTATAATACCTTGAGTTAGGGACATCTCACTCTTATATGGTACCCTTTCCATATTGTGTTGAAGTATGTACCATTTTATGTACTTTTAGGGCTACTATGGGGCGCCTCTTCTCTATGTGTCCATAGCCCTGCTAATGTATATTAATATATAGACCCACATTGTATTTTTTGGTGGCTATGTTCTCTTGGTCTCTTGCATAGATCTAGTGTGTATGTCTTATGGCCATGTACTATAATTTCAAGTCATGGATCTGTATTGTATGGTTGGAGGCCATGTTTAGTTTCTCTTTATGTCGAGCATGGGAATTCCTGCCTTAGGGATGATCTTCCTATCACTAAGACTTGGTTGTAAGCATGGCTTTGATCCGATTCCTTGGTGTAAACTCCTTCCCTGCATTTTGATCCATGTTTTTGTAATGCATTTCAGCGGCCAATTTCTCTTCTAACCTCATGCATTAGACGGAATACGTTATAACCATATTTTCCACTCCACTACAATGAGAGACCTGAATCCAACGTATCTAGGTTTCTTTGGCTAGAATGCATTTCCTTTCACCCTTGTTTTTTACTTATATGGATCTTATAATAAATTTTTTATTTCCAAAAAATGAGAAAATGTAAGATATGTTGAATCCCAAGGGTCACGCATGGAATGTGGAAAGTTACTAGAAAGTCACTATTGTTATTCTTGTGCCCTTACATAATTATGAATAACAATAATAATGTAAGGGCACAATAATAACAATAATAATGTAAGCGCACAAGAATAACAATAGTGGCTTTTATGCGGCGCAATAATAACAATATGGGGGCTACACCAACAATAATAAGGGACTACATTGGTAATATAGCGACCTAACAATATATCTCTATCTCTTCAATTCACCACCCCATGTGTGAATTTTCCCTTAACTCCTAGTGTCAACTCCTTCCTAACATGTCATGTCAACATGCATGTAGAAAAATAGGCATTGCATGTTTTTATGATCAGGTTGGATCTCACACCCAACAAAGGGGTGAAGAGTTCTACCTAGTGCTACCAAAATCACACTCGACCCATACAACTAAAAATCGAACAGGAAGAACATGTGATAGCAAATGAGAGGCATTATCTCATTAATTTAGATATTATGAATGATGCTGAAGACATAGTACTTGAGACGGGTCATACCCAAAGCAGATCATGGAAAGTACATATATACAGTGGATATATATTGACACCTCAAACTCTTCTTGGGTGGAGTCCTCCTAGATAAGAAGGAAGCCAAAGAAGAAATTTTATTGATTTTGGTTGAAATGCAACTCACAATGTGGTCTCTAGACCAAAGGCTTGGTTGTGTGGAGATACATCTTGTTGAGATTCAACAATAAAATTCAGCACCCACGCCTAGTGCATTTAACACCCAGACTAGGATGGGGCCCACGGTGTTATTTTTGGGTGCATGTCTATTTTGGTTATCCCTTAATTAAGATGGACATTTAACTATAATATATTCTCAATGCGGACTTGAATCAGTTAACTAAAAGTGATAAATTGAGTTAGCTAGTGGATTTCGAGTTAGAGGTAGTTGGTGAGGCATGCAGAGTAATTCTAATTGTAACAGAGTTCAAAGTGCAGTGGTGCATTACTTAATGCAAGTTGTAAATATTTTAACTCAGTTAAGTGAGTTAAACTCAGTTGTGCTAGTTGTAACTGAAGATACACTAGTGAGAGAACTAGTGAATTAAATATTAATTAATTCAAAATCAGTGATCTCACATGCAACTGAGGATTTATTATTATTAGTTGCATGCATGTCAGATCCAGTGGAGACCCAGTTGAGTTCTAGGTGAAAGGGAAGTTGAGTATCAGTTGTAGGATTATTGGCTTGCACACTTGCAACCAAACACCCATTGGAGTGCCCATGATACTTGCGCAGTCAAGGCAAGAAAGAATTCCTATATTTTAGGGATCTATACCATCAGGTATTGTGCAAGCAAGGCAGGCTATCTAGAGGCTGAGAATTAGCTATGTGTTGGTCAGTTTTATATATGGCAGTGTGAGACAATTAGCTGAGTACTGGAGGGCTCTTGTGAGAATAGTTTTGTATGTAATTATTTCATGATCCATGTTTAATATACAATAGAAGATAGTAGGGATTTTATCTGTAATATTTCCCAAAGAAATTATGTGTTGTGTGTGATTGATCTTTCTTCATGATCATGTGATTAGCGATTGTGTTTTTTAATTCCACAAAATATCTGTAGAAGCGATTCAGTGTATAACTTTATTACGTTGTTAGATCGGGCGAATCTGAGATATACATGCATGTTTTATAATTTCTACATGTTATCAGAGCATAGGAAATTGCAGAAGTGAAGCAAGAGTTGAGTTTGTGACTCGATAGAATTCAAATTTGCAGAAAGACTTTCTTGGTGCTATAGTTGATTCAAGATCGAAATGGCTTTCAATGGCTTGAGGTTAGAGTATGTAATCGAGGGTAGCTCAAACTATATTTCTTGGAAGGATAGGATGAGGCAGTACTCGAATACAATTGCTTGAAGGAATTCATTGACAATGATGTTCCTAAACCCGTTGTGGCAAATGCTGCAAATCTTGATGCATGGCAAAAGAAAGTGGAAAAGGCGAGGAGAATCCTGTTGGAGGGAGTACGAGACCACATTGTCTCAAGCCTCCATGGGAAAGCCACACCATATGTAATGTGGATCTATTCCAAAGCAGCAACGACCATAGGAAATTGGCACTAAAAGATAAACTCAAGAAGATCAAGATGGAAAAGGGCGACACCATTCCAAAATATCTAACAAAGTTTGTCCAATGTCGGGATGAACTGGGGAGAGTTGGAATAACAATTGTTGATGATGATTTGGTGAGCTTGGCTCTCTTAGGACTTCCCAAGAATTGGCACAGTTATCAATACTTTGTCAATGGAAGGGAAAATTTTCCAGATTGGGAATGACTGTGGTCGGATTTGGTGCAGAAGGAGTTCAGACGGAACACTAGATATGGATCTTCATCTAAGAAAGAGGATGAAGAGGATTGTGCTTTGGCTGCCATGGCGAGGAAGGGCAAGGGGAATAAATTCAATTCTAAATCTGAGTCCAAGAATGGAAAGAAGCAGGACATGTCCAAGGTGAAGTATTTTCACTGTCACGAGCATGTGCATTTTGCTACTAACTGTCCACAGAAGAAGAAGAACAAGAAGGTTGGAGGATATGCAGCAAGTTATGCCCTTGCCTCGCAAATTGAGCTTGAATTCTCATTGATCGCATGCATGGTGTCCAGTGCATTGGGATCTGTGTGGTATTTGGATAGTGGTGCTTCCTTTCACATGACGGGAGATAAGGAACTTTTCAGTGACTTGGAGGAGCAAGATCTCCAGATGCATATTGAAATGGGCAACGGTGGACAGTACAGTGCTACCGAGATTGGTACCATTACCTTTCAGAGGGCATCAGGTAAACCATTTAAATTAAAATATGTAATGCATGTACCAGGTTTGAAGAAAAATTTGGTCTCAGTCGCAATGTTGGAGGATAGAGGTTATGATGTTGTTTTTAGTGATGGAAAATATTTCCTGCGACATAAAACAATGGGACAAGCCAAGAGGATAGGGATTCGAGTTAAGAATCTCTACAAGCCTAAGGTAGATGGTTGCGCAAAAATGATGGGCAAGGTGGATCAAGTGGTGATCCGGGATGAGGGCGAATTATGGCACAGGCGATTGGGTCATCTTCACCATGGAGCCTTGAAAGTCATGCAGCATATTTCTACTGGTCTTCCCAAGGGTACACTTCTACAGTCAGACACATGCAAGGGATGTACTATGGGAAAATATGTAAAGGCCACCTTTCATGAGAAGGAAAACCGATCTTCGAGGATCCTTGAGAGAGTTCACACAGACGTGTGTAGTCCTTTCTCGATTGCTTCAACAAAAAAACATAAGTACTATGTAATATTTGTTGATGAATTTTCTCATAAGTGTTGGATATTCTTCATGCAAAAGAAAAATTAAACATTCTTTAAGTTCTCTGAGTTTAAGGCACTGGTGAAGAAAGAGTCAGGTAAGCAAGTGAAGGCTCTTAGAAGCGATAATGGTGGATAATGCATCTCTAACGAATTCAAGAAATTTTGCAGCAAAGAAGGAATTCGAAGAGAACTCATAGCACCTCATAACCCTCAGCAAAATGGGGTCGTGGAGAGGAAGAACATAACTATTGTGGGTGCAGCACGAGCAATGTTGCATGAACAAGGCCTACCGATGCATTTGTGGGCAGAAGCATGCAACACAACAGTACATGTGTAGAACCGTTGTCCTGATAGAGTACTTGGCATGATTACACCTGAAGAGGCTTTCATTGGTAAGAAACCTGATGTTTCAAATTTCAAGATTTTTGTCTCGCCTATTTATGTGCATGTGACCAAGGACGTCAAGAAGAAGCTGCAACCAACAGCTGAGGTTGGGATTTTTATGGGGTACACTAAAACACCCCATAATTATCCTGTGTATTTTCCAACCAGAAGAATGACTATTGTGCAACGGGATATCAAATTTGATGAAGAGAAAGCCATGTGGTCGTCCCTTGAGAGGGAGTTGTACTTGCATGCAGAGGAGGAACTGTTGGTTCCCAAGAATGAGTCTCAAGATTTGGATCAGCCACATGAGGAGGTTCATGTAGTGGAGGAAAACACTCATGCAGAGCCATCCATTAGAAATGGCAGAAGGCGAACCATGGAAGCTGATAGATTGAGACTTGATGTTTCAGAGAATGTAGGAGCCCCTACTTCACAGCGTAGACAAAGACAGTCTCCTGACCAATTCACTGGATACATGACTCTTATGATAAAATGTATTGTAACTAAACAATCTTCCTTTCAGGAAACAGTGTAGCAACCAACTTGGGTTGATGAAATGGTGGAGTATGACTCCATTGTCAAAAATAGTGCATGGGAGATAGTCCCAAGACAGGTCGACAAATCAGTGGTTGGATTGAGATGGATCTACAAGGTAAAGCAAGTTGTTGATGGGAGTGTGGAGAAATACAAGGCCATATTTGTGGCCCAAGGATTCTCACAAATCGAGGGGATAGATTATGATTATACTTTTGCACCTGTTGCAAGGTACTCTTCCATAAGATCCATCCTTGCACTCTCAGTGCAGATGGGTTGGCACATTCATCAGATGGATGTGAAAATTGTGTTTCCTAATGGGATCATTGAGGAAGAGGTGTACATAGAGCAGCCTAAAGGTTTCTAGATCTTCAATAGTGATTCGCATGTGTGCAGACTCAAAAGAGCATTGTATGGGCTGAAGCAAGCACCTTGTGCTTGGTACACTCGAATAGACAGTTATTTCACTGGTATGGGCTTCACCAAAAGTGAAGCAAATACAATCTATACCAGATTTTTGTTTATGGTAAGCTATTGATCATTGTTATTTATTTTGATGATATAATTTTGAGTGGTGATGAGCAGTTGATACACTCATGCAAGGAGGATCTTGCAAGGGAGTTTGAAATGAAGGACATGGG
>CM076572.1:568951724-569048119 GCA_034641835.2 Pinus albicaulis
AAGAGATTGAAGCTTCAAGGCTTCACAGATGCAGATTGGGTGGGCAGTCCATCAGAAAAAAAGAGCACATCATGAGGGATATTTAGCATAGGATCGACAGCAGTTTCCTGGTACAACAGGAAACAACGATCTGTGGCACTCAGTTTAGAAGAAGCGGGATACATGGTAGCAAGTCAAACTCCATGTAAGGATATCTGGATGAGAAAGATCTTGGTTCGTTTTTTTTGGTTCTAGGATGGATCTTAAGGCAAGTATGCAAAGGAAATATTGGGTCAGTTTAACATGGAGAGCTGCAAACCCATGGATACTCCTATTCATGGAAATTGGAGGAAAGAGGATGCTATTTCTGGAGAGGTAGTGGATGTTATTGTCTACCGATAGTTAGTGGGTTCACTAATGTATCTAGTGAACAGGAGACCGGACATTTTCTACGCAGTTAACCAGCTGATTCAAACTATGGTTAAGCCTACCAAGCTCTTTTGGAAGGCGGGGAAGCATGTCCTGAGATACCTGAGGGGCACATTAGAGTATGGTATATGGTATAGATGGACAGAGGGAGTGAAGTTGCATGGCTTCACGGATGCAGATTGGGCTGGAAGTCCATCGAACAGAAAGAGCACATTAGGGGGGTATTTAGCATTAGATCAACAGTAGTTTCCTGGTACAGCAGGAAGCAACGATCTGTGGCACTCAGTTCAGCAGAATCAGAATACATCGCAGCAAGTCAAGCTGCATGTGAGGCTATCTGGATGAGAAAGATCTTGGTTTGTTTTTTTGGTTCTCAGATGGATCTGACAGTGATTCATTATGATAATCAGAGTTGCAATAAACTCTTGATTAATCCTGTGTTTCATGATAGTTCCAAGCATATAGATATTCGGTACCGTCATCTCAGAGATTGTATAATGTTGCTTTAGTACATTCCCACAGAAGATCAGGATGCAAATATTTTTATGGAGGCGCTCACCAGGAGAAAATTAGAATACCATAGAGACAAGATTGGGGTGAAGGATAATCCATTTCTTTTTGAGAGGGAGTGTTGAGATTCAACAAGAAAATTCAGCACCCACGCCTAGTGCATTAAGCACCCAAACTAGGGTGGGGCCCACACTGTTATTTTTTGGTGCATGTCTATTTCGGTTATCCCTTAATTAAGATGGGCATTAAATTGTTATCTATTCTCAATGTGGACTTGAATTAGTTAACTGAAAGTGATAAATTCAGTTAGCCAGTGGATTTCGAGTTAGAGGTAGTTGGTGAGGCATGCAAAGTAATTCTAGTTGTAACATAGTTCAAAGTGCAGTGGTGCATTACTTAATGCAAGTTGTAAATAGTCTAACTCAGTTAAGTGAGTTAAACTCAGTTGTGCTAGTTGTAACTGAAGATACACTAGTGAGAGATCTAGTGAATTAAATATTAATTAATTCACAATCAGTGATCTCGCATGCAACTGAAGATTTACTATTATTAATTGCATGCATGTCAGATCCAGTGGAGACCCAGTTGAGTTCTAGGTGAAAGGGAAGTTGAATATCAGTTGTAGGATTATTGGATTGCACACTTGCAACCAAACACTCATTGGAGTGCCCATGATACTTGAGCAGTCAAGGCAGGCAATAATTCCTATATTTTAGAGATTTGTACCATCAGGGATTGCGCAAGCAAGGGAGGTTGTCTGGAGGCTGAGAATTTTCTATGTGTTGGTCATTTTTACATATGACAATGTGAGACAATTAGCTGAATATTGGAGGGCTCTTGTGAGAAGATTTTTGTATGTAATTGTTTCATGATCCATGCTAAATATACAATAGAAGATAGTGAGATTTTTAGTTGTAAGCTTTCCCCGAGAAATTATCTGTATTGTGTGTGATTGATCTTTCTTCATGTTCATGTGATTAGCGATTGTGTTTTTTAATTCTGCAAAATATTTGTAGAAGCGATTTATTATTTAAATTTAGTACATTGTTAGATTGGGTGAATCCAAGATATACATGCATGTTGCATAATTTCTACACATCTAGGAATTCCTCCTGACCCTCATTGCTCTCCTCCTAGAAACAAAAATCCTATTGAAGTGGCAACCTTGGACTCTAACCAATCCAAATTCCTCTCCAGTTCTATGTTTTAGCTTCTTTGTTTAAATTTTTATTTTTTCCAATTAGATTATGGGCCTTGTGGCATAGTTAGGAAATTTAGTTTTCTTGGCAGCATTAGTAACATCAGTAAACTATTTAAATGGATGCTCCTCAAACTGCAATTTTGTCTTTGTTCTAGTTTTCCTAATGGTAGACCATGACAAACAATTCTATTTAATGTTGGGTTTTCTATATATCTTCAAATAGAAGCTTTTACTTTACATAAAAAGTAATGACTAGCCTTCCTAAGTTGAACAAAACTAACACCTTGGTGCCATTGGGGCTTTACACAACTTATGAGTGCTAAATTTTGTTGTAATGAAAAGAAAAATCAAGTCAAGCGACATTTACTGAGGGAAATTTTAAGGATCCAAACTTATTTTCAAGTGTAAAACCCTTTACAAATCTTCCTAATTCTTATAATGCCAACTATAAAATATTTTGTGATATTTTTGCAAAAATATTCAATTTTTTTAAGATTTCATATAATTGATAGATAAAATTAATAGTTTATATATAATATATATATATATATATATATAGAGAGAGAGAGAGAGAGAGAGAGAGAGAGAGAGAGAGAGAGAATTAGTTGAATAGTTTTTAAAAACAATGGAAATTGATAAATCTCTTTTAAGAAAAAAAATGGAAAATCAACACTAGAAAATTTTGACCCCTTAAATTTTCTTTTCTTTTAACAAGGACGCTACCCCTTTCATTTAGATGAGACCACAACTTATTTATCAATGTTTGAAACACAGATTTTAGATAGAATAGGTGCTTTGAAAGAATATGTACTCTCTTGATATTGGAGTAAAGATGAATATGTTGGCTCTCATTCCTATGTTTAGAGGGGTATGCCAAATATTCACATATTTGCGTAAGTTTTCCACGATAATTCTTTTAGTATTCATTATTTTCCAAAATGAATTATGCAAACAGCCTAATCTAGAATGCGAAATACATGAGTTCCAAGCGTTGAATTAACTTCCAAGCTTCAAGTTATGAGAGCATGCACTTCAAATGGAATAACTACCAGAGCAACTTGAATCCAATTATTTTCAATAGGATGTTTCAATATCTTTAAAAGGAAGCCAAAAAGGATACATGAGATTAATATTTAAAAGAAAAATGAAAACAATGTCTCCCATGTTGGAAATACTGGGAGGGGGGTGAATCAGTATTTCTCTTCAATTCGTTAATTTTAAATTTACATAGAATTAGTTATCATTAGCATCAAATACATATAGACAGTCATAAACACCATTCAAAAATGCACAACAATAAAAACAATACACCAGATATTTTTATGTGGAAACCCTTCTAGGAGAAAAACCACCAAACACTTCTTAATATTTGTCTTCAATAATTTACCTCAATTAGGAAGCTCCAACTTCTGATATTTTTAGCTCCAACTTGACAAATGCTCCAACACCTTGTTTACTAGCTCCAACGTGAATGACGCTCCAATGCCCAACGCAGGCTCCAACTTACCCTAGCACCACCCCTCCACCCCAAAGTGTTCTTAGGTTCCAACCTAAAGCACACTCAACTCTTTTTCTTTGCACCACCCTGCCACCCTGCTCAAAAAGCCTCCACTTTCCCTGAAGGCTCCAACCTTCAGCACACCATGGCAAACCACGATTTCATCTCGTTTTCAAATTGGATCCCCCATGCTTAATAATAATAATAAAATAATAGTAATACAATATTTGCTTCTGCTCAATGTGTTCAACAATATCAAACTTGGGAAAGTTACATCAATGACCATGATTCAATAATGCATCAAACATTACGCCAAACCCTAGTTTAATAAGAAAATTAGATGCATTGCAAACTCTAGCACTTATCACGTGCCCTCACTATTCAACAATCATCATTATAATATCTTTCTATTCAAGTCAATCTAATATGTCCTCCCAATAGTTCAATCTAACTAATACATTTAGTCAAATTTTCTCTCACACATAACTAGTTTAATCAATACATACAATCAAACTCAAGCAATAACAAGGGCACACATCAAAACTCTAATCAATTCCTTTGCTTCAATATGAAATTTTCAAACCCTAGATGACCACAATTTACATTCCCTATGACGCATAATGATTGACACAATTTTCATGCAACTCTTATTTGCTACAAAAAATGATAACCAGTCTTATCTCTGCAAAAACACTACTTCTCACAATGAAAACCTAGCACGGCTTAAGTTACATTAATCAATGGGATCAAACCCTAGTTATATCAGATCTTTGCAGTACAATTCCTCAACATTTCCCACTAGTAGCATGCCCTAGCTTATCTAACATACCTGCAATACAAGTCCTTAGCTCTGCCAATAATGTCAGGTCCTAGCATCATGCATATCCCAGAAATTTTTCTCACATATTCTGCTTCAATGATCAAGAATCCACTTAATGCATTAGCATTGATGAATCTCAACACACTGACTATTCGAAACCAATCATACTTACAAGACGCAACGCATTAATAACCTTGAAGAAATTGTGACATACTAGCATTGACAATATACATCCAAACCTTAAACCAACAATTCAACTTTCTTTAATAAGAAACTAAACAAAGGATATCATAAATCTTGTTTGTAGAGAAAGGATAACACACTGCTTATAGAAGAGGTGCTTCAAACAAAATATTGCTCCAACACCAATATTCTTTAGTCAGTCAAAATATGCAGGGATTTAGCTCGTGTTTCTATGATGGGAGGCTTGGGCCCGATGCAAACAATTAAATTATATTATAAGGTAATTAATGTGCTAAGCCTTGTCGTAGTTGTGATTATATCATAAACATGAATGGGTAAATTCGGTTAAAAAAAAACACAAGTTACATCCACAATCTCTACGATATGCACCATTTTATCCCTGGTAGATTTCAATACTTCTAATATTCGTTTTCTTTGAAATAGAATATTCTTGGGACAATTCCCAATTGATATTCTGGAAGCGATGAGCTATCTAAATCAACTAGTTCTCACGCTTGGAATGGTTTTGGCATGCAGTATTGGCATAAAGGACCAAGGTCATGTTTCTTAGCATTGAAAATGACGTCTCTTCAAAACCTCTACCAATCTCAGTCAATACAGCAGCCTTGTCACATACATAACTTTTCCATAATATTCTACAGTCACAAAAATCGATTCTGGAAAAATTGTTTAGAAAATATTGGCTCAGGGCTTGTTCTATGTGTAATGCATAACTAATTCAAATACCATTGTGCTTAAGATGAGCCATCATACGATATCAATGGAACTACGTCTTAGTAACAGAATTTGTGTACACATGCACGCACAGTATTTGAATGCCAATATTTCTTCAAGACAATGAACAGATTCCTTAGATAGGGCACTGATTTGATGCAAATTTTGCGCGAAACGAACTCTAGGCACACAAAGAATGCTTCAGACCTTGCCCAGTTTATGCCACTATGAAATCTCTCAAGAAAGGTCGGAAATATTTCAGAAGTAATCATGAAGAAATCACATGAATACTCTCCCAAATAAAAAGCTTGAACTATCTTCTACTAAATGGAAGGAATATGTCAACTTGAGCGAAACCCATTAGCCAGAAAGTGTAGCCGTTACGCCCAATACCCATCATAAACTTCAACCTGTTGTTGGATAAGCTTAACTGCTAAAGGCCACAGAGGTATCTCACAATATTAGAGTTGAAAATGCATGTGTTTGAGGAGAGTGGAAACCTATTTTTATAATGTCTAGAGAGGCTTCTAGGAGGGGCTAGAATAATTTCAAATGGAGGGAAAAAAAAAAAATTTAAATTCAAATTTTAGAGCCCAAAACCCCTTCATAAATTTTAGTTGACTTTAACATATGATTTCAATTTAAACTTGTAATGTCATTAAAGAAATACTTAATCTACAAAGTATTTAATTTGATTTTTAATGAGAAATATTTTTTGTTGGACAGAATTGTGAATAACAGATAAAACACGCTTCCCTAGACAGGTGATAATCTAGAACAACAAATTAAAGACTATATGACTTTTTCTACTAACTAAGAACAGACACATAGAATAGATTAGAAGCTTATTTGTAATCCAAGCGCTTCCAAATGGTTCCTTTTGTCGCTTTCGTTGCAGCTTCAAATTCCAGCGGTTTGTGAAAAATGCTTCCTGCAAGAATGAACACTAAATAGCAGAAGATAGCAATAATACAGATGTCTATTCAAGTTAGTTTGCTAAATCAGTAAAGCATAAACCATATACATCAACTAAGATCTTACAATATGGAAAATCAAAACCAATACAGATGCATATAGGGAAAAGTAAGTTTTATTCTTTATTGATGATAGAAGGAGAGGTTACAACCTAATGACTGATTTGAAGTGATCGTTCCAGCAAAATTCCTAGCCTCATCACAGTATAAATCTCTCCAACAGTTGTTACACAAATCTAACTCTCAATTGAAAATCCACCAGCATTTCTTTACTCAAATTCTTCCTTTTCAAACATTCAGATCTATGCTCAATTTATAGAGGAGCTGAGGTAGTTTTGCAATCAATGACTTTTCAATAATAGGCAAGACATGTTCCCAATCTTATAGATGTCAAATGGACACTTGGATTCGAAGCTTGACACATGTGAACTCTTCTAGAAGGCACTGGCCAAGTGGAGATTCCGGAACAATGAGAATTTCGCTCCCAATATGACCAAGGCTCCTGTGAATGTCAGGAAGTGCTTTGTAGAGCAGCCTTGCATGGGGCTACCTGCATATGCAACGCACTTAGTCCCTTTAGAGGGAGCGTTGATGAGCTCTCATACGCTATATAATAAACTTCAAACCTTGGAAACCTTTGCTTGATGAAAGTCATGCTTGATTTGTCTTGTTCTTGTCTTAGGTCATGTAGTAACTTGAAATGATAAGGGATGATAGACCCGTAGTCATTGGTCCTGAAGATGATGTCCAGTTAACTAATTCATTGGGAATTATGCCCAAATTGACCTATAACAATTGCCTCCTAAAGCATGAGGTCAAAATAATAAAAACATTTAATTGAGATGCTTTACACTATGATGGGTTGGAGATGAAGCGCAGTGGTCACCTGCATCAATCTTACAATAGATTACTTCATGATATATCCTCTTTGATCATAATTGTTGAGGGTCAGCATTCCCATGTTCAGCACATAAACAATCTAATAACATGTACATAATTCAAAAAGTCATCGACATTGGAATGTTGCCCAATGCAGACATACCTACAGATATAGGCCCATGTTCGGATGATGATCTGTATGTAAGGTCACCGTATAGATAATGTGTACAACAATCCTGAAATCACAGCCCAGATGGTTGAAACTAGATCCGGGGTCTTCTTATCTCGTTCACTCGATCATTCGGGTACAAGTCTAGCCATGCGAATATATGATTTGTCGTCGAACCTGGAAAGACATCGAGCTGTTAACAAATGCGAGAGAACCACCATTAATGAAAATGGCCCTCAAGGTACTGCAGTACATTTCGTAAGGCGTGAATAGATGATTTGATGTTGAAATCCAAACAAAATCTTTCGGTCAAAAGTACGGAAGTGAGGATCTTGTCAATGTTGTAACAAGCCTCATGGTACTAGAATCTAATGTTTCTAAGTGAACTTCATGGATAATGATTTGTTGTCGACAGGAAGCCACCTTATTGCGAAACGGGAGTTATTGATTTCAGAGACAAGGGTATGACTTGATATAGCAATTTTCAGGGATGACGGTCATGAGAATAAAGGTTTACGAGTATTGCAGAAGGATGAGTTTATTCACTGAATGACTTCTCTTGAACATATCGATGACACTGTGATGAGTTAGCAGCATTGACCCAAAACCGAAGTGAAGGTATGATGAACCATAGGTATGAATGAACCGTCAAGATGATTACCCAACCCAAACAGTCACGGACATAGAGTGAAGGAAGTGTCATGTTCAAGAGCGATTTTCTACCATAAAGAAATTTTGCTCAATTTTCCCAAATTTTCCCCGGTCATTTGTCGACCAGTACCTCTTTATTTTTTAACAAGCTTGAGGAGGGTAACATTTGCTTGATCTATAATTCAACCCTGCGGGTGAATAAAGTATCACTATTTAATAATTTAACGAGTTTAGTGATTAATGAAACTTGATTCTTGCCATGATCGACAAGCCCGTCACTATTTTATGTTTTAACGAGCTTAACGACAGGGATAGCTCGGTCCTTTTTCATATTTAGAGAGTCTGAAAAAGTGGCCGAAAGAAAACTCCATGAGTACTTTTTTGTAAATTTGTCACTCATACCTGAAAAAGTGTAAAATAATATCTGAGAGAACCTCTTTGGTCATGTTTAACCAAGATATTCATTTTTCGTAAATAATCTATCTCAGTCCGGAAAAAGTAAACTTATACTGAGTAGATATCAATTCATTTACTTTTACGAGCTCAAAAATACAAGTGCTCGGCAATATTTTCACATTATCGAAGTCTGAAAAAAGCTAAAAGAAGACTCAAGGGGTTCCTTTCTCACTATTATCGAAGCTCGAAAAAGAGATAAAAGTGTGCTTCAAATCCTTTTTCGTTTTTAACAAAACTCGAAAAATAAGGAGAAAAAGTGTGATTTGTGGTCAAGTCATTCTTTGAAATAAATATGCATGACGAATATGTTCATCAATTGTATATCATGTTCAGAACAACATCAAATGGATTAAAAATACCTATTTCATGATAAAAACATAATAAAACTATATTCATAGAAATAAATTTTAACTTGAAAATAATTAAATGACTATTAAAAGTAGTTTCACTATTCATTTTTACCATTCCATAGTTACCATTTGCATTTTGGAGCTCTAAACCTGATTTTGACTCCGAACTTCATCTATTGATTGTGATTGTTTCTGTGGACGGATTTCGTCATCGTTTGATCCAAGTTAGTGCCATGAACCTCCTCTTTCCTTTGGTATTCATTTCATCTCCCATTTCTGCAATTTTTTAGGGTTTTAAGGTCCCTAGGGTAAATTCTGCCCAAAAAGAGGGCAACGCACCCGTGAATGTCGAAACCTATGTTGCATAGCAGGTACAGTGAAGTGTACTTGTATGTGTAATGCACTGTCTCTTTTTAGGGAGTGCGTTGGGCGTAGTCTAAGTTTTTTATTTTCTCATTATGCCCAAAATTGACCTATTTTTTTTAAATGAATGGAATCTAATGGATCTTATGGTTGTATTTCAGGTTTCCATCGGATTATAATGATGATTACATGGAGGGAAAGAGAAAATGAAGAACAAGATATGATTGCCTTAAACGATCTGGGTACAGTAAGAGCCTTGCGAGATTGTGGACTGCTTAAGTACTTCAAGTTGTCGGGAATGAGGCAACAAATAGAACTCTTGTAGTTCTTAGTTTGAGCATGGGATCCGGAGATAGAGGCATTTCATATTAAGAACCAAGTGGTTCCCATAACAGTTGAGGATGTGTATTTTCTCAAAAAAAATTCGAGAAGAGGTTTTCCCATTTCACTCTCAGGGTCTACCATTAGAGGAGAGACGGTGAGGGATTATATTCTGTAGTATTGCTATCCAGTGGCAGAACCTAGCAAAGATGGAAAAACAAACATCTGGGATGTCAAAGATTTACCTTTGAGAACTATACTTTTCACGATTGCTAAACTTGCTGGCACCATTACACTACATGTAGCGAATAGATCGTATATGCAGTATGCGCTAGAGTGTATGGAGCCAACAGTCTTCAACTGGTCTGAAGTTGTTCTATATCAGATAAAGGAACAACTGAATAAAGCAAAGGGAGGAAGGAAGAAGAATTTCAGTTATGGTTCAATCATTATATCCTTTGCTTTAGAACAGATTCCACCGATGCAGCCACAACATGTGACACTGGATATAACTAGTCCTAGAGATCCTCGGATGCAGAGATGGGTAGAACTCATGGGTCGGCATGCAAGCCAATCGACTGTTGTGTTCTCTATTGCATTATTTTCCTGGTTCCGGCGACATATCGCCGCCATCGATGAGTACGCATACACAGGTGTTGATTTCCAAGGAGATCCAGATTTAGCATTACCATAAGGTGCTCAGTGGGGTGCAAGGGGTAATAATTTTTTTATCATGTTTTTTTATTTTCCTAAGGTTTATACAATGTTTTTGTATTTTGATGTTTTCCCAAGAATAAACTAAATGTTTGATGTAATGCAGATTTTGGTCATGTTCAACCAGTAGTGGAACCGGAGCGCGGACCAGATGTTCCAACAGAGAGGGCTGTCGGGAGAGCAGTCCTTCAAGATCTTGATATGGTTGAGACTCTGACTGAGCTTCAGTAGCACATAGAAGGTTTGACCTTCGGGATTTCGGATTGCCAGATCGAATAGCTTCCTATGCGACTACTGCAGCGACACACTATTAGGGTTCCTAACCATTGGATGTAGTTACTTCGTAGGATAGATAGATCTATAGCATGTTACCATGAGCACCACTAGTTTACTTGTGACATTTTGCATACATTTTGAGGTCAGATGACCAATGTGTCTTGGGCACAAAATTTTTTAAAAACCTATAACTATCTATCTATATGATTTTAGTTTTTTCTTATGTTTATTATGCAATCCTATTCAATGATGTGAATGTTTTCTTTACATATGTTGCAAAAGTCTGTCTGAAACTTGATTAGCTAATGAATCAGTCAATGTGTTCAAATTTCTGGAAATGTGTTGATATTGAATAAAATCAAAGTGTCTTTTTGAAAGTCTAACTCTAAGGAACAATCTATGCAATGTTGGATTTCTAACAGTATAAACACTAGTAAGTTGTAATACCACAAGTTGTGAGTCTAACCTTATGATGATACTTCGTTGATACCAAATGAAATGGCATTAGAGAGAAGTTCGATCAACTCGCTAATACCTTGCCGATATTATTCGTCGATCTACCAATACAAATCCCTTGAAACTTGTTTAACTCGTCGTTCGTGAGTTTAATGGCCCACGCCGTGCCGGATAGGATTCTCGCGTACTACGACGGAAGACCATCAACATTAATCCAAAAAAGGGTTCGTAAATTAAAACATCTCGCGATATATTAATTAAAATGGATACTAACGTTAAGAAAAATCTAAAAACAAATTAAGATAGTGAATGCAAATCAACAACATATAAACATTATAATACAAAAATTACTACGCTCATGATTAAGCATAGTAACATTTCAAATACAACCCATTTCTAGGCTATGCCAATGGAATTCCATCGTAATCAACTAACTCGTAGGCACCCTTAGCAAGAAATTTTTTGAAAATATAGGGGCCATGCCATAATGGCTTGAATTTCCTTGTACCTATTACATCAGTTTCTTGATCGTAAAGAAGGACCAAGTCACCCTCTCGAAATGTGAGGTCGGGAATGGATTTCCGGATCAAAGAGCTTCCTATGCGACTGCAGTGACACACTATTGGGGTTCCTAACCATTGGATGCAGTTACTTCGTAGGATAGCTAGATCTATAACATGTTACCACGAGCACCACTAGTTTAATTGTGACATTTTGTATACATTTTGAGGTCAGATGACCAATGTGTCTTGGGCACAAATTTTGTAAAAACCTATAACTATATATCTATATGATTTTAGTTTTTTCTTATGTTTATTATGCAATCCTATTCAATGATGTGAATGTTTTCTTTACATATGTTGCAAAAGTCTGTCTGAAACTTGATTAGCTAATGAATCAGTCAATGTGTTCAAATTTCTGGAAATGTGTTGATATTGAATAAAATCAAAGTGTCTTTTTGAAAGTCTAACTCTAAGGAACAATCTATGCAATGTTGGATTTCTAACAGTATAAACACTAGTAAGTTGTAATACCACAAGTTGTGAGTCTAACCTTATGATGATACGGTTGATACCAAATGAAATGGCATTAGAGAGAAGTTCGATCAACTCGCTATACTCAGCGATATTATTCGTCGATCTACCAATACAAATCCCTTGAAAACTCACTAACTCGTCGTTCGGAGTTAAAATGGCCCACGCTGCAGCGGATAGATTCTGCGTACTACGACTAGCACCATCAACATATCCAAAAAAGGGTTCTGAAAATTAAAACATCTGCGATGAAATGTAAAGCGGATTACTAACGTCAAGAAAACTCTAAAAACAAATTTAGTGTATGCAAATCAATAGCATATATTTACAATATAATACAAAAAATTACTACGCTCATGATTAAGCATAGTAACGTTTCAGATACAACCCATTTCTAGGCTATGCTAATGGAATTCCATCGTAATCAACTAACTCATAGGCACCCTTAGCAAGAACTCTTTTGAAAATATAGGGGCCATGCCATAATGGCTCAAACTTTCTTGTACCTATTACATCAGCTTCTTGATAGTAAAGAAGGACCAAGTCGCCCTCTGAGAAAATGTGAGGCTGGAAATTTTTGTCGTATTGCGCCTTTATACATCTCTTATGCGCTTCATTAGCCAATTGGGCTTCACGACGTGTTTCATCAAGATGGATGAGGTTAAGGAGACGCGCTTCTTCTTCTGAGGTGTCAGGTAACAAGTCTATTGTGAGTTTTAACGATGATATTTCGCATTGGATTGGTAAGATAGCTTCCAAACAATACACCAACTGAAAAGGAGTAAAGCCAGTTGCATTTCTCACCGAGGTTCGATTCGCCCACAAAGCGGAGTACAGGATCAAATACCAGTTTATTTTACGAACTCCTATCATTTGTTGAAGCATTTTTTTAATAATTTTTTTAATAGCCTCAACTTTTCCATTTGATTGTGGATAATAAGGAGTAGAATTATCATGTGACAACCTAACTTGGAATTCAATTCAGCCATCATGTGATGCGAAAATGCTTCCCATGATCTGTAACTATAGCTTGTGGGACCCCAAACCGTGAAATAACATGATTAAAGAAAAACAATGCATTTGTTTGTCCTGTGTTGTTGAATGTAGGCATCACTTCGGCCCATTTGGTAAAATAGTCGATTGCGATAATAATATAACCATGCCCCCCGGACGAACGAGGGTTATAGGTCATGAAGTCAATACCCCATTTCGTAAATGGTCCTGCAGAGACAACAGGATGCATTGGCGCTGGCGGTTTGCGGATCTTACGATCAAAAATCTGGTGCGCATGACAACTTCTGACCGTGAGGATGCCGTCTCAAAATATCGTAGACCAAAAGTAATCGACGCGGAGTATCTTCTACGCAGTAGCATAACCAGATAAATGTCCACCACATGCCCCAGCATGAAAATCATTTAACACTTTTTCGGCCTCCTCATGAGTGAGGCACCTCCTTAAAATTGTATCAACACCACGATGATAAAGTGTATCTCTGACGATCAGATAATATTTGGCTTGGTATCGAATACGTCACTATTCAGAGCGAGAGGTATTAGGTCGAAAAGTTTGGGTTTGGAGATAAATGATGAGATCCCCATACCAAGGATCAGATTATCTGATCAGAAACAGAGACTCATCAGGAATTGATGGTTCTAACGTAGTTGCAGTACTATCAGAGGGAAGGTCACAGAGAAGCTCAGCGAAAACTAAAGACTTCTTTAACTTGGATTTGATGAATTCCAAATCAAATTCCTGCAAAATGACAATCGATTTTGAATATTTTCCCCCCAGAAATTGACGTGATAAGATATAAGTCATGGGGTTGCAATCTGAAACTATAGTTGTTTTTCAGAGCAGGATATAATGGCGAAATCTTTAGACATCTTGAATAGCTGCCAAGGCAAGCTTTTCTACGTATGAGTACTTAACTTCCGTATCATTGAGATTATGACTCAAATAATAGATCGGATTTTCAATTCCATCTTCTACTTGGACCAATACCATAGCAATGGTCATTTTGGCCGTGGCGATATATAGGAAATAATCTTTTTGATAATTAGGAGGATACATTAATGATGCTCGGACAAGAGTGTCTTTGACAGCATCAAAAAAATCTTGCGCAACTTGGTCCCAATGGAAGGGAACCCCCTTTTTCAAGAGTCGAATAAATCCTTTAGCCATTTCGGCGTAATTTGGAATGAACCTCCTTAGGAAGTTAGCCTTTCCTTGAAGTTTCTGTATCTGAAGTAAATTTGAGGATGCAGGTAAATCAAGAATTGCATGAACCTTCAATGAGTCTATTCGAATTCCTTCTTTTGAGACTAAAAATCCAAGCAATCAACCAGAACCAACACAAAACACACATTTATGTGGATTGAGGCGTATTTTGTAGTGTCGGCAGTGTAAGAAAATGGCTCTCAAATGCATCGGGTGATCAGTCTGATTTCATGAATGAGCTGGTAAATCATCTAGATATGGTCAAACAATGTGCTTGATGTCATTGAAAGCATAATCCATTGCTCTCTGAAAAGTTTCCCCAGCATTATTTAAACCAAATGGAAGTTACCTATAGGTGAATGTGCCCCAGGGACAGATGAATGTTGACTTATGTTGATCATCTGGGCAGATATTGATTTGATTGTAGCCAAAAAATCCATCCATGAACGAAAATATTTCACATCCAGCACAATCATCAATAATCTGGTTGATAAAGGGAGTAGGATAGTTGTCTTTCGGACCAGCAAGATTGACATCCTGATAATCGATGCACACTCTAATGGTTCCTTACTTTTTCATGACAGGAGCGATATTGGAAACCCACTCAATTAGTGGAACAGGGTATATGAAACCAGCACGCAAAAGTTTTTCAACTTCTGTTTTGATGGCAACAGCTTTCTTTGGATGAACAGGACGAAGCCGTTGACGCACCGGTTTGACATCAAGATACATATTAATAGTGTGTTCAAGTATACTAGTATCTATGCCTGGAATTTCCTCATAAGACCAAGAAAATACATCATGAAATTCATGAAATAGTGTGATATGATTCAAGTTCTGATGGAGAACAAGATACACCGACATGAATATTCTCTACAACACCAGGTTTGGTTGAAATATCGATAGAAATAGTTTCTTCAATATTTGACAGATTTCGCTTGGAATCAATTACATTAATGGGAAAAGAATTCAAAAAGAAATTTTTGATGGACGGGTGATATAGTCCACTAAGATTATTTTCTTCATAATCAAGAAGATGGGAACGATGATGATAATCTTCCCATGGTTCTCCTTCTGACATCATGGCTTCCAAAATATTCTCATATGTCAAGAACATTGAGGAAAATGGATCAGATGGAGTACCAAAATATAAGTAACAATCAACCCAAACACTCAACGACGTTGATTTCAGATTTTTCGCCCAAGCCAGATAGATTGATTGCTATGCCATCTCAATAGGGCTGGGTGGAAGAAACTCATCCAACGTAGAAATATCAGAATCACCCGTATTCTCCCTTAAGCCAGATAGAGTGGAAGAGATCATGTAGCAGGTCTCTATACTTGCAATTTATGTCAACGTCGCGGGCGGCAGTAATGAAAAGGTTCCCATGGGAGTGGAATCCTTTAAGAATCCTACACCAATGTTCTGAAGTTCTAGTTGGGGTATGTGAACGAACGAAATGCTTCCAGTTACCTGCGAAGCAGAGGCAGAGAAGGATAGTTGATTAATGAATGTAATTGTACCTTTATGTGGAAAGGCAATCATTCTGAAATATGTAGAAACAATAGTAGTCATCGCATATACCCATGGCCTTCTAAGTAAAATATTATATTCAAGGGGTCCGTCAACAACTTCAACATCAATATTCATTGTTTTTCCCCCTAGTTCAACATGCAGGTTATTAATAATGCCACAAGGTTTATATGTACATCCATCAAATGCCTTAAATGTCGTTGATGATTGTGATAAGTGTGGCGGGCCAAGTGAGTTCCAACAATTTAGAGGAATAATACATGTAGATGCTCCCTCATCAATAATAGTGCGATGAACAAGGTGATTGAGAACATTTACTTGTATGGAGAATGTCAATTCTGCTGGTAGTTGCGGTACATAGCCCGTATGATTAAATACGACAAGATTAGAATCAGACAGATCAATTCCACCAATGGCCGACAATAAAGCCTGTTTTTGGGAGGGACAATTTTGTAATACCTCAAGAGCAGACATAGCTGAAGGGGATTGAGCCAAATCTTCAACTTGATTATAATTTTGTGCAGCTCTTGCTCGAGGATTATATGTCGATTTATGAGTTACTCCCTTTCGTGGTTTGATTGTCAATTCAAGAATAGCAGTAGGCAGTACTGATTCTGTATATGGATTCATTACTGAGGTAGTAGGTTGATTAGTGGACTGACTACCATAATCTTTATTTCACATTGAAACCAAAATATCTGTTGAAGGTTTTGTGACAGATAAAATTAACACTTGGGAACTAGGAGCTGGATCTGTAGCAACCAAATTTGTGTTCGAATTTGGAAATGGGTCTGTCAACACAACTGACGTATTTGAAGTCTTGATGATTTTTGAGACTTCAGCGCAGTGAGGACAATCCACAACAAAGTGTTCCTCATTACAGATTATGCATGGATAACGAGGTTTCTGAGGTCCAGACGGTTGATTAGATGATCTTTCCTGCAGGTTAGAAGTTTGCTTTTTCTTTGATTTCCCCTTTTTCTTACTTCCTGGTTGCTTGTCACCTTTGCCTTTGTCAAATGACACGGCATTAATTTCGAAAATAGGAGCAGGATTAGATGCAGTAGTGTGGTGTGTGCTTGCAGTGCCTATCAAGTCTTCTCCAGTATGAGATTCCTTTAATTGAGGAGGAACATTAAAATTAGATCTCGGCGCGTTAGGAATTTTTTCATAGAGCGTGCCAGACTGAGTATAAATCAAGTCTAAATATTGAGCACGAGCAATAACTTGCTCTTCTATGATGACATCACCCTTAGCCACATCCTTAGTTATAGATGGTAACAGGGACTTAATGAACCATTCAGCAAGGAGCTGATCCAAAACAAAGGTTTTAACCATTCGACGACGATGCCACCACTCATGAATATGATCAACGATGTGAGTAGCATTAGTCTGTTTGAAATTGGTCAAGATTTCCGTTCCAGTTTCATATCGGATGGGTAATGGGAAATGAGTCAAAAATATAGTAGCTAGGTCTATGAAATTATCAAAAGAAGCTCTAGGTAATTCAATGTACCATTTTGCAGCCGGACCTGTGAGCGTACGCTAGAAAAGACGTAGTCAAACAGAATCATCATTCAGGGAATTTGATGAACACCATAAATGATAAGTCATAACATGAGTCGATGGATCTTCTCCAAGGTTTCCATTGAACTTAGGAATATCCAAAGGTAATTTGTGAGGTATCATTGGCCACCAAGGAGCATAATTAATTGGATCATTAGTTAACGATTTAAATATGGTAACTCTAAAATTGCAACAAAGGGAAACTATCGATTAAGGTCAGGTTGAGCACAGTCAGGGTAACATGGAATTGCTTGAGCAACAGGCCTTTGAGCACAAGCATAAGGAATTTGCTGCTGGTAACCCAGATAGGGGTTGTTTTGCATAGAAAACGCTTGAGGATTCTGTTGACCAAAACCTATAAATGATACTTGTTGAAATAATTTTGAGACATTTGCGCCTGAGGTTGCCAAGGGGTTTGTCCACCAATGTTATAACCCAAATTAGGATAACTTGGATTCGGTTGATATGTATAACTAGGTTGCGGTTGTGACATCCCATAAAATGGTAGACCAGCTTATGAATAAATGATTTTGGATACAGTTTGTTGTAAATTAACCAAAGGATTTGGAGTCTATGGACCCAAAATTTGATGGTATTGAGTTGAAGGACCCTCTTGATAAGGTTGATGTACAAAATTTTTATTCTGTAACAGGGGTAAATATGTATTGACAAGTGGTAATGATGTGGGTGTAACAGGTTGAACTGGTTGATACGATTGTATAACTGTTTGTGGTTGGATAGGCAGAGTGGGTTGCCATTGAAAAACATTCGTTTCAACATTAGATTGACCAAAAAGTGATGGAGTACTGTCATATTAGGTGACCAAAGGTTTCCCCTCATCATGAGGAGGATAATAAGACAGAAAATATTTTTCTCCAAATGCTGAGAGTTCAGTTGATATGGTACTTGAAGGAATAGACCCAGAAGGATTGGCTTGATATTGCCCTGAAGATGTGTATAATGAATCAAGTCATTAAGTACTTACTATAGGATTACCAGTTAAAATACCAGATGATGACATGGGTAAAGTCCATGGATTTGAAGATGCACCAGAGAAAATTCCAAATAATGATTTGTAACCTGATCGGACCAAAGGGCCACCATGAAAATATGACTCTGGTGAAGTAGTAAACATCGACGGGGTAGCTAGGGCGGAAGTTGACGTAATTGGAACAAATGGCCCAACCAAAGATGTTGGTTCAATCATGGTTACTTGACCAAATGTATACCCTTTTGAATCGACGGGAGTTTGAAAAGGAGGAAGATCAACAAAAGTAGATGGTGTCGATTGAGAAAAAGACTCGTACAGGTAAAGGTCCTCCCCAAAATGGGTTGGAGTTAAAGGTGTATCGTCTTGTGGGATTTCTTCAATCGTAATTAAACAAGGTGGAAGTATTTCACTGTCAGAACCAAAGTATATTTCAGGTGGTTGAATGTGTGATATGGGAGATTCAATAGCTACAAAAATTTGTGGGATGACCAAGGTAGAAACAACTTTCGGTTGTTCGACTTCAGGATTCAGATGTTCTGGCAAAGAAGAGACAGGATCTGGATCAATTTTTGGTTGAACAATGCCAATTCCAGGAGGTATGGTCTCACTGATTGGATAGATCGTGACCACGGGTAGCTGTGAAGACTCTATTTCGACAACAGTAGACAAAGCAGGATGTGTAGAAACAACTTGAGCTAACTCTGGTTTATGGGAAAATGATGTTTCACCAGAGGTACAAATTGTACTTGATTCGACAGATCGTGATCGCCTTCGCCTACCAGAAGTAACTTCTGGTGGTAAAGGTGATTTTAACACTAGTCTACGCGAATGACGGGGGAAAGGAGTTTGTTCTTCCACGATTACTGATTTATTTTAACCAAAAACAAATTAAAAAAATAAAAGGGTAATGTTAGACAAAAGGGTTTACCAAGAAATTGTGAAATGCAGAATACCTCCTAGCGAACCAAGAAGTACAGGCAGGCAATCTCCTCGAATGTTTTGTTCGGTGTATCACAATTTACAAGGTAGCCGACTCGGTTCACTATGGATGGATAGCACCTAAAATTTGTCCTCCCAAATATACTCGAAGGTACATGGAGGCCCAAGTCTGTATTAGCGTTGTCTGATGTGAAACCGCACAGTGAGAGCACCCCTTTATACTTATTGTACTGTAACACTGCCCGATATACCCGAAAGTACGTGGACGAGCTACGATATACTTAGGTACGTGGAGTGAGGCATCGCACTCGGAATGTATCGCAGACAAGTCAACAACAGTTGCTATGTTTTACGACGTTGGAACACATCTCTAGCCTAGACTTTCCAAATGTTATCGTTATGGTTCCAATGCTTTGTTAGGTAAATTGAGATTAATTTTATGGTGATCTTGCTTAACAATTTGCCTTTCAAAGTTTCACCGCGATGATGTGTAGGAAATGATAAACAATCTTTCACTTTTAGTTTCTTCAATGAAAATCTAGCTATTAAGGGGAAAAAGCAAACAATTTGTGAGAAAACAAATCAATGAGCACAAACTAAATGCAGATTTCCTAATTGTTCCTTTTGAAAAACACACAAAATCCTATATGCAAATGCAAGTTTTTCTTTTTCAGTTCCTTTAATGTTATGAATGAAGAAAAGAAACTAAGTGCACTAAACCAACAAATCAAATGCTTTTTACTTTCGAAAAATGAGGAATACAAACAACAATTTCTCTTTTGAAGGAAAAATGAGGAATTTAACAACAATTTCTCCTATCAGGAAATTAACAACAATTTCTCCTATCAGGAAATGAAGAATTTACAACAATTTCCTATTTCGAAAGCAGATGAGCTTAATGCAACAATAAAAATACTTTGAAATAAACCTGTCAATGATCAAGAAAAATGTTTTAAACAAACATTGAACAAATTTTCTTTCAGAGGAAGAAATATATAGATTCACTGTCAATATGAGGTTCAAACTTTTCAAAACACAGCAGAAAACAAACTAAATCAATTTGCAAAGAAAAATTCAAGGGAATCTGGATGGTTTTAGGAGGCAACGCAGTCTCTAATGGGATACAGTGCTCTGCAACGCAAGCCTAAAAGGGAGACAGTGCTATGCAAAGCACTGTGTCATGTCCAAGAGTGCGTTGGGCGCAGTGTATAAGGAAAAACACCACTATTTAACACACTTCTTTTACAAATTAATATTTCAAAAAGTTTGATCTTTGTGAATAACAACTACTGGGTGGATAAACAGAGCAAATCAGAGGCTAAAACACCTAGAACTAAGAGAAATTCTCCCTATCAGAGTCGCCAATTTGTTGGACAGAATTGTGAATTACGGATAAAACATGCTTCCCTAGACAGGTGATAATCTAGAACAACAAATTAAAGACTATACGACTTCTTCTCCTAACTAAGAATAGACACACATAATATATTAGAAGCTTACTTGTAATCCAAGTGCTTCCAAATGGTTCCTTTTGTCGCTTCCGTTGCAGCTTCAAATTCCAGCGGTTTGTGCAAAATGAATCCTGCAAGAATGAACACTAAACAGCAGAAGATAGCAATAATACATACGTCTATTCAAGTTAGTTTTCTAAATCAGTAAAGCATAAACCATATACATCAACTAAGATCTTACAATATGGAAAATCAAAGCCAATATAAATGAATATAGGGAAAAGTAAGTTGTATTCTTTATTGATAATAGAAGGAGAGGTTACAACCTAATGACTGATTTGAAGTGACCATTCCAGCAACATTCCTAGCCTCATCATAGTATAAATCTCTCCAACCGCTGTTACACAAATCTAACTCTCAATTGAAAATCCACCAACATTTCTCTACTCAAATTATTCCTTTTCAAGCACTCAGATCTGTGCTCAATTTATAAAGGAGCTGAGGTAGTTTTTCAATCAATGACTTTCCAATAATAGGCAAGACATGTTCCCAATCTTGTAGATGTCAAATGGACACTTGGATTCGAAGCTTGACACATGTGAACTCTTCTAGAAGGCACTGGCCAAGTGGAGATTCCGGAACAATGAGAATTTCGCTCCCAATTTGACTGACGCACCTGTGAATGTCGGGAAGTGCTTTGCAGAGCGGCCTTACATCGGGCTACCTGCATATTAAACACACTTAGTCCCTTTATAGGCAGCGTTTATGAGCTCTCATATGCTATATAATAAAATTCAAACCTTGGAAACCTTTGCTTGATGAAATTCATGATTTATTTGTCTTGTTCTTATCTTAGGGCATGTAGCAACTTGAAATGATAGGGGATGATAGACCCTTAGTCATTGGTCCTGGAGATGATGCCCAGTTAACCAGGTCATTGGGAATGATGCCCAAATTGACCTGTAACATTTTTGATTTCATAAGTTTCCAACGGCCACATCATTTAGCTCATGGGGATATTAACCAAAAGAAGGGGGCTTTATCTCTAATCAAGAATATTCCTCAAACTGTGAGTACCCTTTTGACGTGCCACATACCGTCAGAATAGGCATGATGAGGAGAATCCAATAAAGGTGATCATGACCACAAATATCTCAATTTTCCTTGTCATGTTTGTCATCGAAGGCAGGGAATCTAGGGATTCCCTTCCTATTTTTAGCTTAGAGCTTCCAATCAATGAAATCTAAAAAAATATTAATATTTTTCAAGAACCGATGTTGGCATAAATGAAAAAACCATTCAACAATCTCCCCTTGTGTCATTGATGGCAACACATACTCCCCCTACAATAATTTCTCCCCCTAACTCCATGCCATTGATCTTCCTATCTTGATTTATCTCCCCCTTTTACATCAATGGAAAAGGGTTACTCCTAAAAAAAATTCTTCTTCTAACTTCCTTGAAAAGGCATGTCTTCTTATAATTGCTTCTCTATCGCTAATTTGTTATGCTTCATATGGGTTGGCACAATTGATTCCACATGAGTCCATATGGAATATTGTCAATGACTTTTATTTTTCAACCTACTACTATACAAAACACAACATTGACCAATCTGCTCAGTGATGGTGACCACTAATCTGACGACTTCTTTTCATCTGCAATCTATCAACCTATCAATGGATATATCTTCAAATGTACAACCACTGCTACATAGACTCCCCCTATTCAACATTTACAAGGAATCATCAAACTGGATTCTTCATAATAACGTGTGAACCAATGCTTCAGTCGGATCATCCTAAACCTTGACATATTCCATTGTAGATTCATCATGACCTTTTGATTTTACAAATCCTGAAAACATGACTGCAAATACTTTTCCATCCACTTGATCTTCATATGTTTGTTTTCTTCTCTAGACCTTCTGTACCTGGTGTAAGGGTTGTATTTCAAGGAAGATTCCATCTTGTATCTGCAATCGCGAGCTATATTCCCATAGTTATGGCATTTGTAACATTCAATGTTTTTCCTGAATGATGGAGAAAATGATATATATTTTATGTTGGAAAAGTCATTTTGAAACTACTCTTGCAATCTAGAAAACTTGCTTCTAGGGTTTTGTTGATGTCTTTGATAATCAACCTTATCATGCATTCTGCAGTCCCTAGCCACATGCCCGAAGTTAGAACATGAGAAGCAATAACCTTTAAACAAACTAGGGTACCTGGATGAGATGTCTCATCTTGATGATCTTCTATATACATTCTTCCTGGATTTGGTATAGCCTTTCATTGATTCCTGTCCTTGAATCCTTCAACATTGCTTCTTGGAGCCACAAAATTTTTAACAATATTTTGTCCTTCATTTCAATTTGGACTCTGATGGATCATGTTATCAGGTTAATCATCAATCTTGATCTGCGAGGAATTTATGCTTTCTTCGCATGGAGATTTACCTATTTATTTTTCCTTCATCTTTAATTCAGTCATTTCTTGATCTTTCCTTTCAATATACTACAAATGTCCCTTTTTTCATTCCTTAAAACTATTTATTTCAGTAAGAGTTGCGTCAAGTTCCCTTTACTTTTGAATAACTTTTGCTTCACGCTTCTGAATATATTATTCTAATTGGCTTGTCAAAATTTTCTCTTTCATTTCAACGCCCTGCACTTGATGTCTTAGAAAGGCAACTTATTCTTCAAGTGTCTTATTTGATTTCTTACTTTGCTAAGATCACATAAGGAACTAATCAAATTTTCTTCCAAATATACTATTCCTTCTTCATCTGCTTCATCCAAAGCACAATCATCAACATTATTTTCATCTTGACTTACATACTTCTTTAATCAAATATCATGAAGCTTTCTCCAAAGACTTTTAATTGATGAGCATCGATCAACTTTGGATTTTAAAAGATCTAGCATAGCACTAAGAATAACATTCATGGATTTCGTATTGTACCTTCGATCTTCGCCAGTAGATGTGTCTCTAGAAAAAATAGAGTATCATATATAATATCCTTGAGCTTGCAAATGAACTTTCATTCTAGATTCCCATATTTCATAGTTAGCCTCAACGAATTCAAGAGTTGGTAGATCATTAACTGCAACGTTGGAGACTTCCTTGGAGTCTTTCGAACATTTCACAATTTGCTTCATCGACTTTCCCATCTTTGCACTCTAATATCTTCCTTCCATCTATTAAGATAAAGCTAAAGGAACCTGCTTTGATACAAATTGTTGGAAACACTGAGAAGGGGGTGAATTATTATTTCTCTTCAATTAGTGAATTTTAACTTTACAGATAATTATTTATCATTATCATCACATAAATATAAACAATCATCAATTCCATTCAAAAATGCACAACAATAAATACAATGCACTATATATATTTTAAGTGGAAACCATTCAGGGAGAAAAACCATCGAACGCTTCTTAATATTTGTCTTCAATAATTTACCTCAAATAGGAAGCTCCAACTTCCAATATTTTCATCTCCAATTGAAGGAAGCTCCAAGCCCCTGGTTTGCAAGCTCCAATCTTAAGGATGCTCTGAAACTGTATTTACCAACCTTCAAAAGCTCCAACCTACCCTATCACCACCCTACCACCCTGAACTATTCTCAAACTCCAACCTAAAATAGACTCCACTCTCCCGCCTTGCACTACCCTACCACCCTGAACTATTCTCAAACTCCAACCTAAAATAGACTCCACTCTCCCGCCTTGCACCACCCTACCACCCTAAACTATTCTCAAACTCCAACCTGAAATAGACTCCACTCTCCCGCCTTGCACCACCCTACCACCCTGCTCAGCAAGCTTCCACATTCCCTGAAGGCTACAACCTTCATACCACCATGGCGGACCATGATTTCATCTAATTTTCAAGATGGATCCCCCATGTTCTTAATAATAATACAAAAAAAAGGTAATACTATATTTTCTTTTGCTCAATGTGTTCATTAATATCAACCCTATCAGCGTACATCAAAGACCCTAATTCAACAATACATCAAACATCAAGCCATAACCTTAGTTTAATAAGAAAATTAGATGCACTACAAACCCTGGAACTTCTTAGGTGCACTCATTGTTCTACAATAATCATTATCTTCTCTTCATGTTCAATTAAATCTAATCGATCCTCCTAACAGTTCAATCTCACTAATACATATAGTCAAATATGTCCTCAAATAATTAGTTTAATCAACACATCCATTAAAGGAATTTTGAGGTCTAAAATGGGCCTCCTAAGAAAAATGTACAACCAAAATAAACTTTATAAGAACCAATAAGATTTGAGATTATGATGATAACCATGGGTGATGATTCACCATTTTTGGAGTAAAAAAGTAAAAATAATAAAAAATAATAAAATAATAAAACTATGTTTTCAACTCGTATTTTCAACTTATCTCCCTAATTTTTTACTCAAATTTCAAGCAGGAGTACTCCTTAGATGAAAAATTTAATTCCTCATCCAAAACGTACCCATGTTGAATACTTTCGATGGACCCTGCTATATGAAAAATGATAAATTCGTGTATTTCTCTTTTTTTATGTAGTAGGGTCCATCAAAAGTATGCAACATGGGTACTCCTTGGATGAGGAATCAAATTCGGCATCCAACGAGTGTTCCTGCTTGAAATTTGAGTAAACCCATAGGGATATAAGTTGATAATACGAATTGAAAAAGTAGTTTTTTTTTTTTTTTCCCTCTAAAATTTGATGAGCTAATCTAATCTTATTTTATTATTTCCACTATTATTTAATAATTTCCTTAGGAGGCCCATTTTAGACCTCAAAATTCTTCTAATGCAATCAAACTCAAGCAACAACAAGAGCACACATCAAAACTCTAATCAATGTATGTGCTTCAATATGAAAGTTCCAAACCCTAGATGATCACAATCTACATTTCCTCTGTCACATAATGATTGACACAGTTGTCTTGCAATTCTTCTCTGCTCCAACAAATTATAACCAATTTTATCTCTAAAAAAACATTGCTTCTCACAATTAAACCCTAGCATTGCTTAAGTTACATCAACCAATGAGATCAAACCCTAGTTCAATCATATCTCTGCAGTACAAGTCCTCAACACTACCCAATAGTAGCATGCCCTATCTTATCTAGCATACCTGCAATACAAGTCCTTAGCTCTGCCAATAGTGTCAGGACCTGGCATCATGCATATACCAGCAATCCATCTCACATATTATGCTTCAATGATCAAGAATATGCCCAATGCATTAGCGTCGATGAACCTCAACACAGTGACTATTCAAAACCAGCCATACTCATAAGATGCACTGCATTAATAACCCTGAAAAACTTGTGACATATTAGCACCGGAAATATACAGCCAAACCTTAAACCAACAATTCAAATTTCTTTAATAAGAAAATCAAAAAATGATATCATAAATATTGCTTGTAGAGAAAGGATAACACACTTCTGCATAAGAGTTGCTTCAAACAAAATATTGTTCCAAAACCAATATTCTTTAGTCACTCAACATATGCAGGGATTTAGCTCACATTTATATGATGGGAGGCTTCGGCTTGGTGCCATATAAAATCTTGCAAACAATAAATAGCATGAGACTTTACTGAGCAGTGAAATTAAGAAGGTAACTAATGTGCTAAGCCTTGTCATATTTGTGATTATATCATAAACATGAATGGGTAAATGTGGTTAAAAAAAACGTAAGTTACATCAACATTCTCCAGGATATGAACTGGTAGATTTCAATACTTTTAATATCCGTTTTCATTGAAATATAATATTCTTGAGACAATGCCAATCGATATTTTGGAAGCCATGAGTTATCGAAATCAACTAGTTCTCACACTTGGAATGGTTTTGGCATGCAGCATCGGCATAGAGGACCAAGGTCATGTTTCTTAGAATTGAAAACGGATTCTCTTCAAAACCTCTGCCAATCTCTGTCAATACATGAGATTTTTCATGTATACAACTTTACCTAATCCTTTTCATTCAAAAAATTTGATTCTGGGAAATATGTTTAGCAAATCCTGGCTCAAAGCTTGTTTTATGTGTAATGCATAACTAAGTCAAAGAGCATCGTGTTATAGATGAGGCATCACATGGTGTCAATGGAACTACGTCTTAGTAGCGTAATTTGTGTACATTAGCATGCATAGTGTTAGAATGTCAATATTTCTTCAAGACAGTCAAAAAATTCCTTAGATAGGGCACTGATTTGATGTAGACTTTGTGTGATATGAACTCTAGTAAAACAAAGGATGCTTCAAACCTTGCCCAATTTCTGCCACTGCGAAAGGTCTCAAGAAAGGCTGAAAATATTTCAAAAATAATCATGAAGAAATCACATGAATAATCCCCAAGAAAAATCTCGAATTGTCTTTTGCTAAATAGAATATGTCAACTTGAGTGAAACCCATAAACCAGAAAGTGTAACCATTAGGCCCAATACCCATCAGAAACTTTTACCTCCTGTTTGAGAAGCTTGACTACTCAAGGCCATAGAGGTATCTAATAATATTACCATTCAAAATGCATGCATTTGAGGAGAGAGGGAGCCTCTTGTTATAATGTCTAGAGAGGATTCTAGGAGGTGTTGGCCAAATTTCAAATGGAGGGAAATTTTAATTTTTGTAAATTCAAATTTTGAAGCCCAAAACCCCTTCTTTAATTTTAGCTGACTTTGACATTTTATTTGAATTTAAAATTTTAATTTCCTTAACGAAATACTTAAGCCATAAAGTATTTAATTTAATTTTCAATGAGAAATCCTTTTGACTTCATGAGTTTCCAACTGCCACATCATTTAGCCTATGGGGATATTGACCACAAGGGGGATTTATATATGATTATGCATATCTCTCAAACTCTGAGGACCCTCGTGACATGCCACATATCGTCGGAGTTGGAATGACTAGGAGAATCCAATAAAGGGGACCGTGATCACAAAGACCTTATTTTTCCTTGTCATGTTTGTCATCAAAAGAAACGCATATAGGGCTTCCCTTCCTCTTTGTAGCTTGGTGATTCCAATCAATGTAACCTAGACCATTCGCATCAATCACAACAGCATTCAACATCCCAAGGACAAGCTAAATTTGCAAGCACAAGATGATATTTAGATCTAAAGAAGCTCTAAATATGATATTGATATCTAAAGAAGCTCTAAGGAGATATAATTAAGAGGTGGAATCTCCTAAGATAAGAACACAAGAGAACATGTGCATGGTAGAAAAAAGAAATGAAAATATATAAAATGAAACATCCATACAAGGAAAATGTTAAAATTGATATAAAAGTGATAAATGGGCAGAGGATGCTAAAATAGTATGTCAAGTATTCTTTCAAAGTATGTTTGGACTAGAATGGCAGAATGTCAAAGATGGAAGGAAAATGAGAAATCTTGGGTATGTGAAACACCTTTGGAAGGAAGATTATGATCATCTCCTATACAAATATTGCATTCTTGTGCAACAAAAGGGGTGGCATACAACAACCATATAGGATTAAAAAAAATCATTAGTTCTCACACAGCTGAACAGAATAAATAGAAAACACATAGGATTGCAAAAGGAATGCTCATAATGTTGAATAGAATAAATAGAAAACACAAGTCACTAGGTCCATGAAAAGTGTTGGATAAGAAACGAAGGTGCACATATAAGCTAAGAAACAAGTGAATAAGAAGAGGAGGAATAGGGAAACATAATTAAATAGGACAAACTATCCCAAAAAGTAAACAAAGTTGCATACAAAGTTAAAAAGTTGAACTAGCAGTAGGGAGGGGCAGATGACCCACCTTAAATAGCAACATGAATGTTTGACATTGGGTAATGACTATTACCAGCATATCATTACTATTTGACAAAGCAAGTGGAAATTATGAACTAGAATTACAAACCAAATATAAAATCTTCCAAGCTTCCACCAAACCATAAAGAACGTAGGTTCAATATTTATATATAGGTTTTGCAAACACTCACATACAAGGACTTTGAGATAAACAATGGATGAGCATATATATAAAAATGTAAAATTAATATTTTGGAGATTGGTCAAAGGAAAATTTGCAACTATCATTTATTTTGCATTAATACAAGCATTTATATATATATATACAATTATTTCGTGACATTTGGTTTCAACTTTGAAGGTGTAATGTCCCTTCCTCTTCTAATTGTTTAGATTTCTCTTATCTACATATTTAAAAAATATTCACAATTCACCAAATCTCTAAGTATTAGGAGTCTAACATTCCCCTCCTTAATTCGAAAGGGTATTTGTGAGTCCACATAGAGAGATGGAAAACTACCAATGGTTGAATGTGCTCTCTGAATCTAGTCGTTTTGGGGACAACCACAAACCGGATGGCTACTAGAAGCTAATGTCTTCATAGATGATGGTTTAAAGATGACCAAAAAGTTTATGTCTAGCACAAGCCTTAAGTCTTTAACTAAGTGTTGGTTTAAGGATGACCCCAAACTAAATGGTGATAATCAATGTCTCTAGAAACATCTCTGAGTTCAGCAATCCAAAATTGTGATGGGAAACAATGTAATTAGCAAATTCAAAAGCTTTAACGTTAGTGAGCTATGATGCTTTATATGTCTTCTTTTTTACTTTACTTGTCTTTAAAATTTTCCCAAGGGATTCTGCAAATCTTCGCCTCATGTCCATTTCTACCACACCAATCACAGTGAAAATCAAATCTTTCATCTTTTACTTCTCTTTTAACAAAGTAATTTGATTTATTTTTCCATTTCTAAGCAAGGCGCATTGTAATGCCCCTACTTGATCCTATTATCTTACATTGTGTTAAGAAGCTACCAATTGAATGATTGTTCAAAGAGCTTGTTATGTAAGTCAACCTTATGGTTTCACATGAATCATATATGTTTAAATATTAAATAATCATGTTAAATTATAATTTATTAATTATAAATCAGGATTAAGGGTTAAGTAAACATTAATCAAGCTTAAGGCTAACCATAAGTTTGATCAGTAATCAAGCTTAAAGTTAATTTAGCTTATTCACTAATCAAGCTTAACCGTTAATTAATTGTCTATCATAATAAGCTATAGGATACTAAAAACATTAATTAATTTTCCAGCATAATAAGTTATAGGATACTAGTGCATTTGCGTGAGGTGTGGGATTGTATCTAGCATATGCATACCTCGTACGTATAGTAATAATACTTATCATAATCATGCACAGAAAACAATCATCCAGCTAACAGGTTATTAACACAATGTAAGATATGATGCAGGAGCATGAGGCTTAGAGACAAAAAGCTTCATTAATTATTCCAAAAAACCAAAAAAAGTTACAAGCAAAGGTGTTGGTACCTTTAGTTGTCAATTTATAGTTGTACTAGATAGGGTTGAACTAGTATCTAGGAAGATTGAGAAGTTTTAGATTAGATTCAGTATATTTAGCCTTCAATTGATAGATTTAAGGAAGATGTTATGTAATTAGGCTTTTATCTAAATTAGGAGAATTATATCCTCAAGAAGAGGTCGACTGTTATGTAAAAACCTATAAAGGTAACCTCTGAGAAGGAGGAAATCGGATTTGGGCCAAAGAAGATTGGATGGAGAGGGTTTTCCCTCTGTTTTAATAAAATTACAGAATTTCACTATCTGTTGTATTCTTGGAAAATTCCCGGAGGGTTTCACCCTTCGAAAATTCATTGGATTAATGTTTTCTGTGTAGAATTTGAATGTATATTAGTTTCTGTGTAAATGATTCAGAGGAATCGAAGAAGTTTTGTTCCTTTGGCTTGGGATTGAATAGTCGGAAAATGGCCTATGTTTATTGACTTGTGCAATGGAAAAGGAGGGTTCCGAGAGAAGGTTAAGTTTAAACCGTAAAACAACGAAAATCTGTGTTTAAACGCGTTTGAAACGAAAATTTGAAGAAAAGCAGTTTTAGAGAAAACCGGTCACTGTTGTCGCGCCGCTTTTGGGTTGCGAGCGGTTTTATTCAATTCGAACGCGATCAAATCATAACGTGACACGTCACGGGCGCAAAACCACGGATTTCGCGTGACTTTTGATTGTTAAAGTCCGGAGGCTATTTGAATGCGATAGTCGTACGATTATGATCGTTGGAGATCTGACGGTGTTCGCGTCGGGAGTTACACGGAGGTTAATGAAAAGGCATGGACCCGACGGATGGCTGCAATAAAGCTTTATTAAAGGTTTGAAATCTGATACCTTGCGAAAAGGTATTAAACATTGGTTTAAGTGCTTTATAATATTTCCGAAGGTTTTAATGTTATTTCAATGGAGTTTTATTAAGATTTTGAAGTTGGAAATACACTGCTGAGAGGATTTTAAACACTGTTTTAAAAGTAAATTATCACATTTCTGAAGGTCTTTAAAACATTGCATAAAAGTGAGTTAGAATGTTTCCGAAGGGTAAAAGGGGATTTTGCTTCTGCATGTGGCTTTTAAACATTGTTTAATATAAAATTTTTTGTTGAAGAAAGATAAGGGGACTTTAGCTTCCTTAGGTCATTTTATTAGCTTTATCAAACAAAATTTAATAAATTTTGATGACCGAGAGTGGAATTGAAGACCAGGAACTAATTCTTCCTGAATTAGAGAACATTGTAACAAAGTTTGAACAGCTCTCCTTAACGCCTGCACCCACACTGCCATCATTTGTGGTATCAAAGCAGTCTTCAGAGCACTTTCTAGACACTGAACAAGCTTCTAGAAGTCAAAAAAAAAAAATCCAACATGGCTGTCAGAATTGGTAGAGGAGGTGGTGTTGGTAGAATAAGAGGTAGACCAGTTGCAAATGTTGAAGTACTGGAGACTATACAACAGATTCAAGCCAGATTGGAAGCAATTGAAATAAGACAACAGAGAGATCCTGAAGATGTCAGTGAACCAGAAAAAGAAGAAGAAGAAAATGTTGAGCTTACTCCTGATATGAGATTCTTTAAATCAGTTTTAGGATCTACATCCAAGCCTAGACTTGAAGTATCAGCTTTTGCAGGAGGATTGAATCCAGAAGAGTTGATAGACTAGATCAATGAAATGAATAAATGCTTTGATTATGAAGATATTAATGAATAAAAGAGAGTTAAGTTTGTTGTCACAAGGTTGAAAGAACAGGCAGCACTTTGGTGGGATGGAGTGCAAGCAGAAATAATGAGAGTTGGTAAGCAGCGAATCAAGAATTGGAACAGAATGGTAGCAAAGTTGAGAGGTAAGTTTTTGCCTAGTGATTATCAGCTTTCATTATTTAGACAAATGCAGAATCTTAGACAGAGATTAATGACAGTAAAAGAATACACAAAATAATTTTACAAAGTGAGCATAAGAGCAGGACAAATTCAAGATACAACAGAGAAGATTTCCAGGTACATAAATGGTCTCAGAATGGAGATTCAAGATGAGATAAGTATATTGTCTCCTAAAACAGTAGAAGAGGCTTACCAAATGGCCTTAAAGGCTGAAGAAAAACTCATATGAAAGCAATCTGCCAAAGGAAGAGGTACTTTCTGAGGAAGAGGAAGTTAAGGTGGTAGAGCAAGATCTACAGCACCAAGAGATGGAGCTAGCAGCAGCGCACCTCAGTATGTACCCACAGAAGGTGATACAAGTGGCAGAAGAAGTCCTTATAGAGGAAGAGGAAGAGGAGGCAGAAACAGAGGAAGAGAATTCAGATGTTACAGATGTAACAAATTATGGCATAGGGCCTATGAATGTCCAGAGAATGTGGGGACAAACCAGAGAAATGAAATTGTTGCTCAGACTGAAGAGGAAGCAGCAAAGTTTCCTGAAACAGAGAAAGAAATTGTGCCAGAGAAAGGAGAATATTTGGTGGTTAACAATTTTTTGTTAAAACAAACAAAGGAAGTTGTTGAACCAACACAGAGAAAGACTTTGTTCAGAAGTGTGTGCAAAGTTCAAGGGAAATGTTTTCAATTGGTAATTGATAGTGGCAGTACAGATAATTTGGTCTCTACAGAGGTGATAGAGAAGTTGAAATTGAAGACAAGGGAACATCCAACACCCTACAAGGTGTCATGTCTTCAGAAAGGACATCAACTGATAGTAAAGGAACAATGTGAAATAGAATTTCGAATGGGAAGTTACAAAGATAAAATCATGTGTGATGTGATGCCTATGGATGTGTGTCACATATTGCTGGGTAGACCTTGGCAGTATGACAGAGCAGCAGTACATGACGAAAAGATAAACACTTACAAGTTTTTCAAAGATGGTATGAATCAAAAATTGTTACCTATGGAAGAAGAAGGTGCATCAAGTAAAAATTCTGATCCAAAGGCTTTATTGTTGAGTGGAAAAGAATACTTGCAGCAGATTGAAGATGATGATGTAAATTTTGCTTTAGTTTGCAAACCTAAGGTAGTATTTACTTCTACTAAAATTTTTGATTTGCCAATTGAAATTCAAGAAATGTTGGAGAGTTATTGTGATATTATTGTGGATGATTTTCCTGATGAATTACAACCTGTAAGAAGAATCATCCATCAGATAGATTTGATTCTAGGATCAAATTTTCCAAACAAAGCAGCTTACAGAATGACTCCTACAAAAAATGAAGAAATCAGAAAGCAAGTGCAAGAATTGGTTTACAAAGGTTTGGTGAGAGAAAGTTTGAGTCCTTGTGCAGTACCTACAGTATTAAGTCCAAAGAAAGATGGAGGTTGGAGAATGTGCACTGATTCAAAATCAATCCACAAGAATACAATCAGGTATAGATTTCCTTTACCTAGAATTGAAGATTTGATGGATTGTTTGAGTGGAGCAAGATATTTTTCAAAACTAGATTTGAAAAGTGGGTATCATCAAATTAGGATAAGCGAAGGAGATGAATGGAAAACAGCCTTTAAAACAAATGAGGGATTGTATGAATGGATGGTAATTCCTTTTGTTTTATCAAATCCACCTAGCACATTTATGAAGCTCATGAATGAAGTATTAAAGGAATTTATTGGTAAATTTGAAATAGTATATCTGGATGATATATTAATTTACAGCAAAACAAAAGAAAAACACCTGAGACATCTTAATTATGTCTTAAGGAAGTTACATCAAGAGAAATTACTGATAAATTTAAAGAAATGTTCATTCATGAAAGAAGAATTGGTATATATAGGTTTTGGTGTTTCTGCTGAAGGATTAAAAATGGATCCAGAGAAGATATAGGCAATTGTGGAGTGGTCTTCACCTAAAAGTGTTTTTGAGGTAAGAAGTTTTCATGGTCTTGCTAGTTTTTGTAGAAAACTCATAAGGAATTTTAGTAAGATCAATGCACCTATCATTGAAACCATAAATAAGGACAAACAAACATTCAAGTGGACTGCTGAAGCTGAAAGGAATTTTCAGTTCTTGAAGCAAAAGATAATTGAGAAACATGTCTTAGTTTTGCCTGATTTTAATAAACCTTTTCAAGTGAAATGTGATGCCAGTGGAGAAGCTATTGGAGTTGTATTAAGTCAAGAAGATAGGCCTATAGCATATTTCAGTGAGAAGCTGAATGAGACGAGGAGGAAGTACTATTCATATGACAAGGAATTTTATGCAATTGTACATTCATTGAAGAAGTGGAGACATTATTTAATGTATAAATAATTTGTGCTATATTCAGATAATCATGCTTTATAGTATATTATGCAACAGCCTAAATTGAATCAAAAACATGCAAAATGGGTTGAATATCTTCAAAGTTTTAACTTTGTATTGAAGCATATAAGTGGTCAAGCAAACAAGGTAGCTGATGCCATGAGTAGAAAAAGCATTCTTGTTCAAGAAAGTCAAATTCAAGTGTTAGGTTTTGATTTTCTTAAAGAACTCTATAAGAAAGATTTGGATTTCAAAGAAGCATTTGAAGCATGTTGTAATCTTGTTTTGATAGACAGAAGTTAGTGGTTAGATTATTTCTTGCAAGAGGGTTTATTGTTCAAAAGAAATCATTTGTGCATACCAAATTGTTCTATGAGAGAAAATTTAATCAGGGAAAAACATAGTGGTGGACTTGCTGGACATTTTGGTGTTGATAAGACTTATGAGCAACTAAATCATTTTTATTTGTGGCCAAAGATGAGATCTGAAGTGGAAAAGTATGTGAAAAATTGTAAAATTTGTCAATATGCAAAAGGGAAAAGTCAAAATGTAGGTTTGTACATTCCATTACCTATTCCAGACAGACCTTGGGATATGGTAAGTATGGATTTTGCTTTAGGATTGCCTAAGACACAGAGAGGAAATGATGCAATTTATGTTGTAGTTGACAGATTTTCAAAAAATGGCACATTTTATTCCATGTTATAAAACCAGTGATGCTACTCATGTTGCTAATTTGTTTTTCAAGGAGATTTTCAAATTACATGGGTTACCTAAAAGTATTGTTTTTGATAGAGACACCAGATTTGTTGGTCATTTTTGGAGGACATTGTGGAAGAAGCTTGGTATTAAACTAAGTTTCAGCTCAGCTTATCACCCTTAGACTGATGGGCAGACTGAAATAGTGAACAGAAGTTTGGGTAATCTTTTGAGAAGTCTTGCAGGAGAACATCCTAAATAGTGGGATCATATTTTACCACAAGTAGAGTATGCATATAATTATTCACCTAACAGAAGTACAGGACAGATTCCATTCCATATAGTTTAAGGAATGCACCCAAGAGGAGTATCTGAATTGAGGAACTTGGGAAAAGCACAAATGAGAAGTGTTGAAGGAGAGGAGTTTGCTTCAGAAATTCAAGCAATACATGAGCAAGTAAAATAGCAGCTACAAGACAGCGGCATCAAGTACAAAAACAGAGCAGATTTGAGAAAAAGAGAAGTTAATTTTGAATTTGGTGATTTGGTTTTGGCACACTTGAGGAAAGAAAGATTTCCAAAGAGGGAGTATAACAAGTTAAAATTCAAAAAGATAGGACCATGCAGGATATTGAGAAAATTTTCTGCAAATTCTTATGAAATTGAATTACCATCTGAAATTGGAATATCTCCAATATTCAATGTTGTTGATTTGTACAGATATGAAGATGGTGGCACAGATGACAGACCATAAGACAGAGAAAATATTGACTGGGTAAAACAGTTACCCACAGCAAAGACATTACAGCCAGAGAGGATCTTAGACAAGAAAGTGTTTACGAAGACTAGAGGACGGGAGTATTTTCAATATTTGATCAAGTGGAGGGATCAGCCATTTGAGGATGATACTTGGATGACAGAAACTATGCTGCAGAAATTAGGCAGTTCTATAGAGGAGCTCATGGACAAGAGCCCATGAAGATTTTTGTCCTCAAGAGTCTGATGCAGAAGCATGAGGCTTAGACACAAAAGGCTTCATTAATTATTCCAAAAAACCAAACAAAGTTACAAGCAAAGGTGTTGGTACCTTTAGTTGTCAATTTACAGTTGTACTAGATAGGGTTGAACTAGTATCTAGGAAGATTGAGCAATTTTAGATTAGATTCAGTATATTTAGCCTTCAGTTGATAGATTTAAGGAAGATGTTATGTAATTAGGCTTTTATCTAAATTAGGAGAATTCGATCCTTAAGAAGAGGTCAATTGTTATGTAAAAACCTATAAAGGTAACCTCTGATAAGGAGGAAATTGGATTTGGGCCGAAGAAGATTGGATGGAGAGGGTTTTCCCTCTGTTTTAATAAAATTACAGAATTTCACTATCTGTTGTATTCTTGGCAAGTTCCCGGAGGGTTTCACCCTTCGAAAATCCATTGGATTAATGTTTTGTGTAGAATTTGAATGTATATTAGTTTATGTGTAAAGGATTCAGAGGAATCGAAGAAGTTCTCTTCCTTTGGCTTGGGATTGAATAGTCAGTAAATGGCCTATGTTTATTGAGTTATGCAACGGAAAAGGAGGGTTCCGAGAGAAGTTGAAGTTTAAACCGTAAAACAGCGAAATACATGTTTAAACGCATTTGAAACGAAAATTTGAAGAAAAGCGGTTTTAGAGGAAACCAGTCACTGTTGTCGCGCCGCTTTTTGGTTGCGAGCGATTTTATTCAATTCGAACGCGATCAAATCAGAACGTGACACGTCACGGGCGCAAAACCACCGATTTTGCGTGACTTTTGATTGTTAAAGTCCGGAGGCTATTTGAATGCGATAGCCGTCCGATTGTGATTGTCAGAGATCCGACAATGTTCGCGTCGGGAGTTACACGGAGGTTAATGAAAAGGCATGGACCCGACGGATGGTTGCAATAAAGCTTTATTAAAGGTTTGTAATCCGATACCTTGCGAAAAGGTATTAAACATTGGTTTAAGTGCTTTATAATATTTCTGAAGGTTTTAATTTTATTTCAATGGAGTTTTATTAAGAGTTTGAAGTCGGAAATACATTGCTAAGAGGGTTTTAAACACTTTTTTAAAAGTATATTATCACATTTTCGAAGGTCTTTAAATAATTGCATAAAATTGAGTTAGAATGTTTCCGAAGGGTAAAAGGGGATTTTGCTTCCGCATGTGGCTTTTAAACATTGTTTAATATAAATTCTTATGTTGAAGAAAGATAAGGGGACTTTAGCTTCCTTAGGTCATTTTATTAGCTTTATCAAACAAAATTTAATAAAGTCTGATGACCGAGAGTGGAATTGAAGACCAGGAACTAATTCCTCCTAAATTAGAGAACATTGTAACAAAGTTTGAACAGCGCTCCTTAACACCTGCACCCACACTTCCATCAAGATAATAGGATAAAGTAGGGTAATTACATAGTTTCTCCAATGGGTTGAGTTGGATTCTTCCTCCCAAACACTTGCTCATGTTCCCTGACTTTCTCTACTAGGGAGTCAAATGAGATGGACTTCATTGGGCCATAGCTTACAGGGATTCAAGACAGTATGTAGGGTAGAGAGCCTTGATGAACATTGTGAGAGGTTTTTCTATCTTCACTTCAATGGAATCTATCTCATGCATGATAGCGTTGATCTCAAAGGCTAAACTCATAGGATCATCTTCCTCCAACTTTAAGTTGAAGAGCTTCACCAACAATTGTACAAGTTCTAGTTCTGAGTGATGGTCATACAAGTCCTTTAACTTCTTTGAGGCTCCATATGAATCACAAATGTGAACAATATGGTGGCTCACCTATTCATTTACTGTCGTAGAAATAAAAACATAAGATTTCTTGTCATTTTTCTTCCAAATGGAAATCTCCTTAGATTATTTAGAATTTTTAGTTCGACTAGGATTCTATTGTGCTTCTCCTTCAGCCTCTTCTTTAGCATTTCTTCACATATCCCATCCCATAAATTGTTAAAAATCAACATGTTTTTTATCTTTTTGAACCATTATGAGTAGTTTTCATTGTCAATGAACACCACGCCTACAATGGAGATGAGAGAATGCATATTCAAATAGAGCCATGCGTTAATATATCAATAATTGAAATGAGTGTTGCAATAATAATGGTGCACTCTTGATCACTAACAATGAGTGATGACACCAAGCCATTTGAAAATATAAAAAAAGGCAATTTTCTATTAAATGAATATCTCAGTCTTACAATCTTCTTCAATGTTGTATCCAATGAAAGTAATGAGACTATCCACAATATATCTAGGCATGCCTCGAAGGACACTACTATATAAGTGTAGTTACACTTGAGAGGAAGAAGGTGATTGTGGGTTCCTAGGGTCAAACCCTGAAAAACAAAGTGTTGATACCTTCCAAACATATTTCTTGTTTCAAAATTATGTCCCTACAAGCCATGGTTCCAATGTGCAAGCCAAGCCAACAGTTTTTGTGTTCAATAAGTTGGGAGAAGGCAGTCTGGAGTTGCTTCAAAGTGAGGCCAACATGGACTACTACAATGTATTGCAAGAGGAGCTTTGCGCAAAGATCTCACTCTACGATGCTCTCAACATGAGGAGTGGCACCAAAGTGACCCGTGAGGTGTTTGAATCCTCGCGCGAGAGGATCAAGGTTGTAAAAAGAGTGAGTAGTAGAGCTTGTGAAACAACTGCCATTGTTGAGATGATCCAAAAAGAGAAAATTGATTGATTTAAGAGAAAAAACAGAAAGGAACAAAATTGCGCAAAGCAATTACAAGTTGCTTGTTCAATGTTGCGACGAATTTGAGGCAGGCATCAAGAATGGTAATTGATCACAAGGTCGGTAGGGTGGGATTCATAACATTAGGCATGATAGTAGGTGGAGAAAGCCTGATAGAGAAAAGAGAGTGTTTCCACAAGAGAGATATCATGCGAAAGTGTTGCTAGGGTTTCTAATGGATATAAAAAAATGGCTATACGAAAAAGGAGACATATTGATCTCAGAGGTGAAGCATATGCAGGGTATATAGAAGAGAAACATTGTAGAATGAAGGGAGTTACACCAGATTTGATACCATTATTGGAGAATGGTCAAACAAAAAATTACAATCTTCACTGATTTTCCATTAATCCAAGAATTCATACAAATACAATGATTTTGTGACCTTTGGTTTCAACTTCCAAGGTTTGATGTCTCTTTAGGTTTATCCTATTTACATATTTACAAAACATTCACAATTCACTAAATCTATAAGGATGAGGTGTCTAATAAAAACGAGTATAGATCATTCAAATAGCATTCACGTGGAGATTGTTAATAAATAGTGTTTATTTTAAGAGTGTCTTCCATAATAGTAGTTATTTTTTATGATTTTGGTCATTTCACATTCTTATTAAATATTCCATCATTCAATAATTACACAAAATACATCAACCATAAAATATTTAAGATCGTAGGATCATAAAGAGACAACCACAGAAGAACACAAGAAATTTACCCTGGGAAAACCATCATGGGGAAAGACCCAACAACCTTTTATCAATATAGAACTATTCAATTCAACAAAGACACATCTAAGTCAAAAACTAGGTCAAACTTAGTGAACCCTCCCAGTCAAGTCAACTACCCCCTGCTCTTGTCTATCCTTCTTCCCCATTTAGAAGTTTGTCGTCAAAATTTTGAGTCAGTTATGCAAGATACCATGCCTCAAATATACAAGTTTCTTGTCTTAGATATGGGAGCTTCTACGTCTCAGACTTCACTTCTCTTTTTTGCCTCAAACATACCTTATTTTTTGCCTCAGAGATCCCTTTGTTGGCTGCCTCAGACTTCAGAATTTTTTTTCCTCAAAGTGTGAAATCTCTACCTCAAATATGTGAGCTATATGCCTAAGATAAATGTGAGCTCTCTTCCTCATATCAACGAGCTACTTGCCTTCTTCTTGCCTCATATCAACGAGATATCATGCCTCATATATGAGATGTGAATTGGTGCTTCAAAGAGGTTTAATGCCTCTTATATATGTACCTTTTGGTGGTTTAATGGGTGTCTTTCAACTGAGTTGGTTGTATGCCTAAGTTAAATGTGAGCTTTCTTCCTCATATCAACGAGCTACTTGCCTTCTTCTTGCCTAATATCAACAAGATATCATGCCTCAGATATGATATGTGAATTGGTGCTTCAAAGAGGTTGAATGAATCTTATATATGTACCTTTTGGTGGTTGAATGGGTGTGTCTTTCAACTGAGTTGGATTGTACATTTGAGGAGGCCAACTTCACTAGGAGAGGGTCAACTTCACTTTTTGGAGCCAAAAACTTTATTTTCAAATTTTCAAATTTCTTTCTTTTGAAATTCCAAATGGGACTTGACACAAAATAATTTTTCTTTTGAACTTAGCATTTAAAATATGTTTTAAAAATACATTATGAAAACCAATCACAGTTACAAAAAACAACACTCCCTCTTAACTAGCGAGGTATTCATATTGACTATCTAAATGTTCTCATGTTTATATAATTTCTCTATGAAAAGGTTATAACGAATTATCATCAACCTTGCTAGCATCTTTGACATCAGCAACATCATCATCTACTATCATCATCCACTAGTGGTCATATTCGGGGTGCATTATCATCAACATATCAGGACTCACTCTTCCAGAGTGATAGGTCCTCAAATCCAAGACTCACTCTTCCAGAGTGATCAATCCTCAAATCTCAAGGCCTCTCACTAGGCTAAAAAATAAATGTTGAGATACACAACTAGTAACCACTCACTCACCCTTCCTGGTGAGTACTCTAGGCTTCTTGGGCCATTCTCCCCATCAAAAGAATTTCCATCCATGCTGGTATCAAATCAGCACTCCCTCTCAACGAGGGAAAATCTCCACAAACCCTAGCTTGTCTCTGAAGTACATGAACTTATCTTCAGGCAATGGCTTTTTCAAGAAATCAATTGTCTTCTCATTAGTGGAGATGTACTCGAGCGTTACTTCTCTCCTCCTGTACCATGTATTGGTACTAGATATAAAGGTGCTCTGACCTATCATCATGCTTCCATTCACACCTGATCAACCAATCCTACAAGTTTCAGTCATATTGCTTCATAACTCACATTTCATGTTGCAACAAACTCAGCCTTTGAGTGAAACAAATGTATGTTTCCTCCTCATCCACAAGATAGGAGCCAAATCAGAAGCAATATACAAACTCTCTATGTTTTCATCACTCCTTTCCCAATTTAAATTTTTGAAACTATAATTCTATGTTTGAGACATTTCTCAAATCATAACTAACTGTGCCATGACCCAACTATATCATGTTGGTAATTCAACACATATTGAGATACATTTCTTGGCTCAATACTTGATCCATCATCTTGGTTACATTAGTTACCCTAACAGGGTGTCCTTTCTAAAGCATATCTTGCCATGGAAACCTTTATTTTCTCCCTCTGTCACTGATGTTATCAGTTATCAATTCAAGATCCCTCATCTTGAATTCTAAGGTCCACTCCCTCTGAAGTCGGAAACAAGGGTCAATGCAACTTCTTTCGTCAGAGAACAAATCATATAGGATCAACCTTGATCCATCAAGTGCATCAAATATTAGGGGCTTGTACAAAGCCTTCCCTCTACAACATAATATTTCTTCATATACCTCACAACTTGAGGTAGATCTCATGTGCACTTATTCTTTCATCAAAGAAGGCTATCTCTACATCCAACTGATGTAATAACAGAAATCATACAGATAGTAAACTTTTAACAAACTGTACCTGACAAAATGTCCCTTAACAACCTTCTCCCTCTTACTGAGGTAATCCTTTGCTTTTTACTTCTTGTTATCCAATCATACTTTATCTTGGAAATCACTACTGACTTCATTTCAACATCGATCAAGTCATGCTTTAGTTTGGTTGATGATCTGTCTAGTCCCAACTAGACAATATATCTTAGATCCCAACTAGGACAATATATCTCAATACAAGTCCTCTTGTCACAAGCTTTGTTCTTCCATTATTTTCCATCTGTTTCCAAAGCCTTGGAAATCTTCATTATGTGTCTAAAATCCTCACTAGGAGGCCAAGTTAGAACAATCACAGCCAAGCAAAGAATTCAAGGGCAAGATATTATCTAATCAATAACAACAATAGTAATAATTACTAAGAAGAGATATAAAATACTTGTCTTTTGAGAACATGTCAATTCCCTCTTGAACTTAGCCTTCTTGCACCAAATTTGCAAGTCAACCTTGTCCATGTCATCATCATGGTGTCATTCCTTTCTTGCAAAATCTAGGGATTCTTTTTTCAACGAAAATTTCCAAACCAAGGGATTTCCAAGCTTTATTGCTTATTAGGGTTTACAAACCCTAGATGTCAAAACCCTAGAATTCAATGAAACTCAACATTGTTTCATCCATTGATTGATTTTGGTCCAAGACACTCTAATCTGAAAGTGATTTTTAATCTTGAAGATAGATTCAACCTCATGACTTTGTCATGTCCAATGAACCGGCTTCATCAAGAATACAATAGTGACACATATCTTTCTCCTCATTTTAAACTTGGATTTCAAGACTGGGCATACAAATAACAAGATCAATGACAAAAAAATGCTTTTCAATCTGCTTCAACACCCCAGTAGTACTCTATACATAGGTCATGATTTCAAACACTCCCATTACTTCACTTTGACTTCAAGATACCAAACACTTTTCCAACACAAGACATTTCATCTTTAATTCTATCTCTTACTCATCAAATTTTACCTATAGACATCACGTCTTGACTTGTTCTTTAGAGCAAGATATTAGACAGATTATGCTTATTCTAATCAACTTGACACCAGACATTTTTCCACATAATATTGAAGACAATCTAAAGTCAAAAATTTGAACAATGATACATACCTTACAATTCAGGTATCAAGTGGACATTTTGTACTTTTCTGGTCTAATACTTGTCTTTGAACATATTTATCATTGTTTGCAAATTTATACATGCCAAAATTTATACATGTCATAGTGCTTCAATTTACTTCTTAAGGATCATGCTTCATATAGAATTTTCTTGCATGGAAACAGATTTAGGATGTTCATCCTTCTCAAACTTGTCAAGGGATTAAACCCTTCTCTTTAGCACAATGCCCTTCATGACATTATTGATTTAGAAAACAAATTTTGGGCTTCTTTTTAACCACAAAGTTTTGGCCTTCCACAGTGGGTCTAATCAAAGAATTAATACAAAGATTTTCGTCCTTCCATAGAAATACACTTATCTTCAAAAAGATATCCATTTGTTCCAAACTGGATTTCTTCGTATTTCTCATCAAATCTATCAAATTTATACTGGTTGATTTCTTCAAAGAAGTATTAGGTCAGCTTCTTGCAATGTATTTCCACTAGCTCTTATGGCCTTGATCTGGACTTATGCAAAAACACAATAAAATACATAAATACACATAAACACATAGATGCAGCAAAAATAAGACTTCATTGCATTAAAATAAAATAACTAAAATATGCTTACAGACAGAATGTAAATAAACTAGCTAGGACGTTGGTAGCTTATCTTTGAGAAGATATGTGGCGGCTACAGGCCTTTGAACTGTGTTACAATGAGGCTCAAGGGAATTTTTATTATTGAACAACATAGGAAAACCCTATACAACCAAAACCCTAACCCCGGGAGATGAAATGCCAAGAATTTGTGGGCCCCATTGGGGTTAGTTGGGCAGCCAACTTCCCGAGCTCATAACTTGGTCATATTATCTATGTTTGGTGCGTACGATATATCATCGGAAAGATCTGTCTGAGTACTATAGGTTTTTCCATATGCCCCTGCCTATCGCTATGGGCATGCTGCAGACATCAAAAAAAATCCATTTCGGGGGTCAAAACTGCTTCGGAAGTTCACGATCTGAAAAAACTGCTAAAAATAGTAAATGCTACTATAAAAAAGGAAACTAATGAAATTGATTAGAGGTCTAGGTCTAAAATGTGGGTGGCCACCGATATCCACCTAGATCATTCCTCCCCCCTTAGGAATCAATGGTCCCCATTACGTCCAGAGCCTCCATGAGGTGAGGAAATTTCTGTTGAACCTGGTCCCAGATGAACCACTTGCCCTGGTGAAGGAGTTGGCCTGCTTTGACAACTCGATATAGTTGGATCATCTGTTGGCGGGTGTTCTTGATCTGTGTGTCCATGATCAGATCAGTTGTAACTTGTTCCATGCAGTCTAGTTTTAACTCTGTTGGTGTGAGTTGTTCTGTCATGTCAGATGTGTCCAATAGCGATGGAAAGTAGGGTCGAATGCGGTCCACATTGAACACTGGATGCAGACCAAGGAATGGTGGAATACTGAGCTCGAAGGAATTTTTCCCTATAGCCTTGGTGATGGTGTATGGCCCATAGCAGAGCGGGCGAAGCTTGCAGTGAGTTCCAGCGAGGCGCTCCTTCTGCAAATGTAGCCACACTTTGTCGCCCACCTAGAAGTTTTATGGCACCCGATGTTGATCATGTCGTTGCTTGTACTTAGCATTGGCTCTGTCCAATATGTCATGAACTTGTTGGCGAATGTGTTGAATGCGTTCAATTAAGTTATTCACTTTGTTCGCTTCTGAATAGACATGAGCCGAATCTTCCTTAGTAGCTGCAAATGGCATGGCTACGTCAATGGGACATAGTAGATGGAATCCCAAGCCCACCTGAAATGGGTTGTGGTTGATTGAGCTGTGGAGAGCCTGGTTATAGCTGTGTTGTACAGAGGGGATGCTCTCATACCATGTGCATGGATGCTTTGAGTCGTACATGTGCAGAATTTTTACAAACATCTTGTTGACGACCTTTTTCTGTCCATCGGTTTGGGGATGGAAATTTGTGGACTTGGTGAGCTTGGTGTCCAGCATCGACTAGAGGCTGGACCAAAATGTACTAAGGAACATATTGTCCCAATCTGATATGATAGAATGTGGGATCCCAAAGTGTACCCACACTCGTTCAAAGAAGAGTTTAGCAATGGAATTTGTTGTGATATTCTTCTTGCAAGCTGCCATAATGGTCATCTTCGAGAATCTGTCGACCACCACAAAACACAGTCGTTGCCATGCTTGGTAGAAGGAAGTCCCGACATGTAAACCGTGGAGATGGATTCCCAAGGTCAAATAGGTGTAGGAAATCGAGTATAGAGGCCTTGCTTCTTAATAGTTTTTTTGGCAATGGCGCAGGCAGTGGAGGATCTGATGTACTTCCCAACATCCTGTCGAAGGTTCGGCCAATAGAAATACTTCTGCAGTACTGCCATTATTGCCTCGACCCCAAAATGCTCGATGACCTGAATGTATTTCACTTCCAAAACCATCTTGGTACGCTCGCTTAAAGGAACACAAAGGCGTCCCATTTGATATAGCAGTGCATCCTAGAGGTGAAATTTTGGAACTTTCTTACCTTCCAAGAGCGTGTTGTATGTGTGGCCAAATTTTGGATCGCTTCTGTAGAGAAGCAGCCAATTGGAAGTCTCGTGCCCACAAGAGTTGAGCATGGTGGTTAGCGCCACGATCAGTGGTCAGTTGAGGCAATATGCAACATTATTGGCATTTCCCTTCTTATACTTGATGTTCGAATGAAACTGTTGTAGGTATGTGGACCACTTCTGATGGCAGTCGTTTTGCAACTTCGCTTGTGTCTGTATCAACTGCAGGGGTGGGTGGTCTGTGTGGTTGATCGTTTCCTTCCCCAAAATGTAATGCTTCCATTGTTGGAAATTCTGCACAATGGAATACATCTCTTTGGCATAAGTGGGATACTTCTGAGCTGTGTCGGAAAGTGTCTCACTGCGATATGCCATTGGATGCCCCTATTGAGTAAGAACTACCCCAATAGCATATTCAGAGGCATTTGTCTCGATCTCAAATGGTTGTTGTAAGTCTGGTAATGTGAGAACTGGTGCAGAGTAGAGGCGATGTTTCAACTCTATGAACGTCTTCTGTTGAGATTCAGACCAACATAATTTTGCTTTCACTCCTCCTTTGGTGACTTGACTCAAGGGCCAAGTGATATGATAGAATCCCAACAAGAACCTGCGATAGAAATTGGTAAAACCCAAAAATTTGCGGAGCTTTGTTAGAGTGGTTGGGGCTGGCCAATCCCGAATGACTTGGATCTTGGCTGGATCCACATGCACCCCCTACTCATCAATAATGTATCCCAGATATTGAACCTGGTTCATGCCAAAAGTGCACTTCTCCAAATTGGCACACAACTTGTGTTACCGTAGTTTTTGGAGGACATGTTTGATGTGGTGGAGGTGATCTTCCCAAGTCTGGTTGAAGATCAGGATGTCATCCAAGTACACCACCACAAATGAGTTGGTGAATGGCCGCAAGATGTCATCCATCAGCCTCATGAAGGTTGTGGGGGCATTCATCAACCCGAAAGGCATGACCAGTCATTCGAAAAGGCCCTCCTTGGCTTTGAAGGTATTCTTCCACACATCGAAGGGTTCAATTGGTAACTGGTGATACCCAGACTTCAAGTCGATCTTGCTAAAATATTTTCCGCCCTTGAATTGGTCTAGAAGGTCATCAATCTGTGGGATCGGGTACCTGTACTAGACATTGATCTTGTTTAGAGCCTGATAGTCAATGCAGAGTCTCCAATTCCCATCCTGCTTCTACACAAACACGATCAGCATCCCACAGGGCGATGAACTCGGTCGGATGTGACCTTTCTGCAACAGCTCCTGAATCTTCTTCTTGATTTCGTCGTTATCCATAACAGAGCGCCGATAGATTGGTCCATTTGGCAGCGGCGCACCTAGGGTTAGATCAATCGAGTGCTTGACCTTACAGTGCAAAGGCACCCCTACAAGTGAGGTGAATATGTCCCCAACTCCTCCACGACCTTGTCCATATGTTGTTGTCGTGTGGAGGAGCCTTGTCTAAAGGTCATGGCCAGTCTTCTTCGTTCCCTAAGGGCGGATCATCAAGAAAAAAAAATTCCCGATTTTGGAAATGAGCTTACTACATTGTTTTGTAGTAACCAAAGACATGGCAGTAAGCGGTATTAACTTCGGTATCATGTACAACTTATTGCCCAAAGTAACAATAACAGCGCGAGGCTTGCACTCATACACAGCATGTCGCTTCCACAAGGATGGTTGACCTAATAATACATCACAAACATCAAGAGAAGCAATGTCACATAATACCTCATCTGTGAAGGGCTTGATGTTGTAGGGAAGGCGGCATTGTTGGCTGACGCATAGATCTCATCCTTAGTCAATCCAACCGATGGTGTACGATTGTGGGTGTGTTTTGGTCGGCAAGACCAACCGCTTCACGACCTCTGCTGAAATGAGGTTATTTTGGCTCCCACTATTGGCAATGAACTGCAGCAAGGAACCCTTTACCCATATCTGGGAAAGGAAAATGTGCTCCCCTTCCTCTGGATCTTTCAGTTCCTCCTTCTGGATTTTCGTGGTGGAAATGGTAGCGTTGGGCTCCACATCGATAATCAACTTCCCTTTTTCATTCTCCTTCTCGAGTTCTGATTCAGAGTCGGAGCATGCATCTGATTCAGAATCCTTCAGCTCGGCCACCAGTGACTACTTGGCCCGACACTCACTTTTGTAGTGAATGGAGCTCTTATGGAACTCACACCACTTTCCCATGTCCTTATTTAGCTTTGCAGTGTTGTTCTTTTCATGCGGCTTTGGAAGGTTTTCATGGGCTGCCCCGACTTGGCTTTGTCCTTTGTTTTGCGGTTTGGGGACACCTTTCCCTTGCTTCTGATTCACAAATCCAAAGTCTCACTTCTTTTGTTTGAATTTATGTTCAATCTTGGCAGCGTACCGGTATGTTGCACCAAGCGAGAAGATGTCGAGGAACTCCCTTTCCTCTTGAATGTATTTTTGCATAAAATTGCGGTACTTTAGCACCAAATGTTTCTCTGAATATTTGATACCCAAATTTGTGCGCAGGATATGGAACAGATTCTCTAGCTCATGCACATCTTGATATTTTTGTTGCCGCAGTGTAGTCCATTGTATGTACTTGTCCTCATAGCTACCCACGGGATAATATTGTTCCTTGATGGCATCTCGGAAATAATCTTGAGTGAGTGCAACCGAGAATAGAGAGGTTTCCCTCTCATCCTTTTGTTCACGGTATGTTTCCCACTAGTCCTTGACATGGAGGCAGATTTAAGGAGTGAAAAAAATATTTTTTTCCCAGTTGGAAAAGTTATGAACCGAGAAATATCTTTCTAATAGATTCAACCATCTATCTACGACGTCTGCATCTATTTGGCCCTCAAATATGGGAATGTAAAAGTTTATTTGTACCATAAAAGGAGTGGTGCCTCCAGAGTGGTTTATGTATGCAGATGCGTCGTCAGTGGGCAGTCGTTGAAGGATCTAGGGAAATTGTTAGGATATTCTGACACATAGGAAATATTTAAGAATAACTTAGTCTAGTGTAGAGTTAGGTAAAGTGTGTTTCTTTACCATGTACATTTGTAACTTATAATCCAACGGTCACGATTTGTAGTGATCCAACGGTTATCTCTCACCTTGGTATTAACGACACTTGATCTGTGGCTTAACACCCGATTGGTCCATGATCTCTATTTAAAGAGCATGGAGGGTCATTTGTCCGGTAACCATTTATGAGATAAACGTATGTAACTTTTCTTTTTATGTTAATAAATTTCCTGAAGTGGCCGCATTGGCTCGGGTCGTGGATTGTTTCCCTCTTTGAGGGTTTTAACCATGTTATTATACTGGTGTACTGATTTGTGATCTGTTTGTGAGTGGTGACCTTTGGTTCTTCATCTACAGAACTGCTTCGTCTGTTACAGTGAGGAATGTCTTTCGTTTCATGCGAAAAGGTTTCCAGCTGCCCAAGTTATGACAGTTTAGATGTGGAGGTATAAAGCATCTCTTTTGCAGTTATATTTGTTAATAGTTCTACTTATTTCAGTTTCCTCTGTTTATTTTCGGTTTTTAGGTTTTATTTATTTTCCGAATCTATACCCTCTTCTCTGTATATGCTCTTTGTTGTGCGCTACGTGCGATCTCGGCAAATCAGAAACATAAAAGGGATTTTTTTTGCTACGTATTCTCTTTCCCCGCATCTTTGTGCGATCTTGGGAAATCAGAAATAGTGAAAAAAATTGGTAGTTGTCGGTAAGGCTAACTGAAAATCTAACATTCTGCCGTAAGGCTTTGCATTTCGTTTTTTTTTTTTTTCTCAGTTTTTGTGTTCTTTTGTGCAGGAAAATGCATACACACCGAAGAGTTAACAAAAAAAAAAAACAACCCCCCCTTCCTCCTTTCAAATAATAACGTGATCGTTTTACTATCTCACTTGGTGAGGGGTTAGTTTATGAGAATAGAGGTCTTGGGTTCAAGTCTCCTTCTCAAGCTTCTTTTGTAAAAAAAAATTGTTCAAAGGGGCGGAATTTTTTTTAAAAAGCCGCTCTTCATCCCATTCTTGTAACTATTCGACATCTACAACTCAGATTTTTCAAAAGGCATAACTTCTTCATCCGAAAGTCGTTTTTCGAGCCGTTTTTTTTTTAAACAACCTAATTTTTCAATATCTTTCCATTGGAGCAGTTAGTTTCAGCGTTTCTTAGCTTCATTTTGTTTTTTAAATGGAAAGTGCATGCCCGATTATTTTTAACAGCACCAATTATTTCCAATGGCTACCTCACATGGTAGATATACTTAGAAGTAAAGGGCTTTATATAATAGCCACAGGACAAGAAACTAAACCCTCTGATGATGATAAAGTTTCTAAATGGGAAAATAAATAAGATCAAGCATGAGGGTTGATAGGAATGTCCATTGCTCAAGATCTTCGGTTTCATATCCTTGACATTGACACCCCTGATGAAGCCCTGGAAAAGCTAAAAACTTTTTTTGGCATTCAAAATCAAATCAGGGCCCACCAGCTTGAAAATGAGTTGCTTACTTTGGACTCCAATAATTTCTCCTCCATTAAAGATTTTTTGTCCAAATTCAAGACCATTCGAATTCTTTTATAAGGTTGTAAGATCAAAAAGGAAGATGGTAGCCTCATTTATTTCATTCTTGCTAAGCTTGGCCCTGCATGCTCTGTATTTGTTTCTGCCTTCCATTCCACTAGAGAAGCCATCATTTCTTCAAGAACCACCTACAAGAACCCCTCTTTTGACGCCTTTTACAATTCTTTGATAAGAGAACAATAAAAACTCTTACACCTTGGTCTTATCACTTCTGGAAATGCTTCTAAGAAAGCCTTAGCAGCCCACCAGCGATCATATCAAAAGAATCCCAAGAAGCAGTATCCTAAAAAGTATGGTCCGAAACCAAACAAGGGTACTAAGTAATTTCAGCCACAAACTGAGAAAGCAACTCACCAAAATGATAAGGCATATAAAAACAAAGGAAAGAATACAGATAGACATTGCAACTTTTGCAATCGTGATGGCCATTTAGAGTCCAAATGTTTTAAGAAGATGGAAGCCTTAGAAGCAGCAATGAAGAAGCACAACATCAATTTGGAGCACTCTTCACCTTCATCTTTAGGAATGGAACTTTCTATTTGTGGTTGTCAAGCATCAAGATTTGGTTATGCATTAAATGTATCTTCCTCTTCTCATTCTCATGAGTGGCTCATTGATTCTGGAGATTCTTATCACATGGCCGAAAATAAAGCCATGTTTTCTTCTTTAAATGATTGTAACACCAAACATATTTATGTTGGTGATGATAGATCTCTTAGTGTTGTAGGATCTGGAACCATTCATCTAGATAACGGTCAGTTTAATGATGTACTATGTGTTCCTACCTTTTCATGCAACCTTTTATATGTTTATCAGATAACTCATTCAAGTGAAGGGAAAATAGTAGAATTCTCACCTCATGATGTTGTAATCAAGGACCTCAAAGATCCTAAACATATTTTAGCTACTGGCATTTCTGATGATTCCACAAGGTTGTATAATTTTGACAACTTTGAGTCATCATGTCTTCCCTCTGTTTTTGTTTCTCATAATGATGATGTGAGCAAACTTTGGCATGAGCGATTTGGTCACTTAAACTATCGCTCTCTTCAAACTCTATGTAAGGAAAATATGGTGACGGGCCTTCCTATGGTATCTTGCCGAGATGGTGTTTGCTTCGGATGTGTACTCAGAAAACATCATCGAGATATTTTTGACAAACGTGCCTCTTGGCACGCTTCAGCCCCTTTGCAGCTTGTGCACAATGATTTATGTGGTCCACTTCATGTTGTTTCTTTCTCTGGTTGCAAGTACTTCTTAACTTTCATTGATTATTTTTCCAGACGCACTTGGGTATACTTCTTAAAACTCAAGAGTGAAGTTTAACACGTTCTTGGCCTTTAAGGCCTTTGTTGAGAAACAATCTGGACATCAAATTCTTAAGTTAAGATCAGACAATGGAGGAGAATATGTTAACAACAAATTTATCAACTTCTACACTGAGAATGGCATTCAATTGCAACATATTGTTCCATATACTCCACAACAAAATGGTGTAGTTGAAAGGAAGAATCACACATTAAAAGAAATGGCTAATTGTATGCTTCAATCTAAAGGACTTGGCCTCAATTTTTGGGCAGAAGCCATTAACTGTGCAAATTACATAGTAAATCGCACTCCTACTAAGGTTTTAAAGAATATAACTCTAGAAGAAGCTTGGAGCTCAATCAAACTAGATGTAAGTTACTTTCATTTTTTTGGAAGTGATGCTTGGGCCCATATTCCAGATGCGAAACATAAAACCTTAGAACCGAAGAGTGAAAAATGTTTTTTTGTTGGATATTCTGAAGATGTCAAAGGATATAGACTTTTTCAATCAAAATCCAAAAATATAATCATTAGAAGAGATGTAAAATTTGATGAAAATATATTGGCCTGCGAGCCTAGTTCGGCGGGTGTGCCACCTTTGGTCTGCGAGCCTAGTTTGACGGGTGTGCCACCTTTGGCCTATGAGCCTAATTCAGCATATGTGCCACCTCTCTCTCTCTCTTCCTTCTATTTTTAATAGAATTCCTTCTAGTTCAGATGATGACAGCGAGGATGACAATCGTCCTCCACCTCTTGAAATTGTTCCTTATATTCCGTCGCTTCCAAGATGGGTCCGCTCTACTCGAGATGTAGCAGGTTCTCTTGCAAGTGACCCTGTCGATCGACGATGTACGCATTATCAATTCGAAAAAGCCTCTTCCTTATTGGCTCAGGTTCCAGAAAAACTTAATCCATAAACATTTGAAGAAGCCTCTAGTCATCCAGATTGGGATAAAGCTATCACTGAAGAGTATTGTTCCTTATTGGAAAATGATACTTGGGATCTTGTTCCTCTTCCAAAGGAAGAAAACTTGTCAGATGCAGATGGGTTTAAAAAACCAAGTTTGAACCAGATGGAAAAGTGGATAGACATAAAGCTCATCTTGTTGCTAAAGGATTTTCACAAGTTGAAGGCATTGACTATACTGAAACCTTCTCCCCTGTTTCCAAAATGAATTCTATCCACCTTGTTATTTCCCTTGTTGCCTCCTTTAAATGGGGAGTCCATCAGATGGATGTTAAATCCACCTTATTACATGGATATTTGCATGAAGAAATCTACATGGAACAACCCCCTGGATTTATCCAAAAAATACTCCAGCCTTGTTTGTCACCTTAGGAAGTCTCTCTATGGTCTCAAACAAGCTCCTCGGGCTTTGTATGCCAAAATGGATAGATTCCTATTAGATAATGGCTTTTCTAGGTGTCATTATGACAACACTATCTACACCAAGAAAGTAGGTAAGTCCTTCACCATCCTTGTTCTTTATGTTGATGATCTTATCCTTACTGGTAGTGATCCAAATCATATAAACCATGTGAAGTCTAGCCTCAAAAAGAAGTTTGAAATGACAGACTTAGGACACTTGCATCATTTCCTTGGTCTTCAAGTCTTGCAATCCAAGGAAGGCATTACCCTCTCTCAGTCCAAGTATGCCTGTGATCTTCTACACCACTTTCACATGGAAGACTGTAAGCCAACCCCTTCTCCCTTGCAGTCTAGAGTCAAGCTTTCAGTCACTTGTACTACCCCTGAAGTTGATGCTACCTTATATCGTCAACTTGTTGGTAAACTTTTGTATCTAACCCATACACGTCCTGACCTTTCCTTTGTCGTTGGTCTTGTTGTTCGATTTATGCACCAACCACATGAAAGTCACTGGAAAGAAGCTAAAAGAATACTTCGATATATTCGAGGTACAATTCAGTTCGGGATTCATTACAATGCAGGAGAATCTCCATTGTTGATTGTTTTCACTGATTCTGACTGGGCTAGTGACCCTGATGGTCTAAAGTCTACTGTAGGATATGTATTCACTCTTGGTTCAGGACCTATTACTTGGTATTGTAAGAAACAAAGTTCCATCTCTCTTTCTTCCGCAGAAGCAGAGTATCGTGGTGCAGTTGAATCCAGCAAGGAAGCCATGTGGCTTTGTCAAATCCTGTCTGAATTTGGTCTCCATCAGCAGCATCCAACTACAGTTTGGTGTGATAATCAGAGTGTCATTCAGCTATGTAAAGATCCAGTTCAGCATCAGCATATGAAACACATTTAACTCCACATACACTTCATCAGAAAGCTCATTCATGGTCGTGTTCTTGAAGTGCAGTATTGTCCAACCAATGATCAGGTATTCCATATCTTTACAAAGGATCTCACGGAAGCGAAGTTTACCAAACTTTGATCCATGCTTGGAGTTCAGGAAAGTTGTCATTAAGGGGGGATAGGCTCTAATGCCTCCTTCCTTCTCCTATTGTGTCACTTTTGTAAATCCTTCAATCCTATCCCAATTTGTTCTTAAGGGGGGATGTTAGGATATTTTGACACATAGGAAATAGGCTCCTTTTGTGTCACCTTTATAAATCCTTCATTCCTATCCCAAGTTGTTCTTAAAGAGGGATGTTAGGATATTCTAACACATAGGAAATAGTTAAGAATAACTTAGTCTAGTGTAGAGTTAGGTAAAGTGTGTTTCTTTACCATGTACAATTGTAACTTATAATCCGATGATCATGATTGGTAGTGATCTGACAGTTATCTCTCACCTTGGTATTAATGACACTTGATCCGTGGCTTAACACCCGATTGGTCCATGATCTCTATTTAAAGAGCATGGAGGGTCATTTTTCCGATAACCGTTTATGAGAGAAACATACGTAAATTTTCTTTTTATATTAATAAATTGCATGAAGTGGCCGCATTGGCTCAGGCCGTGGACTGTTTCCCTCTATGAGGGTTTTAACCACGTGATTATACTGGTGTGATCTGTTTGTAAGCGGTGACCTTTGGTTCTTGATCTACAGAACTTACCCTATAAATTCCTACAGAAATTTATCCATTATCCCATTCCTTTGTTTCTCAAGGGCCTCCTCGAGCAATATTTTGATAGGATCTCTTGCTCTCTCGTCTTTATTTTCTTCCTCCATGGGCGGTCATCAGGGTTTGTGAGGCCAATATTGCAAAGGTTCCTCCAAATTGAGCCCTAACTCCTTATACCCTGACCTCGTTGGGGACATACAAAGAAGGATCGAGAAATAGCAGACCGCTCTGATACCACTAATCCAGACTTATGCAGAAACGCAATAAAATACAGAAATACACATAAAAGTAGAGATTCAGTAGAAATAAAACTTCATTTCATTAAAATCAAATAACTAAAATATGCTTACAGACAGAATGGAAATAAACTAGCTAGGGCGTTGGTAGCTTATCTTAAAGAAGAAATGTGGCGGCTACAGGCCTCTGAACTGTGTTACAATGAGGCTCGAGGGTCCTTTTATTATTGAACAACATAGGAAAACCCTAAACAACCAAAAATTTAACACGAAGGGATGAAACGCCAAGAGTTTGTGGGCCTCGTTGGGGCTATTTGGGCAGCCAACTTCCCGAGGTCGTGACTTGGTCATATTATCTTCGTTTGGTGCATACGATATATCATCAAAAATATATTTCCGAGTACTATAGGTTTTGCCGCATGCCCCTGCCTACATTTATGGGTCTGTCGTAGACCTCAAAAAAACGTCGTTTATGGGGTCAAAACTGATCCGGAAGTTCAGGACCCAAAAAACAGCTAAAAATATTAAATGCTGCTGTAAAAAAGAAAATTGATGAAACTGACTGGAGGTCTAGGTGGAATAGGTGGGTGGCCACCAATATCCACCTAGATCAAGCCTTCTTCTATGAATAGGACAGAGACCCTTTTAAGTTAGAATTTGAATGGATTTTGAGGATACAAGTTGTGAGATATTTAAAAATAATTGATCAACAATAAAGATATCTCTAGAGAACTTACAAGACATCCTTTTAGGTTCAAAACTTATAGAGAACAATGTTTTCTGTACCACCTTAAACATTTCTCACATGACAACAATGAATTGGTTAAAGATTTTCTCTGAGATATCACTCGACCTTTTGATATAAGAAACTAAGGAATTTCATACACTTTAATTGAGCTTTGATATGAGATATTTTTTCCTCTATTACATTTCAGAGATCATCGGTCCAAGGCAGGCACCTGAAGATTGACAGGCCTTTTGATGATTCAAACCTATTGATGAATATATATGGCTCTACAAAGAACTTTGGCCTTTTTCATGACCAAGCTCTGAGATTTTGACCTGAGTATTTAGGGCTTTGGCCTTGAGGATTTCAGCCTTATGATCTTCTAGGTAAGGCTTCATAGATGTTATAATAGGGCAGATTTAGACCAACTATTGAGGTTGTTCTTATGCCCAAGCTCCGATACCATGTTGATTTTAAGAGTGTCTTTTATAATAGTAATTATTTTTTATGATTTGATCATTCATATTCTTATTCAATATTCCATCATTCAATAATTACACAAAATACATCAACCATAAAGCATTTAAGGTAGTATGATCATAAAGAGAGAGCCACACAAGAACACAAGAAATTTACCCTAGGAAAAACCTCATGGGGAAAAACCTGGTGACCTTTTTCAATAGATAATTTTTTCAATTCAACAGACACATCTAAGTCAACAACTAGGTCAAATCATTAGGATCTTCCGACACATAGGAAATAGTTAAGTATAACTTGTTCTAGCATAGATTTAGGTAAAAAGTGTGTTTATTTACTATGTAATTTTGTAACTTATAATCCGATGGTCACGAATTGCAGTGATCCGATGGTTCATTATCTACTCAGTATTACCGACACTTGATTTGTGGCTTAACACCCGATTGGTCCATGATCTCTATTTAAAGATCATGGAGGGTATTTTGTCTAGTGACCGTTTATGAGAGAATATTATGTAAATTTTCTTTCTTTATATTAATAAATTGTCTGAAGTGGTCGCATTGGCTTAGGTCGTGGATTGTTTTCCTCTTTGAGGGTTTTAACCATGTAAAATATTGGTGTATTGGTTTGTGATATGTTTGTGAGTAGTGACCTTTGGTGTTTGATCTAAGGAACTTACCCTGTAAATTCCTACATGGTATCAGAACTATTTTGAGGGTCGCATCCGTTGTTGATCCAAATCTGAAGCTGGTTTTTATGCATGTCGAGATAACTGCTCTGTTGGGTCCAAAGCCTTTATTCCAATGAGGAACCCCTTTTGTTTTATGCGAAATGGTTTCCGGTTGGCCAAGTTATGCCATTTTAGATCTGGAGGTATAAAAAAAAAAAATTCAGTTATATTTATTAATCTCTCTGTTTATTTTTCTTTATAGTTTTTTTTTTATTACCGAATCTATACCCTTTTCTCTGTGTATGTTCTTTGCTCTGCAATGTGTGCGATATGGAAAACTAGAAATAGGAAGACAAGATTTTACTGCTACGTATGTTATTTCCCCGTGACTTTGTGCGATCTCAACAAATCAAAAATAGCGAGGAAAATATATAGTTGTTGGACGAACTAACCAGAAATCTAATGTTCTGGCGTAAAGCTTGTATTTGTTTTGTTGTTTGCACGGTTGTTTTTTTTCAGGATAAAAAAAAACACACGGACACCGAAGAGCAAAAAAAAAACCTCCCTTCCTCCTTTCAAATAATTACAGAATCATTTTACTAGCTCAGTTGGTGTAAATTTATTTTATGAGAATAGAGGTTTTGGGTTAAATCTCTTTTTCAAGCTTCTTTTTCTAAAAAAAAAATTGTCAAGTAATTTTTTCTTAAAAATATTTTTGGCAAGTTTTTTTTTAAAAGGTTTTATTAAAAAAACACATGCAAAAGTAGCATTGTAAAAGTGAGTCTCACTTATTTATAAAAGAGGGTCACATAAAGTAGTTTCTTTAAAAGTGATCATATTATATTAAGTTTGGAAAATGGGAGGAATTTTTTTTATAAAGTACAACTTCGTCATCAACTTTTAACCTGTCACGTGACTACTCGGCGTCTACTACAACTTTTCTTCAAAATGGCATAATTTTTTCATCCGGAAGCCGTTTTTAGAGCCATTTTTTTAACCGACCTAATTTTTTGAGATCTTTCCATTGGAGTAGTTAGTTTCAACCTTTTCGGCTTCAGTTTTTGAAAATGAAAAGTGCATGCCCGGTTATTCTTAACAGCATCAATTATTTCCAATGGATATCCTACATGGTAGACTTACTTAGAAGCAAAAAGATTTATAGAATAACCTTAAGACAAAAATCTAAACCTATCGATGCAGATAAAAAGGCTAAATGGAAAAATAAACAAGATCAAGCACGAGGATTGATAGGAATGTTCATTGCTCAAGATATTAAATTTCATATCCAAGAAATTGACTCCCGTGTTGATGCTATTAAAAAGCTAAATATTGTTTTTGGTGTTCAAAATTAAATCAAAGCCCACCAGCTTGAAAATGAGTTGCTTACTTTGGACCCTAATAATTTCTCCTCTATTGAAGATTTTATATCCAAATTCAAGACCCTTAGATTTCTTTTAGAAAGTTGTAAGGTCAAAAAGGAAGATGGTAGTCTTATCTATTCCATTCGTGCTAAGATAGGCCTTACATACTCTGTATTTGTTTTCACCTTCAATTCCACTAGAGAAGCCCTCAATTCTCAAGGAACAACCTACAAGTCCCCCTCTTTTGATGTCTTTTACAATTCTTTGATAAGAGAACAATAAAAAATATTACACCTTGGTCTTATTAATACTGGAAACTCTTCTAAGAAAGCCTTAGCAGCCCAGCAGCAACCATATCCAAAGAATCCTAAGCAGCATCCTAAAAAGAATGGTCTTAAACCAAACAAGGGTCTTAAGCAATTTCCGCTGCAAACTGAAAAAGCAACTCAACAAACTGATACTGAAAATAAAAACAAAGGGACGAATACAGATAGAAATTGCAACTTTTGTAATCGTGATGTTCACATAGAGTCAAAATGTTTTAAGAAGATGGAAGCCTTGGAAGCAGCAATGAAGAAGAACAACATCCATTTGGAGAACTCTTCAACTTCATCTTCGAGAATGGAACTTTCTACTTGTGGTTGTCAAGCATCAAGATATGGTTATGCATTGAATGTATCTTCTCATTTTCATTCTCATGAGTGGCTCATTGATTCTATAGCCTCTTACCACATGACCAAAAATAAAGCCATGTTTTTTTCTTTAAATGATTGTAACACCAAAAACATTTATGTTGTTGATGATAGATGTCTTAGTTTTGTAGGGTCTAGAACCATTCATCTAGATAATGGTCATTTTAATGATGTATTATGTGTTCCTACCTTGTCCTACAACCTTCTATATGTTTATCAGATAACTCATTCATGTGAAGGGAAAACAGTATAATTATCACCTCATGATGTTGTAATTAAGGACCTAAGATATCCTACACATATTTTAGCTACTAGCATTGCTAATTATTCCACGAGGTTGTATAAGTTTGACAACTTCGGGTCATCATGTTTTCCCTCTATTTTTGTTGCTCATAATGATGAAGTGAGCAAACTTTGGCATGAGCGATTTGGTCACTTAAACTATCTCTCTCTTCAAAATCTATGTAAAGAAAATATGGTGACAGGTCTTCTTATGGTATCTTGCCAAGATGGTGTTTGTTCCGGTTGTGTACTCGAAAAACATCATCAAGATAGTTTTGACAAACGTGCATCCTGGCACGCTTCAACCCCTTTGTAGCTTGTGCACAGTGATTTATGTGGTCCACTTCCAATTGTTTCTTTCTCTGGATACAAGTACTTCTTAACTTTCATTAATGATTTTTCCAAACGCACTTGGGTATACTTCTTAAAACTCAAGAGTGAAGCTTTTAACATATTCTTGGCCTTTAAGGCCTTTGTTGAGAAACAATCTCGACATCACATTCTTAAGTTAAGATTTGACAATGGAGGAGAATATGTTAACAACAAATTTATCAACTTTTGCACTGAGCATGGCATTCAATTGCAACATAGAGTTATGTATACTACACAACAAAATGGTGTAGCTAAGAGGAAGAATCACACTCTAAAAGAAATGGCTAATTGTATGCTTCAATCTAAAGGACTTAGTCTTAATTTTTTGGCAGAAGCAATTAACTGTGCAAATTACATAATAAATCATACTCCTACTAAGGTTATAAGGAATATCACTCCATAAGAAGTCTGGATCTCAATCAAACTAGATGTAGGTCACTTTCGTATTTTTTGAAGTGAAGCTTGGGCCCATATTCCCGATGAGAAACATAAAGCCTTAGAACCTTAAGAGTGAAAAATGCATTTTTGTTGGATATTCTGAAGATGTCAAATGATATCGACTTCTTCAACCAAAATCAAAAAATGTAATCATTAGAAGAGATGTAAAATTTGATGAAAATATATCGGTGTGTAAGCCTGATTCGGCATATGTGCCCCCTCTCCCTATCTCTTCTACTTCTGACAACATTCCTTCTACTTTGGATGATGACAATTGCTCCTCCGCCTCCTCAGGATCTTCCTTCAGCTCCACAACCTCCAAAATGGGTCCTCTCTACTCGAGATGCCGCAGGTGACCCTACAGATCAACATGGTACACGTTCTCAGTGCGACAAAGCCTCTTCCTTATTGGCTCAAGTTCCAGAAAAATCATGATCCAGATACCTTTGAAGAAGCTTCAAGTCATCCAAATTGGGATGCAGCTATGAATGAAGAATATCTTTCCTTATTGGCAAACGATACTTGGGATCTTGTTCCTCTTCCAAAGGGAAGAAAACTTGTCAGATGAAAATGGATTTACAGAACAAAGTTTGGACAAGATGGAAAAGTGGATAAACATAAAGCTCGTCTTGTTGCTAAAGTATTTTCACAAGTTGAAGGCATTGACTATATTGAAACCTTCTCCCTTGTTGCCAAAATTAATTCTATCTGCCTTGTTATTTACCTTGCTATCTCCTTTAAATGGGAAGTCCATCAGATGGATGTTAAATCTGTCTTCCTACATGGGGACTTGCATGAAGAAATCTACATGGAACAACCCCCTGGCTTTATCTAAAATGACTCTAGCCTTGTTTGTCACCTTAGGAATTCTCTCTATGGTCTCAAACGAGCCCCTCAGGGTTGGTATGCCAAAATGGATAGCTTTATCTTAGATAATGGCTTTTCTAGATGTCATTCTGATAACATTGTCTACACCAAGAAAGTGGGTAAGTCCTTAATCATCCTTCTTCTTTATGTTGATGATCTTATCCTTACTGGTAGTAATCCCAACCATATAAACCATGTGAAGTCTAGCCTCAAAAATAAGTTTGAAATGACATACTTGGGACACTTGCATTATTTTCTTGGTCTTCAAGTCTTGCAATCTAAAGAAGGTATTACCATTTCTCAGTGCAAGTATACATGTGATATTCTATGCCACTTTCACATGGAAGACTGTAAGCCATCCCCTTCTCTCTTTCAGTCTGGAGTCAAGATTTAAGTCACTTGTACTTCCCTAAAGTTGATGCTACCTTACACTGTCAACTTATTGGTAAACTTATGTATCTAACCCATACTCTTCCTAACCTTTCCTTTTTCGTTGGTCTTGTTGCTCGATTTATGCACAAACCTCATGAAGGTCACTGGAAAGAAGCTAAAAAAATACTCCAATATATTCAAGGTACAGTTCAGTTCGGGATTCATTACAGTGTGGGAGCATCTCCATCATTGATTGGTTTCACTGATTTTGATTGGGTTGGTGACCCTGATGATCGAAAGTCTACTACAGGTTATGTATTCACTCTTGGTTTAGGACCCATTACATGTTCTTGTAAGAAACAAAGTGTCGTCTCTCTTTCTTCGGAAAAAACAGAGTATCGTGGTGTTTTTGAAGCCAGCAAGGAATCCCTTTGGCTTCGTCAGATCTTGTCCGAATTTGGTCTTCATCAGCAGCATCCAACTACACTTTGGTGTGATCATATGAGTGCCATTCAACTATGCAAAGTTCCAATTCAGCATCAGTGCATGAAACACATTGATCTACACATACACTTCATCAGAAATCCCATTCATGATTGTGTCCTTGAAGTGTAGTATTGTTCAACCAATGATCAAGTTGTTGATATCTTTACAAAGGCTCTCACTGAAGCGAAGTTTTCCAAACTTCGATCTATGCTTGGAGTTCAGGAAAGTTATCATTAAGGGTGGATAGGCTCTAATGCCTCCTTCCTTCTCCTATTGTGTCACTTTTGTAAATCCTTCAATCATATCCCAAGTTGTTCTTAAGGGAGGATGTTAGGATATTCTGACACATGGGAAATAGTTAAGTATAACTTGGTCTAGCGTAGAGTTAGGTAAAATGTGTTTCTTTACTATGTACTTTTGTAACTTATAATCTGACGGTCACGGTATGTAGTGATCCGACAGTTCATTCTCTCATCGGTATTACCAACACTTGATCTGTGGCTTAACACACGATTCGTCCATGATCTCTATTTAAAGAGAATGGAAGGTCATTTGTCTCGTGACCACTTATGAGAGAAACTTATGTAAATTTTATTTCTTTATATTAATAAATTGGTTGAAGTGGCCGCGTTGGCTCAAGTCGTGGATTGTTTCCCTCTTTGAGGGTTTTAACCACGTCAAATATTGGTTTACCGATATCTGTTATATTTTTTAGCGATGACCTTTGGTGTTTGATCTAAAGAAATTATCCTGTAAATTCCTACACACACCTAGTCCACCCTCCTAGTCAAGTCAATTGGCCCATGCTCTGGTCTATCCTTCTTCTTCATTCATAAGGTTTTCCTCGGAATTTTTCCTTAGTTATGCAAGATACCATGCCTTAGATATACAAGTTTCTTGTCTCATAAATGGGAGACTCTACGACTCAGACTTCGCGCATATTTTCTTCCTCAAACATACCTTATCTACTACCTCAAAGATCCATATTGCGTGTGTGTTATATTATTTCCATGACTAGCTCCACTCTATATTAAGTGGGTGTACCTAACTATGGTTTTGTGCATGAGTTTAGCACATGGTTTTAGACATGATGGTTTTTTGTCCATGGTATTTTGTAGATTCGATCAAGAGAACTACGGTTATGTTCTAATCCAGGGTAAATGGATTTGGGATTTTAAATGCTTCGGCATGTATATATATGCATTGTAACATTGAAAGGAACATAATGAAAATCAAGTTGGTAGTCCAGTTTTGGGATCTAGGGGAAAATCTCTGTGTATATATGTTTTATGTTTTATTCTCTCGCTATTATTTATTTTCTATTTTAAGAGTTCGTTTGCAGATAATGTCAATACAGGGTTAAAACCTACATTTTGTATCGGAGTTATTTTAGCTTCAAAGGAGACGCCTTTGTTGTTGAGGGGTTTTGCTCAGGCCTATGGTAGACCATGTCTAGTGGGAGATATGCGAAATCGATTCTTGCGATGAAAGAAGATGGAGAGCAGTGGAAAGATAGAGATCGATAAATTTAATGCTCAGAGTTTTGAGTTATGGAAGCTCAAGATGGAGGATCTACTGGTGTATAAATATCAATGGATCGTAGTAGATCCGGGTACTAAACCAACGGTAATGTCAGATGAAGAATGGGAAAAGTTGGAACGGAAAACAAAGAGCACAATACGGTTGTGTATCCCAAATTAGATATTGTTGAATGTATCTAGGGAAGCTATGACGAAGGCTTTTTGGGACAAGTTAGGGACTTTGTATCAATCTAAGACACTAGTGAACAAATTGTTCCTATGAAAAAAGTTGTATAACCTTAGGATGAAGGATGGAGACTTGGGGACAGAGCATCTGAATGCCTTCAATATTGTGGTAAGTCAGTTGTTATATGTTGATATTAAAATCTCAGATGAAGATAAGTGCATCAGTTTTTTGTGTTCTCTATCAGATTTGTATGATAGTCTGGTTGTTGCAATAGGTAGCAATATAAGGACCTTAAAGTTTGATGAAATTGTCTCAGCCTTGTTGTCAGAGGAAATGAGACAAAAAAATATAGAGGGCCAAAATGGAAATGCCTTGTATGTATGAGGATGCTCCGATAATAGAAAGAAAAAAAAAATAAGTTCTCAAGTGGGAGATCTAAATCTCCAGGAAAGCCTGTAAAGGTGTGTTGGAAATGCGGAAAGGAAATTCACTTCAAAAAGGATTGTAGATCTAAAGCTCCAGAGAAAATAAAGGGATCTAATGATGCTCCTTTTGCAAAGGCAAAAACCACCTCTGATGAAGGTGGGAATTTGTACTTGGCATATTCAAATACACATGTATATCATGAGGCATGGTTGATTGAATCAGGTGCATCCTTTCACTTCACTCCCTATAGGGAGTGGTTCTACAAGTATGAGAAATATGATGGTGGTGATGTCTTCATAGGGGATGATAAGAAGGCCAAAATTGTCGAACGTGGAAAATTCAAGTTGAAGCTACAAGGTGGAAGGATTAGAAAACTTCTTGGTGTTCTGCATATTCCGGCATTTGCTAGAAATCTAATTTATGTAAGCAAGATGGATGATGTTGGTTTAAAAACAGTGTTTGAGAAAGATACTTAAAATATGGTTTTGGGAGCACTAACATTGATGTGAGGAGTTTGGATTAGAACTATGTACAAACTTTTGGGTAGCATTGTTATTGATGGGTGCAACAGTTATGTGGTTCCTGAAAGTGGAGCAGAAAGCATAGTGGTGTCTGGAGAAAAGACCAAGCTATGGCATCAAAGGCTTGGAAATATTGGAAAGAAGGCCTTTCGAATACTGCATGGTAATGGTATGGTAGAAGGTATGTCTAATTGTTCTCTGGATTTTGATTTCTGTGAACATTGTATATATGGAAAGCAGAGTTGAGTGTGTTTCCCTTTTGGTGCTAAGAGGGCGAACAAGATATTACAGCTTGTGCACAGTGATGTGTTTGGACCTATGTCAATTCCATCACTGGGTAACTCTGTGTACTATGTGTCATTTACAGATGACTTCTCAGGGAATGCATGGATATATTTCCTAAGAAAGAAATCTGAAGTCTTTGACATATTTAAAGAATTTAAGGCTCTGGTAGAAAACTAGACAAAAAAGAAGATAAAAGTGTTCATGACAGATAACGATGGAGAGTTCTGCAAGAAGGAATTTAAAGAGTTATGTAAGAAGTGTCGTATAGCACGATAGAATACTACTCCATACACACCTCAGCAAAACGGGGTTGCAGAAAAAATGATCAAGACATTGATGAAAAATGCAAGAATCATGCTCAGTGGTACGGAGTTGGGACAAGAATTATGGGCAGAGGTAGTGGACACTGCATGCTACATGGTTAACAAATCACCTTCATCGTTGTTGGAGGAAAATACTTTGCATGAGGTATGGACTGGTAAGAAACCCTCTCTTTCACATATGAGGGTATTTGGTTGTGATGCATATGTACATGTTCCAAAGGAGAAAAGAACCAAAGGAACCTGAGAATATAGAGTTTGAATTAAAGGAGGAAGAATCAGACTCTACAACAGAGCAAGATTCATAAGTGGAAGAACCACAAACTTCAGTTGTGAGATCAGTTTGAGAAAGAAGGCAGTCAAAAAGGTATAGTCCATCTGCTTTCTGTTCAAATTTTGCTTTATCTATCATTGATTATGATCCCAGAACTGTCAGGGAGGCAGTGGATTCAGAAGATGGAAAACTCTGGAAGGAGGCCATGGTTGATGAAATGACATCCTTGCACAAAAATGAGGCATGGGATCTGGTGGAGTTGCCGGATGGAAGGAAACCCATTGGAAACATATGGGTGTTTAAGAAGAAAATGAATGCAAAAGGCGAGGTGAAGAAATACAAATCTCAGTTGGTAGCAAAAAGTTATTCCCAGGTGTCGAGAATTGATTTTGGTAATATTTTTTCTCTTATTCCCAAGGTAAATTCTATTATATTACTTTTATATGTTGTTGTTGCATTTGATTTTGAGGTAGAACAGATGGATGTGAAGACAATATTTCTTCACGGGAATCTGGAAGAGAATATCTACATGAAGCAGCCTGAAGGCTTTGCGGTGAAGGGTAAGAAAGAACTAGTATGCAAGTTAAAAAAGTTTTTGTATGGGTTAAAATAGTCACCAAGGATGTGGTATCAAAAATTTGATACATATATGCGGAGACTTGGCTTCACCAGAAGCAAAGAAGATCACTGTATGTATTTTAAATTAATTGGTGACCATGTTATTTATTTGGTCTTGTATGTGGATGATATGTTGTTGATTGGAAATGACAAAAAAAATATCCAAGATTTAACGATCCAACCGTTCTCCAAATTCGACATGAATGATCTTGGTGTTGCAAACTATATTTTGGGCATGGAAATTAAACGAGATTGGGCAAAGAGGAAGCTCTGGTTAAACCAGAGGAAGTATGTCAAGACAATATTGCATAAATTCAATATGCAAGATAGTAAACCGGTGAAGGTTCCTATTCATGTAGGTGTAAAGTTATATGTTGAATAGTGTCCCAAGACACAAGAAGAAGAAGAGGGCATGTCCAGTGTTCCATATGAAAATGAAGTAGGTAGCCTGATGTATGCAATGGTATGTACTAGACCAGACATTGCACATGCAGTGGGAGTATTGAACAGGTTTATGTCAAAACTAGGGAAGGAGCATTGAACAGCGGTGAAGCGAGTTTTCAGGTATTTGCGTGGCACTAGTGATTATGGTTTGTGCTACAAGGTAAGACTAGGATTGGACAGAGTTTTGGATATCCATGGCTTTGTTGATGCAGACTGAGCTGGTGATCTGGATCAGAGAAGAACTACAAGTGGGTATGCTTTTAGCCTATTTGGAGATGCAGTCAGTTGGATGATTAAAAAACAGCTTGTAGTGACTCTTTCAACTACAGAGGCAGAATACATGGCAACCATTCATGCAAGCAAGGAAGCAGTTTAGTTACAGAGATTGTGTTCAAGTATGGAGTTGGTGCAGCGAGCTATAAGGATAGACTATGATAGCCAAAGTGAAATTTTATTGGCTAAGAACCATACTTATCATTCAAAAACAAAGCACTTTGATGTGAAATATCACTTTGTGAGAGATATGGTTGAGGAGAAAAAGGTGTTGCTAGTAAAGGTGGACACTTTGAAAAATGTTGCAGATGCATTGACAAATTCTGTAAGCAATGAAAAGTTCTTGGTGTAGAGAAACAATGGGCATTGCAAGGGTGGAGCAATGACTAAACTCTCTTGTGGTCCATGTGGAAAGAAAACAAGTGGGAGAATGTTGGGTGTGTGTTATACTTTTTCCACGACTAGCTCCACGCGTGAAGCGGCGGGTAAGAGGGGGGCAGTTAACACCCCGGGAGGGAGATAGAAGGAAAAAAAAAATGGACCCTATATTAGGATGGTGGACCTACCGATGGTTTTGTGCATGAGTTTAGCACATGTTTTTGGACATGATGGTTTTCTATCCATGGTATTTTGTAGATCCGGTCAAGGGAACTATGGTTATGTTCTAATCCAGGGTTAATGGATTGGCATTTATGAATGCTTCAACATGTGTGTGTGTGTGTGTGTGTGTGTTGTAACATTGAAAGGAACATAATGAAAAATCAAGTTGGTGGTCTCGTTTTTTGGATCCAGGGGAAAATATTTGTGTATATTTGTTTTATGTTTTATGCTCTCGCTATTATTTATTTTCTGTTTTAAGAGTTCGTTTGCAGATAATTTCTATACAGGGTTAAAACCTACAATCCCCTCGTTGGTTGCCTCAAACTTTGGACTATATTTTCCTTAGATATGCGAGCAATATACCTCAGATAAATGAAAGCTTCATGCCTCAAATCAGCAAGTTACTTACCTCTTTGCCTTAGATCAGCGAGCTATCATTCCTCAAATATGAGATGTGAATTGGTGCTTAAGAGATGTTGAATGCCTTTTATATCTATACATTTTGGTGGTCGAATAGGTGTGTCTTTCAACTGAATCGACTTGTACATTTGAGGAGGCTAACTTGACTAGGAGGGGGCCGAATTCACTTTTTGGAGCCAAAAACTTTAATTTCAAATTTTCAAATGTCTTTCTTTTGAAAGTCCAAATGGGAATTCACACAAAATATTTTTTCTTTTTTACTCTTAGCATTTAAAATATGTGTTACAAACACATTATGAAGACCGACCATAGTTACAAAGATCAACAACTCGTTCGAAATAATAATACATTGAGGCCAAATGTACAACGCCAAAAATTCAAATATATATTTCTCACAAGTCATTTTTTAAATCACTGATGATTCCCGAGTTGTAATGACAAATGTTTTGTAACATTTTTGTGTATTTTTTGACAATATGTCGAGCTAGTGGAGAAGAAAAGAAACCTGCCAAACTTTAACTTGGGTTCTTAACAAGTATTTGTAACATAGTAGATACCCCTTTACTAGCCAGTAGAAACACACTTTTACCCAAACCCATTGGTCAAAACATTCTTGGCCTGGCCCTTGCCCATTTGGCTAGTGAGGATTTGTGACAACAATTTTCTGGATGTGCAGAGTACATATTAAAATATTTATGATTGTTACAACAATCATAGTTGTTTGACAACCCAATTCAATCAATTTATTCAAGTGGCACACCCAAAACCACTAAAACAAATCCACAAGAGCATTCTCTCATTAAACCCTAGATTACAAACTGACTGAATGTAAACGAACTTAGATTGCTTGCCATACAACATATGCAAAATATTACTTTATGCTCCATGTAAGTTATGTGATAAGTTCTGTGAAATTTGGGAATGATTGAGGATACACATCAACATAATAGGGATGCAGAAAGAGAATGTAATATCATTTATTACTCTCCCTCACTGTTAGAAAATTGATCCTAGTTATGAAGCATTGGATCTATTGAAGGAAAGTCCTACGAAATGAAGCAAGAGACACAAAAATGATGCATGTGCTTGGTGTATTAGATAATAAGGGGCAGAGTTACCAGTAAAAATGGAGGGAGCATCAAACATGGAACGAACAAAGTTCATTTTTCAAGTTATATACTCTGGAAGACTTAGAATATAAATATCTCCATTGAAATACAATAATATATATTAAATAATATGAATAAGAATGGTGATCGATGTTACAAATGAAGTCTGCTTATATACCTAGGCAAGTGCCTCTTCACGGAAGGTGATGTCCCATTAGACATGTCTCTTTCGTACTAATTACTAATTAATTATCATTATTTATGATTATTATCTTTTACATTATTTTATATATATTTTATTCATAACATTGCCTTCCTCCTCAAAAAAATTTGTTCTCAAAACTTGTTGATGAAAGAGCTTGATCTCTTTTTTTGCTACAAATGTCTTCTCGTCTTAAGATAGTGATCTTTGTCGATACAAATTGATATGATCCTCTAAGTGGCAAACAAAATTGTCGCACTGAGAAGAGATCGGACCATCCTAGATCAATCTTTTGTGAAATATTGCAGTAACTGGAAACTTGTGATAAATTGTTATCACACGAGTGGATTGCACTGACATTAGTATTCTTCAGAACATCAGTTTGTTGTTTATGTTCGAATAAATAGCTTGATCGAGTTGTCTACTCTCATGATTCGGATGTCGATAAGGAATCCTAGTGATTTGATTTTCCCTTATCTTGTTTATGTTGTTTTCTTGGTTTATTTAAAGTACATGATTTCCTTTAGCCATGGATGTTGAATAGTTAATTTCTGGATCTTCACTCGAAACTTCTGAGTATCTCTTTACTTCAACTAGTTTGTCCTCTTCTTGAGTTGTGATATTGACTGGACCAATATTTATTGTTTTTTTCGTCAACTTGAATTTCTACACTTGATGCTTCCTTCTCGATAAGTTGTTGTACTTTGTTTTGTAATGACTTTTTGTCTTTCTTAAGCTTCTTAATTTGCATCAATAGTTTTTCGTTGTGGTCTTTAAGTAGAGAAACATCCTCCTTTTTGTCAATGGTGATCTTGTCAACTTCTCTTTGCATATTTTGTATCGCCTTTTTACTTTCTTGAAGAATTACTTTTGAGATTTCTTGTATGTATTCAGGTGTTGATAAATTTGGCTTCAAGGTAACATCTTGTAGAGTTATTTTTTTTTCTTTGTATGAAAATGTCAAAAAGTGCTTTCTGTATTCAGGATTAAAGAACCTAGGGTTTCCATCCATGGTGAACCTAAAATGATGTCACCTAGATCATCCCATAGGGATTGAACAGAAAATTTTGATATAAAAGTATAATCGCCAATGTTTAATTGTAATTCATTTATGTCACATTGTTCTCCACCCAAGTAGTCTAATTTTTCAATTATATTTGACTCTGGAATCACCAATTGATTAGCAAGGTTAGAGTTTATATGATTTTTCCCTTCAGTGGGAGAAATATAAATAATAACATATTTTCTACAAGAGTCCCTTTAATTTTGAATAGCATTGGTGCAGCGCATCGTGAGGCTCCTAAAAAACTCTCTTCCTTCAATTCTGAATTAGATGTCATTTTAGTTTATAGAGGTGAACTTAGGGTATTTAAAAGTAACCCTTTTACTTATTATTAATACTTCAAACCTTTTCAAATATAACTCCTATTATTTTTTATTTTTATTTTTAAACATAACTCCTTTTACTCTTTTTTTTTTTCAAAACCTTTTCGATTTCTTAAAATTATTTTGGGTTCTAGTATTAATCAGTGTTGATAATATCGGTATCGGCGAGGGTCCAGAAAATATCTTATCAGCAATATCGACAAATATCGGCAAGCATAAAAAAATGCATACTATATTCATTTTTTCATATTTTTAAACATATAAAACAATAACAACATGAAATAAACACATTGGCACATAAATATGAAGAAAGCAATGATATATATATGATGTAGTGGATGTAAAATAAAAATGATACATCAAAAGTAATACCAAATCCTGTTGATCTCTAGTAATTGTCCAATCAAGGACTCAAATGTGGAGAACCAATACAAAATAACATCACACATAAAAGTATCTCATCGTCATGAGTTATATGTAGCAAAACAAATAAAAATAGCAGCTATCTATCTGAAATCAGTGCCCTCTCCCCATTTTACGGGAAAACATGAGGGGTTGTTTGTTAGTCCTGCCTCTAGCAGTAGAAGGCCCTGACCCTGCACCTAATTTCAAATACTGACTACTGGGTGTGGAGCTCTGCTCTCCTATATCTATAGAAAATGGTGCAGATGTTGATGCTCCCACAATGTCCTCCTCCTCTTCCTCTTGTTGCCCTTGTTCTAATGGTTCCTCTGGCTCTAACCATGCAGGTGACTCCTCCAAGACGAGATGCTCAGTCTCCACCCTCCACTAAGACAATACATCAATATTGTCTAAGGAAATGGCATCTAGATCCATTGGTGCTTGTATTTGTTTCACTCGAAGTCAGATATTGTAATGCACATACATTAAATCATTGAGACATGCGAACTCCAACCTATAAGAGTGTCAAAAAAACTAACGAGTCTTCACTCTTGACACTTGAGGGTCATAAATTAAAATTACAATAAATGTAATTGCTCAACTGAAAGATGAAGGTCAAAGTTATACCAGTTGCACTTTTTTGAGTGTATTTTCTCAAATACACTCCAATTGTGCTCACACCCTTATGAACTACACGTTTGGCTCAAGATTCTTATGGTCAATTTCTGCAAATTTGGTGCCCTTGCACCATAGGTTTGCCACCAAATATCTACAACAAAATAAAGAAATAAAAAATCAAAAACATAAAACATAATTAAACTTTCAAATGCAAGTTACATAATTTAATTTTGAAAATCTAGAATTATAAATAAGTAAATTCTAATGAGTGATGGCTTGTCACTTACATTGCATGAAGAGGGTCATTTCCATAATAGCATCATCAAAACCAAATAGGCCAACACAACCCTGATAAAATTGTATCTCGCGGTTGATTTTGCTACGAAGCTCAAGATCGGGTACCATCCACTGAATACAAGAATTGAACCCTTCCATCAGCTCACCATCAAAATCAAAGGCGCATTTGTATGAAAATGCAGGGTTGAGGAAGAGTGTTGCTGCATGAATGGGTCGATGAAGCATCCATGTCCACCGATTATCAATCACATCTCATAACATCATATGTTTATCATGCCCATCAGAACCCTTGTATGCATAATAAAAACGAATGGCCTCCTTGGCCCTATCCATGGCCTCATACACATAAGCCATTGCAGGCTTCTTCCCATCTACCAATCTCAAAACCTTTACTGTAGGTTCACTAACTAAGCACACTTCTTCTACTCCCTGCCAAAATGTCTCAGTGTACACCACTTTTGCAATGGCTCTCCCGTCATGTCTATTGTTGTATCTACAATCACGCCACTCATCAGAAACAAACATTTGCTTCAACTCAAACTGGTATCGAAACAAAGACTAAAGAGTAATAAAGTTAGTGGCAAAACATGTGATTACAGGACGCCTCAACTGCTTGTTTTTGGTGAATCTCCTCATGAGGCTAAGAACAAAAGCATGGTTATATATAAACTTGGGGACACTCCTAGCCATATCAATCACCTCCTTCATGAAAGAGAGTTTTCCCATATCCTCGAGCAGCAAATCAATACAATGGAGTCCAGAAAAATGTGCGGTGTCTCTCCATAAGCATCTTGCCGGCAGCCACATAATTAGTTGCATTATCTGTTATGACTTGCACCACATTCTACACATCAATCTCCGGGATGAAGCCATCTAATAGCTCACACATCATTGTTGCATCTTTTATGTGTGTTGATGCATCCACTGATTTAATAAACATGGTACCTTTAGGACAATGTACCAAGAAATTTAGAAGGGTCCTACCCTTCCTATCTGTCCAACCATCAAACATCACTGTGCATCTAGACAATTCCCATGTCTTTTTCAACTCTTTCAATCTAGAGTTGATGTCCTGCTTTTCTGCTTTAAGGATTGGCCCTCACAACTCATATGTAGCACTTTTGTAACCTGGGTCCACAACAGCAATAGCATCACACATTCGTTGCCAAAATGGATTGCTTTTGGCGATGCTGAGAAGCAAGTCACTCCAAAAAAGACACTTCCCCGTAATTTTATCTGCTTCTAGCTTCTCCTTTTTTTAACAACTGATGTTATGGAAGATTGTGTTCCATGCCCTGTTCGTGGAACAAAAAATGATGACCTCCCACTCCCAACAACATTAGCATTAGCTGTTGCAGGTGATGCTATGGAGCCCCTCCCACTACCCTCAGCCTCAAAATCAGAGGAATATATGTCGAAAGATCTATTTACACATTCAGTCTTGTTTATTTCTGCCTCTTCCTTATTTCTGTCTTTTTCATCAATAGCTTCCAGAGTTTTTTGTATAAGCCCGGGACTAGAAATTGTACAAATGGCAACATCATGTCCAAAGAGTCTAGCCAAATGGTATTTCAATCTCGTAACCCCTCCTGTCATTTTTGTCCCACACAATTTGCATGCTAAATATTCCCGGTTTGTCCCACCATCAAGCTCCCCATACTCCCAAAATGGGTCCAAGGCTTTTGGCATATTTGACTTTTGTAGTGAACTAATTCAAACTTAGGGCAAAAAAAAAAAAAATTGGCATTAAACACCCATACATAAAAATTTAAAAATAATAAGTAATAAGCATGTCATTTAAAAAAAAAATTACTACAAGAATACAAATACATTATTTGGCATTTGCAACGTGAATAAAAAATTGGCAACAAGAGGGTGCATAAGAATGTTTTAGAAAAAAAGAAGCTTGCAGTCCAAATATGGACAAAACCCTAGCATTGGTTCATGGGCATGAAAATCATAGTAAATAGAAATGTTGGTAGGCAAAGAGGTAAACATGCATTGCCCTAAATCTATAAAAAAATTCATTAAAATATGGGTTTGAAATAATATACATGTTAATGGAAGATATGGATTTTCTCTCACTATTCTTCAATCTTTGATGATGAAAAACTTCTTAGAAGCTGGTGATAATGGTTGTTCGATCACCAATTCCTCTTTGACAACCTCCACAATGTTTTAGCCTTCCTTCCCACCCTCTCACAAACAAAAATGAAAAAAAAAAAATTTGTTTTTTCCCTTTTCTAACCACGGCGAGGATAAGCACGGTGATATTTTCAATCGTCGCGCGATATTTGTCGACATCGATATTTCGAAAATATCGCGATATTTCCAGGGATAGAAAATATCGCGATACTTTCTCGGTAATATTTTGTTTCCCAAAAAATATCGCGATATTTCGAAATATCAGCGATATATCGACGATATTGTCATCACTGGTATTAATAATGCTTCCCATTTTTATTTTATTTTAATAATTTTTTTAATTAAATTTATATAATTATAACTATATTATATAATTATTTAACTATATAGTAATGTGTAAAAAATTGTTTTCAGTGATAATTACATATGATCATGAATTGTCGACGTGTTTCAAACCAACTAGTGTGATTCATCTATATATAATTATATTATTTAACTATATAGTAAAAAAATTTAAACAATTTAATAATTGTTGTGACATAAAATTCCTTTTGGCTTAAGGTATTAATAATGCCTCCCCCTTTTTATTTTATTTTAATAATATGTTTTTTAATTAAATGTATATAATTAAATTAATTATTTTATTTTATTTTAACAATATTTTTTTTAAATCAAATTTATATAATTAAATTAATTATATATATATATATATATATATAGAATTATTTAACTATATAGTAAAAAAAAATTAAACAATTTGATAATAATTATGTGATATATATATATATATATATATATATACCCAGCCCTTATGAACTGATGTTTGTTGACCTATAACAAAGGGCCACATCGTTTGACAGTGGAATGAAAGTTGACCGTGGATGGATCGATGGACGTGGGTTGGTGACGCGATGGATTGGTGAAGAAAGGGAGGGGCGAGGTTTGCAAAAGAAACGAAGAGGGCGACAGGGTGCCCAATAGAGCAGTGGGGGCACACTTAAATGATGGCTTCGAGGAGATTAGACGGATGGTGCATGGAAATAGTGGGGAGAAATTAGGGAAATGGATGCGGCGACAAGGATTTCATTGGCAGTGACTAAGCAGTGTGGGAAGCGACGATATGTCAACTGTTGATAAGGGCATGGCGAATATGATTTGTAACAGGGCTTCTGTGTGTAGAATGGTGTTACTGCAAGAATGTGGCAGTAACAGGAATCAAACTGTTGAGATGAGCTTAGGGCGTTACAACAATGGAACGAAAACTACCATGAGGTTGTCGTGGAACTCTATGTGGCTACGTGCTTGTTGAGTTTCCCCTGGTTGTTTTTACTTTTTTTTATTTTTAATTTTATTATTTTTTGTTTTTAATTTATTTAATCTTTATATATATATATATACATTTTAAATTAGTATTTTGATTTTTTTCATTTTTTTTTTAATGGCCAAGGGCCAATTGGTGAAAAGGGAGAAACTCTAAAGTTGTAGCGAATGCTTCAGTCATGATGGCAACAAAGTTGACGAATTTTATGGCCAAATACTTAAGTCATACTGGGTTTGTGCAGCGGTGAGCAACCAGAAGATCAAACAGCTCTGATACCAAATGGAACGAACAAAATTTGTACCTCGAGATAAATACTCCAAAAGACTTGGAACATAAAAATCTCCATTGAGATACAAGAAAATATATTACACTGTATGAATAAGAATGATAATCAATGATACAAATGAGGCCCGCTTATATACCTAAGCAAATGCCTCTTCCCGGAAGCTCATGTCCTATTAGACATGCCTCTTTAGTACTAATTACTAATTAATTATCATTATTTATTATTATTATCTTTTACATTATTTTCTATATATTTTATTCATAACAAAACAGCAATCAAATCGTTTGAACAAGGTATATGTCCTAATATGCATGTGATGTTTCTAGGTTCCATGTTGAAAGTAGAATTACAAAAATAGGGTGACAACTCAAGGGATGTGGAACTATTGTTATTACATGAAGCGGGTTTTAGCATCGCTCAACATCAAATAAAATTTTCTCCAATGGAAAACTTGATTCTGAAATGGCCAAATCAACAAATCAGCCCCACCTTTAAACATAATATAAAGGAAAATTACTTCTAAAACAGTATAAAACCAGCCTAAAGAAGGCATAAAAATGTCAAGATTCAAATAAACATATATACACAATAAATGATTCACTGTTTTCTACTGTATCACTTAAAATATATTTGTGCTGCACGCATAGAGTATTATAACTTTCCTTGAGATCCAAAACACTGACCTCTTATGACACACTCAAAAAATAAGTTGAATAGCCTCTGGATTGAGAAATTTGAAAACTTACATAGCACACCGCCCTCAATTAACTCCTGGCTAAATGGAAAGCTATAACAGAGAAAATCACAAAAAATATTTGCGCCATTGTTCACTTTAGTTTTGTCGTTCATTTTCCTCATCATAGCCTCCAGCAAACTAGACAATACATCCCCATTATTTTTTCTCTCTTGACTGTGCACAATGCACTGCCCAATATTTTAAAATGATAGGACAGCATTTCAGCATTCCTTGGGCCACTGTCCATCATCCACCATCAACTTATTGCAACAACCTACCACTAGTTAACCTTAGTCAACTAATTGCACCTACATCCAGTTAATTATTGAAAAGAGGTAAATGTAAAAAGAAGGTAAAAGGTTGAGCCTTAGCAAGCAATATCTTTCTAATTTCTGTGAGTAAGAATCAAGATCAGTAGTCCCTCTACTCTTGATTACGGCAAGAAGAGGACTGCACTCGAGATTCAATCATCAAAAGGTTTATGATTCAATAATTGTACCTAAAGATCACAGTCCAAAGACTAAAGTATTCTTTAGGTCCAAATAGTCGGACCCTGACTCCATGAACTCTTCAACTTGAACTCAGGCCTTCAACTGGTATCGACCTAAAAAAAATTAAAATACATAAAAATATAAAAACATTTAATATGTGTGCGCGCGCGCGCTCATCAATGTATATACAAACAATTAGACACCAGATGTGCAAGTTTGCTAATTTAAATACGTGTAAGGGTGCCAGGAAAAATCGCATTGAGATACATAAATTCTAAGTTCTTTCAACTCAGAGTCAACTCGAGTTGATTAAAATATACATAAAAATATTCACAATACAGATGTATAGATAGATATATTCATGCTTATCAATATATATACAGACCATTAAACACCAAATGTGCAGACAAAATCACATTGAGATACATAAATACTAAGTTCTTTCAACTCAGGGTCAACTCAAAAATTAAAAGATATGTAAAAAATTTCACAATACATATGTAAAGATAGATATATTCATGCCAATTGTCAATTGGGGTTATCTTGGGTGGTTGGGCGGAATTACTATTATCTTCCCCACCCAGTTTCAAATCCCAACTAATGACATGTTGAGCTATAATGCCTTGATAAATAGTGTTGTGATGGCTTCATGCCTATGAATATTATTGTATTCCCTTTAAGCCTTGTGAATTCTTAATCGAGTATACCTGTAGGCTGGCCAGGTACTAGCAACCTCACTCTAGCCCTTGGGCTTGAGAGGGAGGCTGATTTCTTTCCTCAGAACAAAGAAAAAAAATATGCTAATCAATATATATACAGACCATTAAACACCAAAAGTGCAAGTTTGCTAATTCATACCCAAATCGCATCAAGATATGTAAATTCGGAGTTCTGAAATACATAAATGAAAGTTGCAAGAGTAATTACTATTCTAGGGCATAATACATAAACAGTGGGGTTCTAAAAGGTATCCAAAGTCATAAACTCGAATATTATTGTATTCCCTTTAAGCCTTGTGAATTCTTAATCGAGTATACCTGTAGGCTGGCCAGGTATTAGCAACCTCACTCTAGCCCTTGGGCTTGAGAGGGAGGCTGATTTCTTTCCTCGGAACAAAGAAAAAAAAAATATGCTAATCAATATATATACAGACCATTAAACACCAAAAGTGCAAGTTTGCTAATTCATACCCAAATCGCATCAAGATATGTAAATTCTGAGTTCTGAAATACATAAATGAAAGTTGCGAGAGTAATTACTATTCTAGAGCATAATACATAAACAGTGGGGTTCTAAAAGTTATCCAAAGTCATAAACTCGTCAAACGCTAATCTATTGAGTCATGAGTCATGTCATGACAAATCAAAGATCACTTGTCTCAGAGGCATGAATCGGAAATGATCTGGGGGCCTACTATGGAGGTTGAAGAACCTTCAACTCAGAGCAACGGCTGTTACATGAGCTCCATCAATAAGTCCATGCCAAATCAATTCCAACAGCAGGCTGCCAGAGACAAGGTTTATTCCAGCTCTAAAGGGTCCAATGCAAGTTTTGAAAGCGAAATGAGGCAAGAAAGGTGAGGGCGGATTTTAGGAAGATAGGTTTAGGTTTCAGGTAGGTTCAAATTTTTTTTTGTTTCCCTTATTTTTTCTGTTATTTTTGCTTGCCCTACTGAGAGGCTGTTGTGTACACAGATTCAGCTGAATCCATATGTGACTCGGCCCAGTCCAACTGTGACTCAGCCCAGTAAAAACAAGTCAGCAGCAGACTTTGTTAATTTTCAAGCCATGCCATGTCAAAAATGGCTGAGTCAAACTAACTCGGCTGATTCTGACTACAGTGCTTTAGGTTCTTCTTTGACAGATTGATTAAACAAGGATGAAATGCAAGGCCAAATGAACAAAGTCAACAACAATGTCAAAGACATAAGAGAGTTCCATGTGTCATGAAGAATGAACAGAACAATATTAGGATAGTTGGAGGTTCAAACCAAGGGACCAAGGGAAAAAGAATGGAGGAACAAGGCAAACAATGGAGGATACAAGAGGAAGATGGAAGAAATGAGCAGATTGCTGAATGTTCAGAGAAATAATCATTAAGTTTCAATGGTGTCTTGTGGGGTTGGTGAAAGCAGAGCACTGTTAAAGCCCCAACCAGGGTTCAAGTCTCACCTAGGACACACTTGCGCTTGTATTCAATTCTCTGTACACCAGTTACTTGTGACAGCTGTTTCCAGTTGGGGCCACATGCAAGTCCTTGGGAGATTTAGCCAAACAGATACCCCAGCCATATGCCAAAGACTTGCTTTCACAAACCTGCTGCCTGTGCTCGTGTTGACCAGAAGCACCCATTCCTTAAAAAATAACCATAAAGCTGGAAATGGAAAACTAATATTTGGTGCCAACCATTTGCAAGAAAGATGTGTAAGAGAGTAGGAATAAATTAAAAGCAAGCTAGCCTGTTGTTATCATATTTTTTCAAGCATAATTTACTATTACAGTTTTTCTAATAACAGAAAAACATTCTTCAAAGAGGAGAAACATGATTAACTTTAAGGATGATCAGAAGCCCAACAATTCTGCATCAAAGCAAATGACAGTGACAAGCATGGATCAGGTAGAATTGAGACACAAGGAACACAACCTCAAAAAAGGTAAACAAATCAATGTTGATTTTGGTCCTATATGAATGACAAACAATGACATGGATTGCCTGGGCATGATCCTTTCTGCAGATACACGATTTTCAGTTGGATACATGTATGTCACATCAACCATCTGACTTTATTGTGGCCATAGGAAGATACTTCTAACCTACTAAAATTTTCAGCAATAGTGGCAACACAAGTTCCAGTGTCCTCAGTCTGCATTTAAATCATTCATATAGACTTTAGGATACTTGTAAAATAATCACTAAATCTCCCAAGTCTGAGCCAGTTACAACTGATATTTCGTGATCACTAAAGAGCACTGTTGCACAGCAGTTTGTCTCTCATCAAAAGCCCAGTTTGGGCAAGATAGAGTTGTGCAGAGAACAGTACAGTGCATCGACAAGGGATAAACTGGAAAGTTGGAAAGCCAATATTTAGTCAGCAAGAATTTGACATGTAACATCATGGCTATCTTACCAGAAATGAGAAACATGGAATATCTAAGCAATGGAAAAAGATACATATGGCATAAAGAGAAAAACACTGTATACAGAGAGAACTACACAAACTAGAAAATGCAACTAATTTGAAATAAAAACTTCAATCCTGCATTCATCCATCAGTAGAAAAGGAAACCCTAATCCAGCCTCCTCCTAAGACCTTTCTAGAGCAAGACAGCTCTTCTCAAGGTCAAGAAGGTCTAAATAGAGTATTCTCTCTTCCAGCTACAAGTCACTGCACTTCGTCCTACTGCAACTCGGACCTGCAACTTCGGCCTCTTCCTGCAGGCCAGAAACCCTAGAATTTCGCATGTGTGACAGAGATAGAGCGCAGAAACAAGATATTTTCGTCCTTCTTTCTTCTCTTAGACCTTCGCTCTCCTTCTTCCAGCTACAAATCGAACTCTTTCTTGATAGATCAAACTTGTGGAGTGAGTGAGTGCCAAATGAGGTTGAATTGCTCCTTTATATAGCCTTCTCAAGGGATTGAATTCCCTCATTTAGGCTGACTTGATGCTGCCAGGGCCGACTTGTACTTTGGAGTTTCCGGGACTTTCTAGACTCGAAAATAATTCATTTTACAATTATTTTTTTCCCGGAAGGGTCTTATAAACATGATGTTGACTCCTTTGATGCATGACAATAAAACCTAAGACCTAACAAACCTTAGAAGCAAAGAACATACCTTTACCTAGAAGACCATAAATAATGAGCATGAAACCCATGCTTTAATAATAATTACTTTTTATTTTATTTTCTTGTTTGTTACATAGGATACATATTGAAATGATGACAACAATTATGAAGACCAAAACGAGTTACATTTCTGAACACTCCCTCTTAACTAGGGAGGTATTCATAATTGTACAACTAGTACAACATCATATCTCAAACTAGAGAGTTCTCATAAGAAGAGAGTTCTCATAAGAAGAGTCGGATTGATAAGCCATATTGTAAGCATCATCATTATGACCAGCATTGTCTCTGAGGCCTAACTAGACAAGCTCTACTTTAATAAAGAGCATTATGTCGAGAGGCTTTACGTGTGATACCGCACTACCTCTACAAGGTACATACCCTTTCCGAAAAAGGTATGTCCTTTTAGGACTATTCTTATCTTGGATCTCCAATCCTGAGCCTTCAAAGAATATTTGTCCCCTTCGACCACTCTTCTCTTGGATACCTGTCACATCCTCAAAGAGTGTCAGTCCCTTTCCTTTCTTGGATGTTATGCCCTCAAGGAAACCACAAATGCTTATCCAATCCTCTGCCATTCTTTCTTCATTTCCTGAAGAAGATAATGCACAAGTGATGTCCAATATCACTCCATCTCAGCCTGAGAGGACATCCCTATTCTCCTTTTGACTTGAGAATAGAACATTGCTCCTATTCAAGGAGACTCCTTTTACTCCCTCTCAAAACTAGAGGAGATTCAGACTTTCTTTATATTTGGGAAGTCAACATCACAAGCCTTATAGCTTGTCTTCAAAATAGTACCAGCTACTTGATCTTCATAGTTGTATGGCTCCCTCTCAGCTTCGCATCTCAAGCTTACTTCCTTTCATGGTATCATACATCTCCACTCTTCGTTCTCGTGACAGGTTCCAAGTCATCTCTCTTGCGCATTGCTTTCATCTACATCATTATGAAGGCATTATATTGAGCCTTCCCAAACTTCATGTTGATCATAGCTTCATCTTGAAAGTGATCTCCTTTGACCTTCATGTTATCTTCTCGCACAGATACCCTTTCAATCCAAGATGGACTCATCTTGACTTCATAGTTGTCAAGTACCAAAGATTGAGCTTTCCTCAACATTCTTCATACATTTCCATCCATGTATTCTTGCAACATTCTTCCAAATAGCAAAATAATATGTTAACCAGATAACCAAATCATAAACAAATTAGACTTACCTAACCATGATGACCTTCTTGTTCCATCAACATCCTCATTGACCATCTCCACTTGAAACTTCCTTCACGCATCAGAGTTCCCAAGGATTGAACTTGATTACCAAGTTACAAATTTTATTTCGAAGCTTACATTGGATGTTAATCAGTATTTTACATATTCTATAGAAAATCTTAAAATTTAAAATAAGTCAAGTCCTATTCTTTTCAAGCATCATATATCCATATACTTAAGCATATTTTTATGACCAACTTTCTTCAAGATTCGATACATATGAACCTTATCCAAAATTTACAACATGCATTCTAATGTTTCCATCCAATCATCTAGCTATTTGTCCTAGAGTGACCCTTGCAACCAGACCCATTGCACTCTTTCATCCCTTTACATTGTTTCCACATTACATGGAATGCATACCATCCTTGTCATAGTGATTTCTCCTAAGAACATTCCAAGATGATGGTCATTCTAGGATCATGATGATCCATTTAAGCAAGATGACAACCTCTAACATAGTGTTAGATAATACTTGGATGAACATTATGCAAAAAAAAAATGGTTTATCTATCTAGATGATCTCTACAGAGAAATTTAAGCATGTAAATTCTAAACATACCACTATCATATGCTTCTCTTTTTGATGCTCTACATAATGCATAATATCCTAAAGGAAAGAACAACTTTCATAGAGAACCTGATAGCCAAAGTGCCTTCTTCAATAGTAAAGATCCTTCACTTCTTCCTTCTTCGGCTTCTTCTCTGGTTCTCCTATTCTTTAGTTATGTGAGCCTCGCTTCTTTCCTTCCTCTTGTTGTTTTTTTGGCTTGGACAATCCCTCTTAAAGTGTCCAAACTCATTGCACTTAAAGCATTGAACCTTGGACATGTCTTTCTTCTTGGATTTTCCAAACTTCCCTTTCTTCGGCTTCTTGACTCAAGCTAGAAAGGCTTGAGATTGCTCATTTGATCCAATGTCAACTTTGACCTTGACCCTTGATTCCTCCAATATGCATTGAACCCACAAGTTGAATCTTTCTTGGAGTAGATGCTTGTTGTAAAGCTACTCCATTCTAATCGCAATACATTTAGTATACATATGGTCATTTCCGAATCAAAATATGTTTCTCCAAGTCCTTGCAGATGATCTCTTAGCTAAGAGACTTTCACGAGGAAGGATGCCATATCCTCATCCTTTGATTTCTCCATTCTATATAACTTATTCCACAAAAACATCTTTTGTCCTGATGTACTTGCAGATTACAAATTTACTAGCTTGTCATACATAGCCTTGGAAGTCTTCAAATTTGCAACGAGTGGAACAAAAGAATCTTTGACGGATTCAACTATGATCCTTTGAGCACTTATTTACCCAATAACATACTCCATTACTTCTTGTTCTGTGAGAATCAGATCAACCCTTTTCTTCCATGCCAAATAATTCAATGCTCCTACGAGCTTGTTGCTCTACTTGCAGAAAGAACCCATATGACCTGTAGATTCAGACATGATGTAATAAAATGTTACTCACTTGAGATCAAGATTCTTCTAGATGATATCTTCAATCCTTTCGATGCCTTCAAGATCCTTGAAAGATGTCTCCCAAATAGACCTTCTTTCAAAGAGAGAGACCAACAGTCTTCTTGAAGTTTTCCTCTTAGATCTTCCTTTGATGCGAGCTTGATGTAGACTTGATCTCCCTATAGAAACCCTCCTTCCTTGAGTCCTTTCTCAAATGATTCTTCTTTTCAATCAACTTCTTCTTGGAGAGCTTTTTTTTCCTTTCCTTCGACAAGTAACTTCTTCTAGTGTCCTTCTAGTTGCCTTTTGTATCGCACCCGACCTCTTTGTTTCACATTTGAGGAATAGGGTAAAAAATAATTTATTTATTTTTCGCTGACTAATTCAGTGCGGCTCCGGGACCCCAACGCACCTTGAGATTTCCACTCGAAGTCCGCTCTAGAGTCTCGATCTTCCAATCAGCATGTCACAACTTTGGGACCCTCACGACGTCACAACTCTCAACTTGAGAAGCCCCCCCGAAATCTAACCTTTCAGCTAACGTGTCACGACTCCGAGACCCTCATGACGTCTCAACTCCCAACTTGAGACAACCCCCCGAAATCCGACGTTCCAGCACGTTATCTGCCAGTATTCTTGTGGGTCCCACAACCTCGACGCCTGTATTCGACTACTTCCAAATTAACGGTCCCAAGTGACAGAGAAGTTCTCCGTCAACCAATTCACTGTCCACTGACGATCCCTAGTACCTATGGTTCCCCGAGACATTCAACCATCCACATTTACGATGTTTCCGACCTCCAAGGTCTAACCATCGCCCGGGTGACGCCATGCCAACATCATCCACAATGCACACCACGTGTCGACCTACGACAGGTCCACAAGCCAATGTGGATTGCACCAAATCGAGGTTTAGGGACACCAAAAGCGAAAATCCATTAGCAAACGGATTGTCAATCACTTCCCTATCCCTAAATCCTGATTCCACAAATACGACCATGTGCATTAGTTGCTTCAAGAAGATATCCAAATGCATCCACTACCAAAACATGTGTGTAATTGGCCAAGAAGCAACCATGTTTAATGGAGTAATGAAAAATGATGTGATCTAATAATGAACCGTTCACCACCACCAAACTAAAAGCCTCTAAAAAGTAACAGTGCAAACAACTCTTATAAAATGAAGCCCAATCCCAACTAATGCAACATGTCTAATTATAACATGCCCACGAGGCGTAGAATAGACGGAGACAAGGTGTTCTATTTGAGCACTCCATGGTGAAGAGGTCATCGGTTCGAAATTATGTGGGAAAAAATCTAGCCATGTTAAGGGTTGGTGTGGCCTAGGCCAGGTACGATCCACAAGTGATTTGACGACTTAGATGCCCCTAAGTCGCGACTACTCAAGCCACAACCTCATCGACGATTAAACATGCCATAGGAAAAAGACGAGCACAAAAAAGGCTCAAAACCAAGGGCTTCAAGCATGGTTAGAATAAAGAACCACTTTGCTCTCTTGTAATCCTTCTCGAAATCAATTTTAATGAAGAGGGCATCAATGCCAAAGTCTCTAGCCCACTCTACCTATCCACACAATTATGATATTATCCAAAATAAAATGCCTATTGATTAAAGATAGTTTTCTCTACGTATAATCTTTGACCTAATAATATAATATGCTTAACCTTAAGAGCCAATGCTTTGGCCAAAATCTTGGATGAGACACATGAGACACTCTCAACATGGTAACAGGGCTCCATCGGTGATAAGCTTATGGTCACCAATCTTTCAAATAAAATAAATAATTTCTTTGTTGATGGTGTCTCCCAATGATTGATTTCTAACAACTAATTTGTATGTCTGTAACAGAGCCATACTAACAAAGTACCAAGTCACCTTATAGAAATTTCATGGGAAGTCATCTAACAAGTAATTTGTAATCAATCATATCCAACAAAAAGGTTGTTAATTCATCTAAAGTCAAGAACTACTCACACAACATTGTTTGTGCTTCTAAAAAAAGATCTTGTAAGACTACATCAATGTAGGTTTTACATGGCCATCCTATATCCTCCCGTTAAGCTCTAGGATTGAACGACCATTTAAAAATGAAATGCAAACTCTTTATCGATGTCCTCTTGTTGAACCTTCCTTGAGCCAACCCACAGACATTTTAATGGCCACGATTTTTTTCCACAACTTCCTTTGAGACTAGAGCTTGGAAAAAATCTAGCGTTAAGTGTACGTCTTAACAACAAAGCCTAGCTCACAACTAAACCCCCTTGGCACCACAAATCTCATCCACTTTTAAGAGATGCTTGAGCTTAGTTTCCGTAGCTGACAACTCTTCATTAAAAGGGATATTTTGAGGGCATCAGCTCCCACATTCAATTCCTCTTCAACAACTTTATTTAATTTCCTCTTGTTTGAGGGGAGTTGTCTACCATAACCCCTCCAAAAAAAAGTGGTGTAGGATGTCGCATCTCCCCACCACCAACTAATCTCAGCAGTGGAATGAGATTCCATAAATTTTTCAAATGAATTCAAATAACCCTAGTTCTTCAGATGAGAAATATCATTACATACCAAAATTAGCCTATGGGTCAAAGAGTAGCCTCCCCAACACCTAAACTGGTCAAGACCGCCCACAATCAAAAACTAAGGTATTCTTCTCTAACAGTGTGGCCCAATTAAGTTGTTCAAGCACTTGCTTGTTCCCTTTATCAAAATTGGACAAAGTGAACAGGATTTATACAGATTCACTCCTCTGAAATTTTTCAATCCATATAACCAAGCAAGAAAGCAAGTTGTCTTTACCTTAGAAAGCAAGTCTGACATGGACTAGCCCCTCCTTGTCCTCTAGACATCTACCATGTTGGGATCTCCACATTTGAGGAGCATTTGCCATATGGAGTTCCTAAAGAACAAAAAGGAAAGAGAAAGATCAAGAAAGGTGCATTAGGTACATGTACATGTACTTTTCCCAAAATAAATGTGATCCATATTTGGCAATTTTGCTCAGTAACTACAGAACCACATAGATGACATGTAACAATATCAACACCACCTTTACTAAGATCCAAAAGCCACTAAGATTGAGTTCTTAGCAACAACATTTGGGGATCAAGAGGGCAGAGTAATCATGACAAAAAGATCCAATTATTCTCAGTTCACATAGAACCACTCTGCATCGGCCATCATAGCCAATTTATCAAAATCAGAATGATTCTGGTTGTACCAGATCAGTTCTTGCAAAACCAGCCAGTCCAACGAGTTCCAAGGCCATATCAATCCGATTCAATGTTCTAAACCAATAAACACTGTTTCAATACCAAACCGCCTGGTTGCATATGGAACTGACCATAAATGTTAAAACGAGTCTGTTACTTCCAGAGCCATACAGCCCGCAACGGGGACCACCCAGACTTAAATTTAAAGAAAAAAATCAATTTAATTTAATACATCTATATATATATATATATAAAGAAGTAAAACACTAAACCATTTAGAACCTCTTTTGAAATATTCTGGTTCAGATATTGATTGCACTCAGTGCTATTTTGGTTATATGCGCCCTTGCTATATACATGAGAAACTTTGCATATTAATGAATAATACTTTGGATTCTCATGGATGCACATGACTTTTTTTCAAAATATGATTATTTTATGTATTTTGCAGTCAACCAATTATGTGGTCTGGTTTTGTTTCCAGTTTTTATCTGTTTCCAATTTCTGGGATCAATCAGTTAGATGACCAGTCCGGTTCAGATAATATCGGTCATAGCAGGTTCATAAATAAATATTTTTTCCAAAATACATTGTCAGAACTTTTAAAGGAGGACAAATGCTACTTTAAAAACCAGGGAGTTTAGTCAAACAGAAACCTTAACAGACTAAAGCATGAAGCCAACACAAATCATCTAATTCATCTGAGCACACCATTACAGGTCAACATATTCCCATGAAGGAGCACTTGTTGTGTGCCTATACTTGATTGTGAAAATACCTAGAATATATTTAGCTGCATGCATGTTCCATTTACAAAGGACGTGAGGATGAAAGCTAAGTTCGGCTTTTGCATTCCTTGGGAAGATGACAATCAAGGAAATTCAACCTCAATGCACATACAGAAAGCTTTCATGACAATTCTTCACATCCAATGCCTGACCAGCAACGTAAAAGTTGTATAACACACCACTTATTTAGGGTTTCCAAGCTAACACACCACTTATTTAGGGTTTCCAAGCTTTCTCATGGGTTCATAAAATCAAGGCAGGATTTAGTGTCCATGAGATTGAACCCAAAAACTGTGGGGGTGCAGCGTGCTACACATTCTCAGGAACCCTGCCCTCAACTCAATAATGGATTTACACACAGGTTGATTTGCTGTTTAAATCATGCATTAAAAAAAAATTGAAGGCACAAAAACATGTCATTGAACAATAAGCAAACTTTTATTATAAATCAACCATCTGAAACTTGAAGATCTTCCCAAAAAAAAATATTTAGGCTACCTTGTACATTCATACTTGACCAAACAAAATTCAGCAAGCATAAGAATCTGAATGGAATATATCCTGAGCCTATAAATACACGTAAGAAATGCAGCAAACCCCGAAAGCAGCTGTATGCAATAGAAAATTCTAGTAGCAAAACATCTGGGGACTATACCAGGAATCTTGAACTACGAAGAATAGGCTTACAATCTTGCAGTTATGGTAGAGGAAATGCTTACACGATTGAGAACATATGAAATACAGACTTCTGGCAGCAAAATACGATGTACTTATGCGGCATTATCCTATAGTGCACGCCAGTCATATAATAGCAATAATATGCTTGTTTTATAACTGAAATAGAACGCCACAGTAGCACACATTCACTCTTACACGAGGACCAACTCCAGGAATGTTTTTCCATGTTTCAACACCAGTTTTCCTTCATTGATCAAACGAATGCACCCTTTAATGTTATATGGCATCTGAAGAATGTACAAGAATCAAACCAAATTCTCCTATATCTTCCCATACAATAGCCCATTTGTATCTATTACACTCTGAAACACTGGCTAATCAACAGCAATACTAATACAGTGGCCTCCTGAACCCAAAACATGAAGGTCACATTATTCGAAGCCTCTTCGTGCCACCACAAATCTATATTTACAGTATATATTGAAGTCTCATATTATTCGATTCACTAGATTGCAGTTGAAAAGCAGGTGATTGGAGCTTACAAGGAAAACAGCCCTGATGGGCGCATCACATCTTGAAAAGGTTTATCCAAGAGACGTACTCCATCAGTCTGAAACGCATTTAAAACCACGACAGATGCAGAGCCATACAACAAACAGTATTGTGCAAACAACAAAATCCAAAAGGAGAACAACCCTGACATTGCGCCACCACATTCTCTGTGCAATCTGCTGACCTTTAGTTCTCATACTGGCAGTCCTCTGCAAAGAAAGGGCTGCAGCACCTCCAGTATTTCCATCCACCGTAACCTCGAGCTTCTGACCGTTATCCAATGCCTTGCCACTGTTCTCCATGATGATCTCTCTTACCTGAGTCACTTGATCCCTCACCTTCTTCTTTTCGTGTTTGTTTGTCTTCAAAAGTAAAGGCGGTATAGAGCAGAGAGATTTCTTATCCTTTCTAGGTTTGGAATCAGGTTGGGGTTTCCCATACAGTGGTGCCGAAGCAGTGGGGGAGCAAACCTCGTTCTCAGTTTCATCCTCTTCCTGGCGGGCAGTTGCTGCTTCTTCCTCCATCCTGCGCTTTTCGGTCTGGGGGATCCCAACCAGTGGGGTAACCAAGCGTCTAAATGTGGGGGCAAAATCATCACCCAGGCCACAACCCTGCAGGGTTTCGTCCTTGCTATTTAACAAACCCTTGGCCCTGAGCAGTCTCTTGAACTCGTCCCTCACCTGCTCTAAGAAAGAAAAAGCCTTCACTTTCGGAAGTGCCTCATCAACTATTGCATAATATACAAACTCAGAATCCATGAGAAAACTGTATCTTCTGTTTTTAGTAGTGTGCGTGAATCTGCTGTGGAATGGAGGGACTCTATCTAGGCACTCAGCGGCTATTTTCTGGAGCTCCGCGTCCCCTAAATCATTGTATTCGGCAACAATTACTGGGCCTCTCGAAACACAAGCATAATACACCAGGTTTCGCAGAGAATCCATCATTTATTCTGGTTATTATGACCAATCAACCTCTTTCAGAGACCCGAAAAATGATCTTAAGGATGAGGCTAAAAACATATAGAAAAGCATACAGACCTGGAGAATCGAACCCGAGACCTTCGAAACCGATCTAGGGTTATATTTCTGGGGCAAATTCAAATGGCCCACTTGCAGAATCGAACGCGAGACCGATCGGAAACCATCTTGGCCGGGTCACGGATTTACGAATTTCTACGTTGCTTGGACTGTGCTTGGCGAAATCCATCTGCAGACCAGGAAACCAGATGATGTTTTCCGTGTCATTTCGCCAAGGTCAGAGAGGGAAACAAATTCTGACAGCGAAAAACCGGACTGCTTCACTGACACCCTCCGCCAGTTTCCTGGAAGGATATGGCAATGACAGACCCCTTTTTTCCCTAGGGCTTCAATCGAATCTGCCTACACACCTGACTTTCAATTTTCGGACGTATCTGTATCTGTCCGTCGGAGACTTGTCCACAGTAGAGTAGGTGGCTTCCGTCTTTTGACGAGGCACGCGAATTTGATGGGGTTCGGGCCTCTTTCCGGGACCCTCCCTCCCATGGGACCCGCTGGACGACATTCGAAAACGCGTTGCGTCGCTGTCTTAGAAAAGAAAAGGCGGAATGAGTCCAGGTGCGGAATGTCCACATGGTCTATGACGTGGCCATACACCCCACCACGCGGCCGATGATGTAAAGTGAAAACGTAACCCTTAAGGCTGGGTTCTAGATATCGTACCTTACTTTCGTAGCCAGAGAGAAGTTGTCAAGTTGCATTTATGTTCAAGAATTTTAGAGTGAGAGAATATTGTTTTACAGTTACTTCAGTTTATTTTTGTAACATTTTAAGGTGGTAATTATTATTATTATTATTTAATTTTAAGGTCATGGTTAAGCCGCACACCAAATTAGTGTATGAGAGTCTTGTGTTTGTGACTCAAGGAAAGTTGTATTTATGTCCAAGAATTTTAGAGTGGTGGAATATTGTTTTGCATTTTTTTTGTTATATTTCATGGTGGTAATTAGTGCATGAGACTCTCTTGTTTGTGAGACAAGGAAGGTTGCATTTATGTCCGAGAATTTGGGTGATGGAATATTGTTTTACATTCATTTTGTGATATTTCAAGGTGCTAATTAGTTTATGAGACTCTCTTGTTTGTGAGACAAGGAAGGTTGTATTTATGCCCAAGAATTTTACAGTGGATTTGACTCTAAGTCTAAGAAGGCATATATACTCTACCCCCTTTGGTTTTGAACTTGTGACCTTTTAGGAGGAAACACAAGCTCTTAACCATTAGGCCCACTCAATGATGTTATACAAAGGTGGTAATTGATGCTTGTTCACTTATGATGTTACATAGAGGTGGTAATGGATGCTTATTCATGGTTGTTTTTTATTTTATTTCGATATTTATAAACTATTTTGATGTTTTTGTTGCTTTTAGTAGATGGTTCAAAGTTTTTTCAAAAATTAGTGAGAACATTTAATTGACCTATAGAGGTGCTAATTGATGCTTATTCACTTTTGTTTTTAGTTCATTTTGATATTTATAAATTATTTTGATGTGTTAGATAATGGCTCTTTAGGAGATATTTTGATGTGTGTTGTTTTTAGCAGATGGGTCAAAGTTTTTCAAAACTAAATAAAAACATCACTATTCCAAATTCTAAGAATGGATTCATCAAACTTTTTAAATATATCAATAGTTATCTAATGTCAAAATTCCATTATTCCAAATTATGAGGATGGATTCAAACTTTTTATATATATCAACAATTATCTAATTTCATAATTCTTGTTGGACACCTAATCCTTCTAGGGTTAGTGTGGAAGCTCAAGAGACTTAGGGAGTCCAAGAGACCTTGGAATGTGAATCCAACGGTCAACCCCAATGTGTGATAAATATGTATCATTGTGAATAATATTGCAACTCGCGCTTATCTTTCTTATGTTGTTTATTCCTGCCTATTCTATTGCTGAGTTTAACATGGTATCAGAGCGCTAGGTTTGGAGGTCCCCAGTTTAAGCTTCTCCTTGAATAATGTTAGCCTGTACAATCCTGAAAATCAATTCAAAAATGCTCTTTGCCATCTCTTCACGTCAGTGAAGTTCCTTCCCAGTTGGGTGCATTCTACAGTTTGTCTAGACCTGTCTCTTTTCAAGCACGCGTTTCTTATGCTCCCCAACGTTGCGCTACATACTCCCTCAACACCACGTTGTCCATGACCTGCACCCTCGACCTCACCTGCACAGCGGTATCAGATCAGTAACAACTATCGCACTCATCCTTTGCTCTCAGCCTCCTCGCTACTCTAATACACTCCACAACCTCCACACATATACTCCCACTCCATATAGCAGTCGACCTCACTTTCCACGGTGCTCTCGGTCGACTCCTCCCTCGACACAACTGCCCACATATGCACTTGCCTCAGTGCTCATACACTGCATACGCACTCCCCCGACCTTGGTGCTCGGCCTCCATACGCACACCCCTCAGCCCTTGGCTCATGGCTTGGACCCTCGACCCACACCAACTCGGTCATCTTTGTCATTGGAATGTGTAGCACCTCCTGCTGACGTGCGCTCTCGGCCCACACTATTTGCACCTCATGTGCTCTCTCCCACTGTGCTTCTCCCTCTCGAAATCGTGCTCCCGCTAATTGAAGTAGCAAGTTGCTGCCAGGGTAGCAGTGCTACTAATTGTTGTCAGAACTCAACACCTGAGGAAAATGTTCAATGTGATGAGTTGGATATGAAGCTAACTAATAAGAACATTGAAGGTAGTGTGGAAAGTAGTCATCCCACTCGCTCAAGCAAAGGTTGTTGGGGAAGAGTTTCAATGTGGTTTGAGACATGGGAGCATGAAGACACATATGCCACTTTGGCAGTAATTGGAGTTGTTGCATCAGTTGCAATAGCATATAGTGTTTACAGGAGGTCTGGTTGACTCATCTATGGGTGTGTTGCTTATATGTCTGCGGGCAGTAAATTCATAACTTTTACACACTCTTTTTTTTATTCTTTTCCTATACCTAAGTTGGCACAAGCAAAATGTCTTGGTTTTACCAATATAGATTGTTATCTTTTTCATTACTCACTGGTCACATGAGCTTCCATGGTCAAAAGATAATCGTTTATGAAGCATATGGCACAGTTTTCTACGTGTATTATTTTTTATAAATTGAGGGTAAAGTCAATAAGTTACATGGGGTGTATTTATATATGTCGGGCTCATATTGTTTTGGAAATCGTAATTTTTCTACCGGAGTCCATGAAGACAGAAAAGAATACATGCAGCTAATGCAGTAGAGCCATATTTTTAGACTCGTGCTCCTTCATTTCACAAATAACCTTCATTACAATATTGCGAGAAGTCAAGCTCGTGGATAGGGTAGTGCAACGGGCAGAGGAAGAGGTTGCACGTTAGCCTTTATGCAGACAATATTCTACAAGTAAGAAGATTGGGATGAAGCTCATGCCAGTTCTTCCATGAATGGTATATAGCTCCTCAAACATTGTTATGCTAAATGATGGGACTTCTTATCGATGAGTAAGCATATTTCACTATTTGAAGATAGACCCTCATAGTTGAGGATTCAAAGCATTGACTACACTCATTCTTTTGTTATTTGAAAAATGTATAGAATCAATGAAGTATTAGGGTTCCTCAAAACTCTGATATTGTCTACTACTTATGTGACATTAAAAGTCAATAAATTTGCTCTCACCGACATTCAAATCTATCTACAAAATGCACATGACAAGATTGAATTTTTTCAACTTGAGTCACAACTACAGCGAGATGAGCTTCAGCAGAAGAGTTGTCATTCTGAACATGTTTTTGTTCAAAACATTGAGACAAACTCCCATCAACAACAATAAATTATTCAGATCATTTAGCCCAGTACAAGAGCAGATTTGAATGCAGAAGCAAAAATCTAGTCTACACTTCCCAAGCCCATCATCAAACCTTGGGAGAGCTTGTCCATAACAAGCACAGAACATGTCTTGGATATGAAAAGGAGGTGTCCTTTCATATTCCAAACTATTCCAAGCCCATTCAATTTCAAAGCGTTAGATTTCTTCATGATAGCTCACCTTTAGTTGTTTTAGGTTCTGCTCCTCTTCCACAGCAACAACAACAGATTATGAAATGCCAACACTATGATCGAATTGGCCATATGAAAGATCATTGTTTTGATCTTCACCTGTGCAATCATTGTGGTTAGCACACTCATTCTTCACATAGATGCTTCAGAAACAAGCCTCCTACAAGAACAAAGATTCATCTTGGATGGATAGCTTCTTGGCAATGGGCAACAACAACCAAGAAGATATTTAAGTCATATGTCATAATTTCTTCTAGAATATTAAAAGGTCTTGCAGTTGAGTTTTCACCATCATCTCACCTTGTACCTGACAGGGGGGGGTATGGTCATCTACAAGCTTCAAAGGCACATCAAGTGAGCCTGAGCCACAACCTGTCATTCCAAATTCAGAGTTGTAGCCAGAGACACGGAAATTCAAGCGAGCTTGAGCCACAACCTATCATTCCAGATTTAGAGTTGTAGGAAGAGACATACATGCCCATGAGCATGCCTTTGGTTGGTGGTCAGCCTTAAACCATCTATGTGAGTCCCTCTTCAAAGAAGTGGGGACACTTCCTCTAGCAGAAAACTTCAACTTCTTGCTAGTTTTGGAGGAGCTTCAGGAAATCAATCAATCATTCCAGAGTTGTTGGTCATCCTTAAACCATCGTAGGTTGTAGACCTCCGTTCTTCCAAATTGAAGGTCTCCCTCTTCAAAACATTAGGAGCACTTCCTCTAGAAAAATATCTCAGCTTCTTGCCATATTTGGAAGAGTTCCAGGAACTGCACTAAGCGTTCCAGTTTTGGTGGTCATCCTTAAACCACCTCCTTATGGCAACATTTCAGAGAGCACATTCAGCCTAATGCTGCCATGTTGTATTACATCTCACTTCTTGGACTCACACATACCCCTTCAGATTAAGGGGGGGGAATGTTGGACACCTAATTCTTCTAGGGTTAGTGTGGAAGCTCAAGAGAATTAGGGAGTTCGAGAGACCTTGGAATGTGAATCCAATGGCCAACCCCAATGTATGATAAATATGTATCTGTTAATCAAGGTTGTCATTGATGTCAATAGTTGAGATGGAAAATATTCTTGTGATGTCAATGAACCTCATGCAATCCCTAGGTGCTAAGGATGCCATCAATGAAGAGGTCAAACCACTAATGAAGAAGTGCTAAGAAGTCCTTGAACTAGTTATAATGTTGCATATGCCTTGACGATCTAGACCTTAACCTTTGATGACATATGGAGGCATACAATTGATGATGTCATACACTAAATGAATGACCACAATTGATGATGGCACTTGATGAAGGTTGAAAGAATAGATGATAACGTGGAAGACTATGTTGAAGTTTTCCTAATGATGCTGCACTATAACATATCACTGCACAATTATGTGGTGACATGGATGATACACATTGTTGGACACTATCATGATGACAAGGATGTCTTACATGTTCCTATGATGATGAAGAAGCCAAATAATGGAGAAGACAAACAATGGAAAAGCCAAACAAAGAAGCCATACTGTCCTGATCATTTTCTGCACTAAATAATTTAAGGACAGTCACAAATAAAAATATGTTTTCCAACCTTCGAGGCAATATTTCAACATGGGACCTACACCATCTTGAAGAGCATAGTTTTATCTTTCCAACGAGCTATTGCTCATCCCGAAACTCCAAGCAGTTTGAAAGATAATGAATTTTTAAGTTTAGAAAAATATATCTAATTATAGAGCCGACCTACACTTTGGCATTCATGTCGGCCTACCTCCAGAGTGACGTGTCTCTTCATGGGGACCAACAACTATATATATAAAGTTTCAGTAAATCATTTCAGAGTCAAAAAATTTAGATATCTATCTCTGAAATTTCGAAGTACAGAGATGTAATAGAAGATAGGAGGCCAAGGAGATCAGGCAGAACATTGGTTGGGTTAATTTTCAACGTTGAACAAGGAACAATTACCAATTAAGATCTTGGACCTCCAAACCTGTGGTGGCTTATTAAACTGAAGTGACAATTTTGAGAAAACTCGAATTAATTTGAGGTGACTCGTCTTTGCAGACATATTTGAGAATATTCGAAGCTTGGTTTTCCTGAAGACATGTGATAGCTCATTAAAAAAAAACATCTTTGCAGAACACCTCATAAAAAGCTTGCGAATCTTGATTCACACATTACAGATCTGAGTCTATTCTATAGGCGACACATCTTTTTTGCAGAGAAGTCTGAAATTGTAAATAAAAAATTCAATTGTTGAATTAGAACCAGAAGTTATGCTTTGGAACCTATTATTGGGAGTTTGAGCATACCCTGGGCATCTGTTGATAGACCTAAGCTGATCCTTAAAAGAAATATCGAGGAAGTATCTTGAATTCATTTTATGAAGCAGAGTTGAAGACCTTTGGATTGTTTGGAGCAAAATTTGAGAAGTGGACTTGTTTAGAGCAGTCTCCGAGAACAGATACTTCGAAGCAAGCTTTCAAGAATCCATTGAAGACTTTTAGAGCAGTTTTTGACACTTTTCTGAAGCAAAATTTGGACCAGATCTTGAGGTGTCTTTAGAAGAATATGTGAAGAGTTTTTTGGACATGAGAAGATATATAATATTGACAATCTACATTGAAAACTCCCTTGAAGACATTGGCCTTGAAGACACTTTGGAAACCCTTTATTGAAGCATAATTGAAGGACACTTCAGATTGTGATAACCTGTTGAAGAACACTCCAAGAGTAGTGTGAAAGCATATTAGAGAAGACTTTGTACATCTATCTTGGAGCCATTTGAAGACAACTAGTTGAGAAGCCTTAGCTGATCTTGGAGACATTATTTTAGACCATGATGCATTGAAACCATCATGAGGTAACTTGAAGAATTGTTTGGTGCAGACCTTGAGCAACTTATTGAAGACACATTGAGAAGACATCTGGAAGACTTGTAGAAGTTGATTGAAGACCATGATGTCATCACGAGGTAATTTGGAGAAATTGTTTGGGTACGATGAAGAGAAGTGGTGACACCTTCTAAGAAGAAAAGGTTGTCATTGATGACGTAATGTGGAGACTACAATGAAGACTAAGTGAATATTGACAGGGCTCGTTGAAGAAGACATTGGGAGCCGTAAGTATAACCAAATATATCTTGACAAAATGAAGCGGGAGGTTGGAGCCTCATAGAGACAAGGTTGGTGCCTTGGAAGAAAGTGTTGGAGCCTGTTGTGG